>JAABNX020000053.1:11939472-11949772 GCA_015163995.2 Mormyrus lacerda | reverse complement strand
CCTGAGAAAAACTAAATTAAATTTGGTGGAAGCTAATTAGTCTGCTAACATTTTCAAAGTTAATGAACAATCAATAGGTGTGTGTCCCTCTGGCTTTGTGGGGAGGGGGGACGACAAAAGGTGTCCTGGCAGCTGCACCCGTTTTACAACATGCGAGATGGGGGGGGTAGCATTAGCTTGTTCACTGTGGCCCATCCCCCACACTCCCGGTCAAACGCCGACTTTGATGAATGAGGGCCAGTTGCTGTTGGGATTTTACAGTGAGGGAGGGGCAAGAAGGAGTGACATGGGGATGGGACACTCCCCCCCCCAAGCTGGTCACTCCGCTCTGCAGCAGGACACAGACGGCCAGCGCTCGTCTCGGGGTCGGGCCGCTTCCACCTGACCGGAGCCGTCGGGCCTCATTCAGACCCGGCTGCTGCTTTCCTTCCTCTCCTTCCTGCCAGAACCTTGGGAACTTCCGTCAGCTTGGCTTGTAGCCCTGAGGAGCTGCTTGAGGTAAGGACGGCCGCATCGCTAACGGCCTCGTGCTTTTGGAGAAAAGGTGATGATTTCTGGCAGCTTACCGACCAAAAAACGGGGGTCAGTCGTTTCATGGTCAGCCCTCTGGAACATTGACACTGGGCAAAACCAGGCCGTGATCACGTGCCTCCCCGGTGCCCGTGTGATGCAGCCTAAGGGGATGCCTTGATTCCCATCGCGAAAACGGTCCCAGTCCATCTAAAAGCCGTGTCCTTCCGTCGTAAGGGAAGCATGTTTCTTTTTACTTTTACCCTGGTCAGAGGATGTCCAGGTTTCGGAGATGACGGCGAACGCTCACGGGTGTGTACAGTGCTGGCCGCATGCGCTGCCCCTCCTATTGCCTGGTGGTTACGGTCTTGGCAGAATACCCCAGCAAATTCCATCTCTCTTTTTTGTGGTGTGTTGGGTACTCTGTCGCCCATGGCCACCCACTCGGACAGGAAGTGTTGCGATACAGAGTGCGGGTCACCCAGAGTGATCATCCGGTGGTGCGTGTCGCCCTTGGTCCTGTGAATCTTCTGCGTGATGGGCCGCGTTTCTTCCTCGCCTCCCAGGCCGCGTTTCTCCGCCGCCTTCCTGGTTTTGCTCGTTCCCGCTCCCGATCTCGTATGGTTTGTAGTCTATACTTTGAATGTAATCTTTCTTCTGGTGTGTTGAATTTGCTGAACTGATAGCACAGCTAAATTAATATTTTTACTATGTGTGCAGTTTGTGTCTCTATCAGAGAGTGTATTTGAAGAGGCCACATTATTTAGGGCGAAGGACACCTAATTATCCTGCTATCTCTGCCAGTGTCGCGGTCACATACTGTGGAGCAGTCAGCCTTTTGGCTTTTTATAATGTCTGTTATTTATCGCTCAGGCAGAAAACAATCCTACTGGAATTAAAATCCCCAGAAATGGGTGCAGGTTTGGTATTAGGCCCCCATTTTCAGGGGAGGACGGGTCAAGATGGTGGCGGGGTTTTGGTTACTTTAGCCTGGTACTTGTTGCGATGCTTTTGGAACACTGTGGTCTTTGGTGGGTAAGTTGATGTTTTTGCCAGTTGTCTTGTTCTTTTGACAAGATCCTATGAGCCGGGTGAGGTAGGTGTGTGTGTGTGTGTGTGTGTGTGTGTGTGTGTGTGTGTGTGTGTGTGTGTGGAGAGAATAGATCTCATTTCTGAAGAACGTTGAAGGACCTCATGGAAGTGGTTTACGTTACTGGGCCAGTCCGGGTGCATGTTTGAATCATTACACTGTCCGTTTAAATGTTATGTGGCCTTACTGTATGTGAAATCTTTCTTTGTTGGAATTCTCTCTCTCCCTTTCATGCTGTCAGTTTTACCTGACAAACTCGTGACCGTCTCTGACTGCCCTGTGGTACGTGTCAGTGCCGCTAAACTGATTCATTCTGTCGATTCGGCTCCATTTGCTGCGGTTCAGTCATTTTCGGGGTGAATTCGGTGAGATGACTTGTGGCGCCCGATGCTGCAGTGAGCTTCTTGCTTTTTCAGAGCGCCACGTTCCCGTCCCCCGGTTACCGAGCTTCCTGCCGCCCGCGGGTTTGCTCGCGATTGCCTGAGCAAGCCTCCGTCCTCCGCATCCGGCAGGAGATGGCACAGCGCTTTGCGGCTGCGATCTCGCAAGCAGGGCTGCCTGGGGGATTTCATTAGCCGCCATTATGAGGTCTCTCCCTTTGCGGGCGCAGCTTAGGGCAGCTAATAATGCTCTGATTCATTCTGCTGGTTGGGGGGGTTTGGGGGGGGCGGAGGCAGCCATTGAGGTTACTGTGAGGTGGATTCTGCCTGGGAAGCAAAGGTCAACACTGTGAATTTGGGGGTTCCTTGCTCGGGTAGGGATTTTGTAATCAAAATAGTATGTTAATATCTGCCTAAATCGTTGTGCTTAGATATTTCTGTTTTTAATTGCAAGTATGTGGAATCTTATGACAGTATATACTGTGCTGGAAATGAATGTGTATCAGGGCGATTTTTCTCTGGTTTGTTTGTTTTTCTGCGGTACGTTTGGGCTCGTCTGAGATCATACTCTCCTGTGTTTTTGCCACACGGCACATTAGGGCGGTCAGACCCGATCCGAACCCGCGGGCCCCTTGCCGATGTAAATGTGGCTCGGTGACATTTTTGGAAGCTTGTCTGGTATCCCGCTCCCTTCGCCATGGCGTTAGGCCTTTCCTTAGCCCAGACTCTGTCTCTTCTGACAACCTGGTGCGTTTTTGTTTGTTTTTTTTATTTGGGATGGGAGGCTCCTTAGGCACCTAGCATACTTTTCTATTGAAGGGAACGTGTTTGACCGGTACCTGCTAATGCCGACCGTGACATCTGTGCTGCCGTCACTTCACCGAATGGCGTGACGATCTGGAAGGTGGATCCCTGTCCTCGCCCATCCATGCCCTGCTTATCGTTCGGGCCGCTGTGGGGGGTGTCCGTCTCAGTGTGCCTGGTCGAGGAGTACGGGTGCCTTTCTGCGCGCGGTTGGCCACTTCTTCACACTGGGTCTGATCGCAGTGGTCCAACAGGTCTGACTTCAACAGCTAGAGAGCTCCACTCAGCCTGGGAACGTTCTCACCATGACTGGAGCACATCCTCATACCATCCTCTTCTCGGTTGCCTCCATCCCGTAACCGTGGAACTGGTTCATCGCTGGTCCCCTTCTCAGGAACGCAAAGCCACGGAGCGACATCTGTCTGGAGGTGATGCACCCACACGTTTGATCGCTCATTAACACCGGCCCTCGGATAATCTATTGCCCCCCCCCCGCCCCACCCATTAGTGTGGGGTGATGCTGGCTCGCCGCTGTTTCTGGTCACAGGAAGTGGGTTTGGTGAGAGGCGGCGGTACTGTAACAACCGGCGAAGGCTGATGGGGAAGCTGCCGTCTGCCTCGTCTGTGGTCCTCGGCCTGGCCGACTGCATCCACGGTGTCGCTGAGTCTCGCGTGTCGGACGTAGGCAACTCAAATCTTAAGTGTGACTCGCCGTGCTGGTTTTTAGGATCGCATTATTTGATCGACTTGTGGGGGGGGGGGGGGGGTTGCCTCTGTGACCTTTCGGAGTCACGGCCATGCAAGTGGGCCACGCGTCCCGTGTTTCACCCACAGAGTGCAGGGCGGGGATTTTCCAGGAAGAGGCCTCGCCACAGGCCGCGTGCTGCGCTCTGAGGCTTTACGGCCCGGAGCCCTTTCATGTGTTCGCGGCCTAACCGCACGTGCTCGCCGTCCCCGACACCTGGGGCGACGCCGGGGATTCGGGGTCTGGCCTTGCTGGTCTGGCCGCGTGTAACTGAGCGGGAGGATCAGGCCGAAAAGCAGCTTGGCAAACGGATCTCCAGCAGAATAGCTAATCAAACGCTGGCCTCATCCTTCTCTCTGCGTCGGCCCAGAATACGATCGATCCATTCACCACTTATCTGTTCACCTCTGACCCACTCCCCTCCTCCAACCCAAGCACTTAGGCAGGGTGCTGTCTGAGAGTCTCACCAGAACCTGGCCATTGGTTGGGCCAAAGCACGCAGTGCGGCCACAAACAACAACTAGGCCCTTGCACCTGCGAGCAAACTCCGCGGACGGCTCTGGGGAAATGAGAGCGAGGGCGGAGCTCCATTGAAATCATCCCAAGGAGTACGACACCCCCCCTCCCCCCCCCCAAGCAAAGCATCAGTCATACTGTTTCAGTGACGGGTTGGTTTTTGATTTTCGCCAGGGTTTGGGATGTGACGGGGGAGGGGCCGGAAGCGTGTATGGGTGTACAACCCCCCCCCCCCGTTCTCCTGGCTGCCTTCCACACACAGCCGCACATAGATAGTGCTCTATTTTTAAGACCTTCTCTCTTTTCGTCCACAAATAGTAATTGCAGGTCTTAAAATGATCACAGGCTCCGTCAGCCACTGGGGGTTATGTTTGTCTGCTCGCTCTCTTGTTCATTCGTTCGTTCATTCATTCCCTCTCTCCCTCTCTCTCCCCCATGCAAATGGAAAGCCACACGACTCCAAAAACTGATACGTTTCCCTGCCCCCCTCCGAAGAGCTGAAGCACTCTGAAAATAAACTCATGCAAGAGTATTTTTTTTTTTTTTAAATTTTTTTTTTTTTTGATGAATTATTTTTCTCACCCTTCCGGGACCTCTGGCAGAGGCCGACGCGGGGGTGTTCTTCACGCGCGTGCCACCTCGCCGCCACAGGCCCACTGCAAATGGTGACCCGGCGGGGGGGCGGGGCTACTTGCAGCATACAGCCGCGCATCCCGTCATGTGTGTAAACGAAAGGGCTTTTGTCTACCCGTCTGCGTCTGTTTCAGGAATGCTGCACGACAGCACCAGGTTCACAGGGGGCTCAGCTGCGATGACCTTGGCTGTGTACTAGGCAGGGCCTAACAAGTCTGATAAATCCTCTCTGGTTCTGGGGGCAGACCTTATAAATCCTGCATGCCTTTGGGGGTGGGGATAGTAAATCCTATGTGGCTTTTGGGGAGGCGGTTATAAATCTTATATGGTTATGTGGGTGTAGTTAATAAATCGTATACAACCAGGGCTAGGCTGTCCTATAGGTTACATACTGTAGGCCATCTTCTGAGGGGGTGCTGACCTGCCAGCCAGTTTCACTTTGCCCTGCAAGGAGGAGATGCCAGCGGCAAGGCTCCACTAGGGCACCCCATCTGCTACGACCTGTACTGTGCACAGCTTTGTGGGTGTGGCTAATGAATTATATATGGTTATGTGGGTGTACCTAATCTGGTATGACTCTATGGGTGTGGCTAATAAATCATGTGTTATGTGGGTATGACTAATGAACCTGACAACTCTTTGGGTGTGGCAAAAAAATCCTATATATGGATATGTGGGAGTTAATGACTCTTTGGTGGAAGGTTTACAAGTTTGCACTGTGTGTTTGTGGCTTTGTGGGCAGAGCTGGTACATGCTAGTGGTAAAACACTCGCTCCCCCAGTGGGCAGCTGAGAGCTGCTCGCTCCTTGGCTCCCTGACATCGCAGCTTTAAATCTGAGGCGTATTGAATGTGGCGGCCTGTCCGAGGTTGAGGAGGCTGCTCTGCGTGAAGCCGGATTTGTTTCCTTGGGACGGCTGTTGTCATGAAGTCTGCACAGGCGCCTGGGATGTGAGGAGGCCTTCCCTCGCCTGCTGCCTGTCAGGCTTCCAGCATGACCTTCATCATGGTTTTAACGTCCCCCTCTCTGCTTGTTTCCCCAGTAACCCTCCACCCTGCATCCACCGTGAGAGGCTCCCCAGGACGGAGGCTTGACCCCACCCCCCCATTTCCTCCACATTCTGAGTGGACCATGAACTAAAGACTCCACCGCCCCACCCTTCGCCTACATCTGTTCTTTATCCATTATTTATTTTATTAACGAGGGCTAAGGAGCCCCCCCCATCCCACCACAGCTCACCATCACCAAGCCGGAAACATGGGGAGGAAAAAGATCCAGATTCAGAGGATCACAGACGAGCGCAACAAGCAGGTGAGCGAGGGGGGGCACCCTGGGGGTAGAGCCTAAACGGGCTCCCTGTCCTCACTCTGCACGCAAAATACTCTCTATTTGAGACACACACACACACACACACAGTCGAGGGTGCACCTTGGGGTCCGAGCTATGCAGTCAGGTCATTTGTCCAGTGACCCTGGAGCACTTTTAGGGAGCTAAGGGCCCAACAGATGTGTGACTATTTTGCTGAGTTTAGGATTCAAACTGGCAACCTTCTTCTGCTGAGAAAGACACCCACCTCTGCCCTCGGGCATGTGGGTGTAGGGTGTGGATCTGCCTATGAGGGCATAGCTTGCCCGACTGACCTCAGCAGCACTGAGACGGACTCCCGGGAAAAGCCGCATGCCAGAGAGGGTCGGATGTGGCTTCGGTAGAAAAAAAAAAGAGAGAGAGAGAGAGAGAGAGAGACTGAAGCTCAGCCACAGAAATCAGCCAGAATGGGATGTGAAAATGCAGTTCAGTGAAGATGAGATTATGGGTCCCTTAGACTAAAACCTGGCTCCCCCCACTCCCACAGAGAACCATCGTTCTCCATCCCCTGTAATTGTGCTGTAATGTGGGGATCACTGTTAACCAATGAACCTTCGCAGCCCCAAGTGCGCTGCCTTTAGCCAGAAGCTACTAGTCGGCCATATAAACTGCTCAGGGACTGGCCTTCAGAGAGGCAGGCTGCACTGGGTGATACCATCAGCAAATTGGGTAGGGGGCACCGGATTCTACCATAAATGAACCCTACCTTTTGCCCCAAGAACTTAGCTTACAAAGGCATCTATCAGCCAGAAAAAAAGTATAATTATGTAATATTGGTTTAATTACTGGTACATTTGGACAACATTTTCTGTGATTTTATTGATATTTAGTGTCTTTTACCCATAAAAGGAGAACATTGTGTATTGTTGTACAGTTCCGTTATTTCCTCTTTTTTTCCTGTGTTTTTCCTCTCTCAGAGGTTCTGTCACATATGTGTTTGTGTGTGTGTGTGTGTGTGTGTGTGTGTTTTGGGGAGAGATTGCCATGACATGCGATAGAATTAAGTGCATTTTCTATAGAAGCAAAATTTCTCTAGATTTTTGACATGGAGAGAGTGAGTGGGGTGGGGGGGGGCAGAGAGGGGGCGGGGGCCATGCTCTGGCCCTCCGTGCCACGGCACACGCTCAGTCAGGCAGCACTCGGGGAGCGAGGCCGAGGCGAGGTCTGGCATGGCAGTGCCCCAGCGCCCCGCCTGCACGCAGCCTGCGTCTCCCACGCGGTGCCCTTCTGCTCCCCCCGCGCCGCCCGCGGTGCCCTGCCGAGCGTGACGGAAACCTCTCCGTGGGGCCGACGCTCATCCGGACCCTCGCTCTGCCTTTATCACATTTTCTCGCATCTCCCATCTTTTATTCCTCCTTTATCTTTGTCTTTAACAACACCCCCCCCCCCCGTGCCCCACAACCTGCAGGTGACCTTCACCAAGCGCAAGTTTGGCCTGATGAAGAAGGCCTACGAGCTGAGCGTGCTGTGCGACTGCGAGATCGCCCTCATCATCTTCAACCACTCCAACAAGCTCTTCCAGTACGCCAGCACCGACATGGACAAAGTGCTGCTCAAGTACACAGAGTACAACGAACCGCACGAGAGCCGCACCAACGCCGACATCATCGAGGTATTGGGGGGGGCACTGACTTTGCTGATCCTGGGGCGGGGAGATGTTATCCTGGACCTCCGGTGGCGTGACTGTGGTCCTCTGGGGCATAGCTGTGATCCTGGACCTCGGGTGTAACCATTACGGAGGAGCCTAACCCTGGACCTACTCCGGGGGGCCTAACTGTGATCCTGGACCTCAAGGTCATAACCCCACACTGATCTTTTCGTACTGGGCTGCCAGCTGTCGCCACGGGTCACTTCGTGGGGAGGCAGATCAGAGAGGAGCATTTCCAAACAGCCGTCTCAGGTCCTGCATGTGGTTCGGTGTACGGCTCCTCTTGGTTGGTGCCTTGGCTGTGACTTTTTTCCTCATATAGATCAGACCTTTTTATGGCGCGGTGTCACCTTTCGGGGGTGATGCTGGATTGTGCATCAGAAACGGCACCTGCGAAACCGTCACTGATGACCGAATTGTATCATGGCCCCCGTGTGCGGCTCCTTCCCTCCAGGACTGTGGACGCGGGTCGCAGAGGCTCACTACCCGGAGCAAAGGAGCTTCTCACACAGTCATACTCATCTGGGGAGACCAGTATCTGAAATGGATTTAGGCTGCATTGAAGTTTTGTGTGATTTGTACTCATCTGCCAAATATTGTGTAGTTTCCTGTATATATGTATGTAATATAGGCTTCACCAGAAGCTTTGGGGGGAGATCAGCTCGGTGCTGCTTAGGCGGCGTTTACACACGTAAGACCGTCATCTAACACCGTATCACGTAACACATCACAGTTAAATTCACGGTAGCTGTTTCTCTGGTAGCATCACTTTTATGCAAATCAGACGGCCGCTGGCCTCTTCATGCGAAGGCCGGTCTGTCCCGTCATGGCGAGTCCCGTGGGGTGACGCAGCGCTGCCGGCCTGCGGCGGGGCGTGTGGCGGCCGCTCCGGTTCTTCCGGTCAACGTTATTCCCGGTATCTCCGAACACATGTGGATGCAGGCGTCAACGCAGACTCCAGCACGTATGCGCAGGCGAGCAGATGATTCAAAGTGATGCCTACGCACAAGCTTACTGCTACTGTACTTCTCTTCCTCCCTCCCTCTCTCCCTCCCTCTTTTTCTCTCCCCCTTTCTCCCACACGCTCTGTGTGTGCAGGCAGCCCTGTTCCTCTTGCCAAAGCGTGTTAATCCGCTTGACTACGGATCCCGAACGGGAAGCAGAGGGAGAGCGGGATGAGACTGAGGGATGTGAGGGTGGGGGGTGCAGGGGGGGGGGGAGGTGATGGGGAGATGAAAGGAGAGAACGAGTCCATGAAATATCTCAGCTTTTGTAAGTAGCTAATAGGTATTAGGCTGCACTGTTAAAGAAGCATTAGAAGGATATGAAGTGTTATGACGAGGACACATAGGAAGGATGCTGAATGTAAGCTAACAGGCCAGGGAGCGCCCACAGGGGGGTGCAGTGAGGTACATTCTGAGGGAGTGGAGGGATGTAAACATTTTAAAGTGGATTCTGCTACCGGTTTCTGGAATAAAATGTTTTCCCACTCACTCTGCGTAAAGAAGCAGCTTGACTTGTTATGGTGAGGCCCGGACCGTCGTTGCTACAGCGAAGTGCGTTTTTTGTTTTTTTTGTTTTTTTTCTCTCCCCCCCCCCCCCCTCGTGGGATGCTCCCCTCCGTTGCCCCGGCAATACTCCCTCGAGCTGAGCCCGCTTTGGAGTGTCAAACAGACTCTGCAGATGTTACGGCCTGTCATATGCCCACTTTGTGATCCATCTTGGGAGGCGAGCGCCGCTCAGGCACGCCTCCGCAGGTCACCGTGTGACCTGCGGTTGCCTGGATACGTGCTCGCCTTCCTTGGCAGGCTCGGTGACGGCTCCGCTCCACGCAATCAGACCGCTGCGCTTGCCGAGGGTTACATCAGCGGATCTCCATAATGCTTACCTGGCTCACAATTAGATCCTGTTGCCTTTGCTGTCTTCAGCAGATGTAGGTTGAGTCTGATGAAAGACCATATGGCAGAATGTGTGGACCGTGTGACTCATAGCTTCACAGGGGATTGTGGGAAGGGGATGGGGGGGGCAAGGCAGGTGGAATGCTGCTCTGAAGTATGGACGAGGATGTGGTTATTGGGCCTGAAGGAGGAGGGTCAGAGCCACGACCGCAGGCTGCCAGTATGGGTTTCGGTTGCTGTTTACAGGTGCACAGAAGTCCAACGACCTCCGTGAACAATGAAACGTACCAGAAGCCGACAGCCTGCCCAGTAGTTTGAGGACAATCGCTCTGGCTAAGCCCCTGGGGATGTCGCTAAGCCCTGGGATTGCCCCGCCCCCTGCCCCCTATCTCCCAGCGTGGGATGTTGACGCGGGGCAACAAGCCGGCCTTGCTCTCACAGCGCCCCGGGCTCGCCCGGGCCACATGCCAGACTGCGCCGCAGCGAGCCAGAGAGAGGGACTGACTCAGGTGGGGAGGCCGCTGGCGATTGGCTTTGGCGGGCGGTGGAGGTTGATTGGGGTGGGGAGGCCGCTACAGATTGGCTCAGCCAGGCAGAGGGGGTGGGCCAGGATGAAGAGGCTGCTAGAGATTGGTTCAGCCAGGCAGAGGGGGTGGGCCAGGATGAAGAGGCTGCTAGAGATTGGCTCAGCCAGGCAGAGGGGGCAGGCTGG
>JAABNX020000053.1:11899412-11912969 GCA_015163995.2 Mormyrus lacerda | reverse complement strand
ACCCCCCCCCGTTATTGCTGTTATTAGCAAGTCCCATCGTCAGTAAAGGTGGTACATGACATCTTCACCCAACCTTATTATTTTTAAAATACAATTACTTTCACGCGCATTTTGATAGGACAGGAGTTAAGAACAGGTAAGCAATGGTCGTGATTTAGTTTTGTCTGATCATCAACGTTGCGGCCCTATATTTTCTTGTTTTTTTTGGTTTTTTTTTAAAGACAAGAATGGAAAGGAAATATATACTCGAAGTAGGAAGCCTGAAAGGAAGGGATCCGTAAAAACCACTAGGAAAAAGGAAGAGAACCACCACTCCGGATACGTGTCAACAGAAACCATAACACAACAGCACGTTTCTTAATAAATCACGTCAGCAGCCACATGGTGCAACTTCGGACAAGCACTGAATTATGAATGATTTTATTTACTGGGTGCCATTCAACTAGGCCTGTTTGGGGGCAAAAAAAATATACAGACAAAATGCCACGCAAAAAACGTGATGTTTCTGTAAAATTATTATATTCTGTAACCATAAATTACAGTAGGTTTGGTCACTTTGCGCACACAATTAGCGAAATCGCCAAACGTGACAAATCCCTTTGAAAATCAGACGTATAAAACGCTTTCTCCGGTGATGTCCTGCCTCCTGTTCACGCCCATATAGAAAAGTTCTTCCTAGACGGGTATATGCGATTTCATGAAGCCTACGTCCCAGTGTCTGTATGCGGTTTTTCCTTCTTGTATAGGACAGTTTCCTGCCAGCGCTCGGTATGAAAGGCAGCGCTGCTTCCAGCTCAGTACACAGCGACCGCCGCCCTAAACGCGCTCCATACACACCTGATGGATGTAACAGACTAACCGGATCCCCCGAGACGTGGCATATTCTATACAATTCGTGATTCATTTAAAAATAAATCCGTAGATAGTTGGTGGGTTAACATTTGGGGTATTGCAATTGTTTTTGGAGATTAATTTTCCGCTGCAGAGAAGACTCTTTGGAGTTCACTCAAATATATGCGAAACGTATTTTTATTGCCGACAAGGTAAGCAGAGAACATATGTTTTATTAATATTCTCAGTCGTGTTTCCTCACAGATACTTTTAATCGTTGTAGGTTTGGAATTAATGAAATTTACTGCCTGCTTTATTTATTTGAAACCTCTACAAGAAAGCGAAGAGTTAGAGTTTTTCAAGTACATGTACCTCTGTAAAGTTACAGTGTCTTCTATATTTTAATACCCAAACGTAATTTTTTAATACCTAAACGAAATATTGAGGGACACTGATGATAAATAGGACGCCCCTCACCGCCTGAATGTTGCTTTCTGTATGCTTTTAGTAGCTGAGCGTGGAAACGCCAAACTAATGAGTATATAAAGTGAATATTCAATGCAATAAACACGCATGAATTAACACATCTATTTACGTGCGTAATGTGCATCTGGCAGCTTTGACGAACAGCGTGCGCTACCTGAAAGCTGCTGGGGGTGTCTGCATTTCTGGCTGCTGAATTTGAGTATCTAATGCAGCTTGTACCAGAGCTCTATAGGAATAGTGTGGCATTTTGCCAGTGTAGGCGTTTTATATAGACGGGCATAACAGAATTGTCGGATTTTAAAGATCCCAAAGTGTAACATGGCCCATGGACTTCATTTACACGCGGCAACATTTTCTAACAACATGAGTACGAATTTCCGAAGCAATATCTGACAGCTTCTGCGTCTGGTTAATTGAAGGCACATCATTTAATGCAGAGGTAAATAAGTACCTTTGTTTGTCACTGGGGCTGTACCCTCAATGGTCTGACAATTGTACCCTTAGCTGTAGATAATTGTACATTTCAAGGTACAGAAATGGACTCTGAGGAACATCTCTGTGCAATTGATGGTTCATTAATGCTGTTTGTACCTGTAGGATGTTCAATTTCTGTACCTTAAAAGGTACATTTACACTGCCAGAAAGAAGTACCAATTTGTACCTTTGACAGTACAATTAACATGGCACAGGGGCTGTTCCCTCAAGGGTCTGCCAGTTGTACTCTAGCTGTAAATGTTCCATTCAAGCAAAGATGGAGATTTCAGGTCCTGATAGTACAAATCCAGACCAAGATTTTGTTTCAACCAACCAGTTGAGCATAAAGAGTCACAGTCACTCAGCTGGTTGGTTGAAACAAAGTCTTTGTCTGTGCATTTAAGGTACAGAACTGGACTTCAAGGAACATTTTTACCATTGGGAGTACATTAATGTTGTTTGTACCTTAGGGTACAAAACTGTACAAAGGCTGTAGCCTTTTTTCTGACGGTATATAACTAGTTAACCTGACTTGTGCAAGGTGTTGGGGCTCCATTTCACAGGAGCCAAAAGTCAGGTGTCCAACGAACATCCCAATTTTCCTGATTTGTGTTATGAAAATATCTAATAAAGCGTTCACTGGGTTGTGGTGCTGTCTGCCAGCAAGGCCACCTTCCCATTAACACGGCTTTCTTGAAATTAAGCTTAGAAATAACTTTTTAATGACTGAATGCTTTGAAACAAAACAAACAGTTTTCTAATCACCTAGACGTCCTTTAAAACAAATATTTGGAGTGGGACTTCAACATTTAGTTCTCTGCCTCTGAAAGCCACAGCGTGTGAGTGATTTCATTCTTCCCAGGCGTAAAAGCCATTGATTGAACTAATTATTTACACGATTAAGTTAAAATATCAAACTGTCCCTCAGTTCTGAGCCTGAAAATATGCCAAAAGATGACGCTTCTCTTTTCAGTTTTATCTCACTGACAACATGCTTCATATGCCTGAGTGCATTTGAGCTTCAGAGCAAATAGGCTCTTCCTCCCCACTTGGGACAGCCCCAGTGACACGGCGGCACAGGGAGGGAGTTTGGGGCGGGCCAGCCATTACTTCCTGTCCTGATAGGGTCTGGGCTCAAGGCCCTCTCCCTTCCTACGGTGAGGTTACTCAGCAGGACAGAGTAATTCTGGTTGTTCTGGGGCTGCTTCTGAAAGACAATAGGAAGACAATCAGATCTACGTGTTGACTCACCCCAAAGACTTTTTTCCTTTTTTGCTGCCATGGATTTAATCTGAAACGTGCCGGGAGAAACACAGCAGAGAACAACTAGCCCCCGTGCTGTTTATCAGCGATAACACATGAAGAATCAATTGACGAAACATATGGCCTTATTTATTTTAAGGGACCTCTTTTATGGGATTTATGTAACAGTCTTGTGCGGCTGTAAAATTGATGCCACATTCCGTTGTAGTTAACGGGAATTAATTCAGGAAAGTGATTCATTTCTGTCTCTGCGTTCCTTTTGGTGATTATTAAAATCATGCAGGCCTATGCCAGTGCACTAATTAATTGGGTGATGGGTTTAATATTTGTGCATATGGTTGTTGGTTTTATGCTGGGATGAACAAGAGGAGGTCTTTGTCTGTGTGATTAGAGTGAGTAGGGGCCATCTGACTTTTGGTGGGTGCGGGGTGGGTGGTTAGAGGAACAGGGTGCGCGGGGTTTAACACAAGGATCTGGAGATCCACCATAGGCCAGAAACCTTCCGATCTTCTGCAGTCAACCTATCACTGCAACCAAAACTTACTGATAAACAGATGCTGTCTAACATGTCTAACGTTTTCAGAAAGGAATTATTTTTTCCACTGTTAAACATGATTCGTTACTGTCTGGAGAGTAGATTGTAATAAAAACCATTGTACCGATAGACTTTTGAAGGATGTGTGTGAGACCCTTGGTTGAACGTCAGAGTGCAGATATTCCACACTGCCGCTCTAATTTATGATCACAGGTGTCGCCGTGCGCTGGTATTTGCACTTTAGGTGTATTCATTGGTGCCCGTGTAATTCATTGGTGCCCTGTGACGACGCCCTGACTGGTGAGGCCCCCGCCGACGGGGCCCCCCGCCGTCTATGGCTCCGGATAAATGTGACCAGCTGGGTGGCTTTCAGATACTGGGAGCTGCAAACGATTGTGTGACAATATGGTGTCTTTGTGTTTCTGGATTCATTTAAACCGTCTTTACACCCTGTTTTGTGTCTGGCAATAAAGTCTGGTCTTTATTAGAGCCCGGAGCTGAGACTCATTTCTCTACTTTGTTTAGCTGCCCCCCCCTACAATTTGCTGTCCTTGTTACCTGCTTAAGGTACTCGTCTATAACTAATTTGCAAAGATTGGAGTACATGCCTTATTTCAATGAATATTTACGTCTCATGATGGTTTTATTTTAGTAATAGCTTAATCATTTTAGTCTGTCTTCATATCATGAAGTTTACATTTCACCAAAAAATACTATGTATATATATAGTGTGTGCGTGTGTGTGTGTGTGTGTATATATGTATACATGGAGATATTTTAAGATCATGCACATACAATTGCTGTGGGTCTACATGTAAAATACATATTATGAGAATGAAGTGAAGATTACAGTAAATACAACACTATACCATGCAATACTATACAGTACTATGTAATATAATGCTATACAATACTATATGATACAATACTATACAGTACTATACTATACCCTGTTTTGTCTGATAAGTGTTTTATCCCTAAAACGTCAGATGTTTTTATGCCTGTAAATATCTTGATGTGCTACAAGGATCGGGTCGACACAATGAATAATCAACATCTTTTTCTTTTGCTTAATTGTTTTATTTTGCAGTTTCCATAGTTTTATTATCTGTAAAAAATTCCATTAATCAGATACTCCTTTAACTTAAGTTTGCCTGGTATTAAACTTATTTTGTAGATGCACCCTGTCCTAGAGAAACGTACCAAGAGATTAAACTTGATGGCAGCAAACCCATAAGAAAAGAGAAGTAATCAGGAGTGTGGAGGGATGTTTACATGCCTTGGTTTCAGTCTGTGTTTTCACATATTTAACTGAATTACAGGTAAAAAATAAGATGGAATATATTCCCAGCGTAATGGAAATCAACATTTGTGCAACATCTTGGTGTCATTTAACGTATTTGAATATGGTAACTTGTGCTTTCCGTAAAAACAAGCAGGCACATTTTAAATTAGGCTGTGGCTTTTAATATGGCCAACTGCACTTTTATATAATCGGTGAAATTCAGGCAGTGGAGACACGGGGAGGGAATGTTTGGAGCCTGAAGGCTCGCAGTCAGTGGTTTGGGGGTAACAGGGCCATTTTCTCAGGGCCTCTGTTTTCTCCCTGGGACACGGTCTGGCAGAGTGACCGCGGTCAAACAAGGGTGAACACGGAGGTACCACAAAAACCCCAGAGAGTGGTGTAGGATCGCTCCTTCGGTCTTCATCGCGCTCTTGGGTGGGAGGACGCGGTGGATGAAGGAGGCGCCGGGAATTAAAAACCGGTGTCTCAGCAGGGCTGTGGTTTCTCTGCTGGGAGACAGTAATAAATGGGGCTGGGCAGACCCCAGTCCCCCGAGACCGAAGAGGGCGATCCTCTTATGGGAGTCGGAGCAGCGTTTCGTGTTCTAAAGTTAATTAATTATCAGTTAAATTGCTCTCCTGCTAATGCTCTAAATCAGCCATTAGAACTGGCCTCTCCAATTCAATAAGCAATGTTTATTTATCGCTAAGTACTTTTACAAGTAATTTTCTTTGGGGTGTCATGCAAAACGGTCAAAGATAATCAAGACAATATAGCAAAATTATGTACATAAATAAAATAATGTCTCCAGTGCAGGTAATGTCTAAAGGCTAAAGAAGGCTGTTTTTCATTTGCGTCCCATTCCATTCACGTTCATGTTGGCATTTTAACCTTGTTTAGACAGTTTGCCTCATTCTCTGTTACTGTAGATCCATTTCCAGGTCCATCATTTTATTAATACCAATTGAAAATCCGTATTCTCAATTACTATGAGGGTACAAGTGGAGTTTTATTGTCCCCAATATTTTTCCCTACTATGGGTTCTGTAGAATAAGTAGTTTTCCATATGGCAAATGATTTCGAAGTAACTGGTAAAACTAATAATAATAAAGCAATATTTAGCGTGAGAGTCGGTCTTTCTGAAGCTTTTTACTGAATTGTTTCCAGTTGCCGGTCTCTCTCACACACGGCCCTGACCAATCTTGCGTCGCGTCACTTGGATTTTACTTTCGTACCATGAATTCACGGCCTGTTGGCTCCGGGTGAACTCGAGGCATTCCCGTAAGTCACACGAAAAGTAAAAAAAAAAAAAAAAAGTTGGCAATTGCCCTTTTAACGAAAAGGCAGCCTTGTGGTGTTAGTCACTGAGCAGGAATGGTTTTCTCAGGACAAAAGGTGTCCCCATAATGGAGCATTGGGGAATTTGCCGGCAAAGTCCTGGACTTTGTCAGAGCATCCCCATGTGATTTGAGTGGGTCAAGCCGAGATACAATACCAGCAGGGCCTTGTGATGGCATAGATTAACCACCCCCCTCCTCTCGCCCCCACCACACATTTTGCTGTGTACTAGCCTCAGGAAAAGGATGTTTGACGCAGGCCCTGGATTTACTCTCAAGTTGTGTACTATGGGCTTATACAGGCCTTTGTCCCAGTTCACCCACCACGTACTTTACAGCCAATGGGAGAGCAGCGTACCTACAAACACGGATTCGCCGTGAACATGCTGTGTTGTTTGACCTTCGACTGTGTCACCCAACAGCCTGCTCTTGTGAGCTCAGTCTTTGGCCTTCGCGAGCTTCAGCAGCTGGAGAGACTGATATTGATTGATGCTCGGCGTTCTGGAGAATCCGTGAAGTTCCCAGGAGTCGCTGCTGGATCGAACTGGAGAAGGTATTACGCTTGAAGAAGACCTTGGGGCTCAGTTAGAGACGCATTAACACGGTCAGAGGCCCCTGGGCTATTTCAGTTATCAAGCCCCCACCCTATTCTACGATGATATAGCAAACGAGGTAGAAGCAGTGCTAGAGTCCACGCTCATGTTCCACCGTAGGCGAGTCTCACCTCCAGTATCCCAATTTCACCCTCTTCCAGTGGAGTGAAGCACATCTGCCTTCAGTTATTGCATAATATATAATGTAAACGGGTTAATCCATCCATAGCTTAATGAAATCTAAATAAGACCCCATGGTGGGCAGTGAGGATCATGGTGAGGAAATGCTAAGAAATGTTGATCACAGCCATGAAGGTCTGGAAGAGTCTTACAACAGGAAGAGACCCATTTCCAAATAAGACAATTCTGGTGGTTATGTGATCTGGGCAGAGTGTTTACACCTGGCAAACTTCAGGCCGACATGCATCATCCTTTTAAAGCATATATGTTGCCCGTTGTCATGTGCTGACAGGGAAGAAGAATTCAGGCCTTATTACACACCGGCTTCGTAGTCGCACACATCTGCACAGTGGTTTTTTTTTCTTTTCGCTTTTGTGCGACTTACAGATTGTGATAATAAAGTGCAGCTTCTCTCTTCACCATGAAGAGATGCAGGTTGAGGAGCTGAGTGAGGAAGCATGTGGGAGTGGGGGGGGGGGGGTAGCAGCACCCGGTGCTTATCAGGGAATTTACTGGCACGGGCCGAACATTCTGCGGCCGAGTGAGCTGGTATCATGCGGCACGGGGCATGTGGGGGGGCCCCTGGCGATACCCGCGCCTCGCTCGGTTTCTAATAGCAGGCGTTTTAACGGCGATTGCTAAAGCTATGCGGGTGTTTCACATCGTAGACTAAATCCTGCATCACAGGGACCGTGAGGTCCATCATGACGCCCTAGGTGTGACCGTGATGGACTTGGGACGGCACTGGCTCACTCACAGGAACATGTTTAAGGTGCCTCACACGGGAACCCCAGTCAAGTCTCATCGCCAAGCGGTTCTGGTGAGGTAATCTCCCAAGCGGGGCAGCATTTGCCGTCCAAAATCCGCCCGCTAAATAGCTGCAATAATAAGTATATAAAAAAGCTTCCCGTTTTTTGTATCTCGCCCCTGAATAAACGTGCCGGCCAAAGCCCGCTGGTAATTGGCTGATTCGGACCAGATGCGACGGCAGTTGCCGCTTGTTAACCTGTAGCGTATTCAGCTATTAGCTGCTCCTTGGCATCCTAAGCCGGCTGACATCCTCCATTCATAAATCCCCGACCCCAGATGCTGAGGGCAGTTGTGAAATAGGTCTGGCCCTCGTGCTGGATGTGGTAATGCTTCTGTACTAATCTGGACCTTTGACAGCACACTTTTGTTAGCGCTGGGGGCTACAGTCAGGCACTAAGCTCGCCCATGCTACGTGGGTGCATGGTTTTATAAGAGAAATTCTGATTGGTAGGATAGCCCAAGCCCCATCCCCAAAAGTCTTTATTGGGCCACAGTAGAAGGAAGAAGAGGACAAAGGAGACCTTGAAGTTTGACCTTTGTCTTGCGGCACCATTGTGCTGAGTGGACAGATGTTAAGGACTGCATGGGTCATGGACTCTGTGGGTTATCCACAGGGTGTCCACATTTTCATGACAGTGAAAGCTGATGTTTTTCAGTGTCCAGGGAGTCACAACCGGGTAGTCTGTCATCCCCGAAGCGTGACTGTGACTCGTGGCAGGATGGGGGCAGACGTCCTTGCGATGGCTGCATGCCTCCTCTCTCCAGGGGGAAGCAGGGAAGCGGGATCTTTGATGTCTGCACCATTGTTCCCGGCTCGCAAACGGCAGCGCTGTATTTCCTCTATCTGTGTTTTTTCTGCTCCCGCATTCATCTGTTCAACACACGAGAGTCTCACTCAGGCATCAGCCAATCAGAAAGCTCTGATCTGCACTCTTAGCTGCTTGAGTGATTAACGGCCCATGAAGAGGAAATGGTCTGTATGATGCCAGCTGGACAACTTTCGGCCACAGATGTGCGTGTTTGGATTGTCAAGCTGTCAGATGACCATTGTTATAAATGTTGTTTATCTGTTGTGTCAGTCCACCCTCCCCCCAGTATGATTCAGAGTTCTAAACATTTTGCAGCCTTGCATTCCTCTCATGTATGTGAGCAGAAGGTTGACTTAGGGCTTGCCAACATGGAGCTGCGGTTGAGCTGCGACCCACATGGGGTTTGCGTTGCTGAAGGCTGGTAAGAAGATTGAGGTCATCAGCCATTCATTCCTCCACACCGATTTGCTGGTCCTCTCGGGTCAGGCAAGGTCTTGCACGTCGAAGAACAGCACCACCAGGAAGACCTGCTGGATAGGCGAGGTGACTGGCCGACTCAACGAGAAGCGCAGGAGAAAATAAAAGGGAAGGAGGGACAGAGCAGCTTGCGCCAGCCTGTGGCGTGATGGATGCTCACGCCGCAAATCCACCCAAGGCCTTTGTGATTGTTTGCAGCTCTTAAAGAGGCCAGCAGCAGTGGACTATCAATACAAATGTCGAGTGGCTTGCGTAATGTTCTCAGTGTCTCCATCTTCCTCGGCAGAGCACGGTGTTTGCGTTTTACTGGAACTCTGTGTTTTTTGTTCTCCTCTGGGAAGGCGCCCACATGCCTTGGGAGCGTGGCTGAACCCACAGAACACAAAAGCTGAGCGTGGTTGTTGTAACTGGCATGTGAATGTGCCGTGTGAATAGCTTAGCTTGAGTCTGGTGACCGATCCTTGATCCTCAGCTAATTTGAGTATAATGGATTTGGCTGCGGCATCGTGGAGCGTGTTCATGTTATAGATGTTTGTACGTCCGTGTTTCTGTCCCTTTTAGTGTTCTTGGGTTAGATTTCTGCCAATGTCCCTATTGTTGTCTGTGAGTGTACATGTCTGACTTGCGTGTGCATGGTCATATGTGTGTGGAAGTACTGGTCTGTGTGTGTGGTCCCCTCCCATTAAGTTGGCAGTGTTTTAAATGTCCAATGCTGTGAAACCACCAATAAAAGCTCGTTGGGGTTCCCTTGTGGGTTGATGCAGCCTTTGACCAAAAGTGGGACTTGGTCAAGTGTTGGATTAGTGTTATTTTTGTTCTAGAGCTTTACACAGCACTGCAGAATGTGGCTTATTTGAGGTTTTCTTGTTTACTTATCAGTGCATGCTTTAGTACCCAGTATTCTTTGGCTTCAAGCAGTCATTTCCACCAACGGTTGAACAATTGAGTGGCACTGTAGTAGATATTTGTCAAATTGTAACTGTCTGAATTTCGGTTCTCTGGGAAAGGAAAATCTTTGAGATTTTGTTTGAATCCATCCGTCCATAATCACACACCCAATCCAGGGTAATGCTGGAGCCTTTCCCAGGAATCATGGGGCACAAGGCAGGGACAACCTGGACTGGATCCCAGTGCATCACTGGGCACACTGTCGATCAGACGCTAAAGGGCGGAATAGTGACGCCAGTCCATGTAAACCACATGTCTTTGGACCGGGTGAAGAAACCAGCAGAATCACGAGGCAAACAGAAACATGCAAACTCCCAAAGCACAGAGCCAGGAGCGGGAACTGAACCCCGAACCCTGAAGCTATGAAGCCACAATGCTGCACTTTACTTGTATAACAAATACTAATCTGCTGTTTTAGTGTCTGCTGAATGTTTAGGGACGTTTAGAATTTGTGTTGTGATGTGTGGTGGCAGCTTTTGGGGACAATGTCATGACTGCTCATCCTGAGCCGTTCATTGCATTCGCTCAAAAGTGCTGCAAGCTTCTTTAACCTGTGCCTCGCTAGGTACAAGGGGTTTACATTCAGAGGATCTCATTGGACGAGGCTCTGAAATAGCCACCGGTCTGCTGTGTAGTTTCCTCAGTCCGTGTTTTCAGGCCCCATGCAGCAGATGAAGGGCAGTGTTCTGGGGGCAGGAAAGGTGTACCCAGGGCGCTGCTCGCCTTCAGATATTCCCTGTGCTGCTTTCTTTCATCTTCTTGGAGCAGCTCCAGGGCCGGGGCCAGATAACGTGCTCGCGTTCCGGAGGGCGGGGGGCCGGGAGGTGGGAGGGCGGGGTGTATGTGCAGTCCAGGGTGGTGGGTCGGCGGGAGGCCCGCATCCTGTTGTTTGTGTTTTCCTTGGATGAAGACGGGACACGAGCGTGATCCGGCTGGCTCGGCCGAACAGAGAGGTGCTGCCCGTGGCCGTAACAGGGGCGTGCTCTTGTTTAGCAGCAGGAAGTGAGTTCAGCTCAGATTTATATTAAAAAATCTGTCAGTCCATGGAGCATTGTCACTTCAGGAGAATGGTGTGTAGTCTTAAAGGGAAGGGGTAGGTCTAAGAGCATGATACACCAAAGGGCAGTAGGTTTAGGAGAATGCCACATAGACCTGAAGCGGACAGCTAAACTGAACTATACAGTCACAGTCTCTGATGTGTCCAGAATGTAAGTCTTGAATACCTGTGACTAATCTTTGTGCCAGTTTATGTGATGACCTTCCCGGTGTGACTTACACATTCTTTAGCAGTGACCAGTCTCCATGCTTGTTGTTTTAACCTCCTCATCTTTCTCAGTTCAGACCTTTACACTCAGACTTGACTGCCATGTCTTCCCGCATCAAAAACACAAAATAAAGATTCAGAAATTGTCAGTGTGTTTTTGATTGTGTATTGAATGTGTATATTTCGTTTATGCACATGTAATGGATAGTCCTGACTATATGGAATAATACTTATCATGATAGCTGCAGTATCTGTTGAATGACCCCCTAACTGTATGTCTAAATAATGTCTGTGTGATATGCAGTTTGCCCCCTGCATGATGCTGCTGCTGTTTTTAATTAGCTTGCTTTAAACAACACAAGCCCACGCAGTGGGACCCTGCAGATTTCTCTCATTACAGCACCGTGCACTGATGTTACAGAGGACGACGCATCAAACAGAGCCAAATCAAAACGGCTTTGGAAAATAGATGTGGGGCAGCGAGGCAGTGTTTACAAAAGGCTGGGTGGCAAGTGGGTATGGTGGGTAGCACTGCAGAGGCCCACGGTGGGTTCCTGTCCCAGCTATGAATGCAGTTTGCGTTTAGTTAACTTTAGTTTTGTGTGATTGTGTTGTTTTTTTCAGCCACAGTGCAAGGGCATGTGATCCAGTTGGATTGGCTTCACCAAATTACCCATAGTGTGTGTGTGTGTGTAATTAAAGGTGTGCAGATAGTCCCTGTCGGGGGGACACTATGAGCTACTTCAGGTTTTACAAACCACTTTAAAACGTAAACGCTCCTGTGCGCGACTAAATCATTCAGTTCTTCTTATGCATTGACTGACTCATCCAGCTGTTTCAAATTAGTGACAGATGCATGATTGTAGGAGACTGACCAATCAGCACACAGCAAGAACTCAGCGCTTAAGTGAAATCAGGTCCCTTTAATTGAAATTGGCAGTTTACAAATCATGTCCAGTCACAACAATCATGTCCTGACAATAATTATTTGGTCACCCTAAGCAGTTATTACATAGCAGCAACCAGATTTCCCCACAATGTGATAAAAACCTGTAACTTTTTGCCTTGTGGGGACATTTTTTCGGTCCCCCCAAAGATAAGCTAGATTTAATAAAAATGTAGGAATGCAATAAAAAACTAAAATAATCAAAAGTCTTGTATCTTGTTTGGGTACTTATGGTTAAAGTTAGAGCTATGTAGCGGTCGTCATTTTGGATAAAAATGACTGCCGAGTCCTCACAACTCACATATGAATATACGTAATGTGTGTGTGTGTGTGTGTGTGTGTGTGAGAGAGAGACAGAGAGACAGAAAGCGAGTGAGTGATGGACTGACATCAAATCTAAGGAGTACTTAGCATTAATTATTAATTGCATTGTTTGCATGCTTAGCGAAGGGGATCCCAAAATAGGGGCCGCGAGATGATTTTCAGAGAATGTTTATAAGCAGTTTCAAATGTGAACCCGTCTCCCCCCGAATCAGTGAAATGTGCTGAGGGGGCGGATTGACTATATAGGGGGTCACAAGTCTCTGGCAATGTTATTTTGGAGGTCGTGGGCTGGAAAATTTTACAGCAGGTTTGGGGGGGGGGGGCTCTTTGTATTAGGACTCTGTGCACCTTATCAGAAGGTCATCAGGTTGAATCCTGTAGCTGGCAGAGTGATTTCACCATCGACTCCTCGCCCAGACGTCCCACATTAGGGATATTGATTTTAGGGAGGCAGATGAGGGGCATCTGGGAGGGTTGGGGTGCTGGCCAATGCCTGGCTGGTATTACCGTATATATATTGGCAACTAAGCTGGGGGTGGGCAGGAAGGATTTGCTGACTGGTGGTAAAATTTGGGGCGAGGTTGCAGCAGTAAAACTTCTTGCCGGCTCATTTTTCCACCACTGACTAGTAGGACGACACATTTCCGGGACATTGTTCATCATTTGTGGATGTCAGGGAGCTGCTGTCAATTTGCAAGAGACTTCTGGAGCTTCTGGGGGAGATGGGATGCCTGAATGCCCTTTGCCCTTCGTGTGGGGCTTCATTAGGGTGGCTGAGCTCAGCTAGCAGTAGTAAGGAGAGCCAGCTGCAGCTAACCTGCCATGCCTGGTGGGCGGGGCTTATGCAGCACTCAGATGAAGAGTGCCAGTCATTGGTCGGCTTGAAGTAACAATTTGTCCGTCAGGAGATCACTTTCCTGTGTGAGTGTGCCCTGCGATGGGCTGGCCCCCTGTCCAGGGTTGTTCCCTGCCTCGTGCCCGTTGCTTCCGGGATA
>JAABNX020000053.1:11872938-11896854 GCA_015163995.2 Mormyrus lacerda | reverse complement strand
GTTGGAGTGAGAACGTCTTATTTGGACGAATATTTACATCTCATGATGGTTTTATTTTAGTAATAGCTAATAGCTTATATATCTTCATATTATGAAATTTACATTTCACCTAAAAATGCTATATAGCTATCTTATCTATCTATCTATCTATCTATGGAGCCTATCTATAGATCTAGGTCTTATATTTATTGCAGTGCGCACAACTGGGCTTCATATGGTCTGGCGGGGGATCCGAGCAGATGACAGGGACAGAGAGCTGCCTGTATGGATTGCGGCTCATTCCCTTCCAGTAGTGCAGCTGGCCTGAACAGTTCTGGTTCTGTCGACAATCCTCTGGTACCATGGAGATCCGGTTCTCGTCAGAGCTGATTGCTGCCAGCATGGAGCGTGATTAATGAGAGTGAATCTTCCCGGGGAGAAGATGCTTTCTGCTCACCATTTTCAGTTTTTCCTGATTCCATGCATCCCATGCACAGATTGTCCGGTTCTATATCCGTTGTTTTACTTCTTAGAATATGAACTGAATATAAAGTTTCAATGTTTTTGTCGTGTATGGCCAGTACTTGTGCTTCCTGCACACCATAGTGACAAGTAAATACAAGAATAAAATAAGTACCAAAGTATATGGACAATAAGGACAGCAGCCAGTAATAAATAACAATAAATCACAGTGCTGTCAACAAACAAGCACTTGTGCAATAGTCGTTATTTATGAGATGCTGCTGTTTTGAACAGCATGCTGGGACGTCCGCTGCATTTAACTGCAATTAAACTACCACTCTGAGGTAAACATTTCTAAGCATCTAATGCACGTTTGTATCATGCGCAGCCATCAGCACATCTGACCTTTGGCTTTTTTTTTAATAGTTCGAGTTTGTTTTGCACACGGTTCCTGTTGGCGCATAAGATTCCAAA
The DNA here is from genome assembly GCA_015163995.2 of Mormyrus lacerda. Lineage (NCBI taxonomy): Eukaryota > Metazoa > Chordata > Actinopteri > Osteoglossiformes > Mormyridae > Mormyrus > Mormyrus lacerda. Next base: position 11,895,939 of record JAABNX020000053.1, on the reverse strand, counting down.
TGCGGTTCAAAGGCATTTGCTAATAAAATGATAGTAATGGGGGGAAAAAAGTAATTAAAATATCAAGTGCATAGTAAATAAAATCGGCCCTCTTAATGAATCCCATTTGCTCCGGCCAATAAAAACTCTGTTTTTTTCTGCTGCCCTCCTGCTAGAATGTAGAGCGCATTCCCGAAGCTGTTGTAATTTACCCCGCCGAGCCAAGCGGAGCAGAAGGTCGTCCCATATCCCCGTCAGCTGCACCGAAACGTGCGCAATTCCCCACTTATTTTCCTTCCATCGGCTCGTAACACATTATCAGGAGCTGCTCCAATTGACGAGTATCACCCGCCATTAATCACCTGTAACTCTCTTCCATCACGTGACATCTCATAGTCAATTAGGGCAGACTTGCGATCTCGCTTATTTTGGCAGTGTTTTTGGACGGCGGTAAGTAGCACATGTGTGTCCAGGTGCTGACCGAATCGCTGGACCTGTCCGGGATGAAAAACCTACTAATACTTGAGTCTTAAAGCCAGATTTAGTCATTCGAACATAAACACTAATACAGTTCTTGCTTTTCTATTAATTTGATATTTTTGAGTGTAATGGATATTTGTATTTTTGTTTTTATTATAAGACACGGTATCACCCCTCCAGGTCTGGGAGTTGATCCCTGCCCCTTTGGCTGACTCCTATGTGCATCCCCTGTGTCTGAAGATTTGCAGTTAGGAGGGTTGTTGTCTCCTACTTGCCCATAGTTTGTGATTGTGAGTGTGTGTCCTGAAATGGACTGGGCATCATGCTTAGGGTGCTTGCTACCTTATGTTCAGTGTTTCCTTGGATAGGATTTCAGCTCACAGTAACGCTTTACTGGGTAACTGGTTATGATGGATGGATAGCTTTTGAGAGACAGCCTTTCCCATAATGCAGCAGGGCCTGCTCAGTGATTTCCAGCAGGCCAGCCAACTAACAGGACTTTCTTTCATGGTCCCATCTGGGGAGAGGGGATAAGAAGCCCCCCCCCACCCCCTTTTGCTGGATGTGGCCCCAAGGCGGTCGCCGCGGTGATGGGAACCAGATGAGCGAGCCCTGTGTGTTGGTTGGTGTTGGCACAGAAACGGCAAGAGGAGGTGATGCCTTGGGGCTGCAGATAAACAACATTCTGCAAGTGTTCTGGGATCTAACATCACAGGACACAATGGCCCTGGAAGCTTATAGTTTGTGGCCTCATTAAAGGGACTTACGGGAAATGCATGTGAGCTTAGCAGCTGTGTCTGCACATATGACCTGGAGGATGCTGCGAGATGGGCTTAGCAGCGCCTAAAACGGGTATTTTCACATGTGACCTCATTTCATCTAGATGGAAGTTCAACTTTGTGCATACTACGAACTAGTGATGGCAAAAAAGACGCTTCAAGAACTATTTGCTGTATTTTCTGACCCCACAGCATGGTGCTGTCTGTTCAAAAAAAGCTCAAAGTAAACCAAGAGCACCATCTAGTGGGGTCAAAAAACACAGCAAATGGTTCAAGGCTGTCATTTTAACTATTACTACTGCGAACTATGCCATGCACTCCATTGTTCTGCCTTCATGTGCTAGTCGGAAGGGGCTACTTTCCTCTTGTGAAGTCAGAATTATGAGTACAGGTATGTCATACTCAAATGCTTTGTTGTTGGAGTAAAATGAAAAAATGACATGCAAAATTTTAGCTAGCATGAGCTAATGTAAAATTTAATTCAATTCAATTTTATTTATATAGCGCTTTTATCAACAGCAAAGCACTTTACATTCGTCCGGCCAGAACCCCACCAAGCAAGCCTATGGCGACAGTGGCAAGGAAAAACTCCCTCTGGCAGGAATAAATCTTGAGAGGAACCTAGACTCGGAAGGGGACCCCATCCTCCTCTGGGCGACTGGGGAGCATGAAACTGCATTTACATTGACATTAATTTGAGTCCATATAGTTTTAAAACTGATAACTTTGCAAATTTGAACTGGTAACATTCCAATGAGAGGCACAGAACTCCTTCTGAGCCGCAAACTGCCCATGTTCATAATTAGCTGACACGCTTGTCCATAAGTAGTGCTTAAATTTAGCTTGGATTTTACTGTAATCCCAACTGTAGGTTGTCATATAGTGACAGCGAAACTGAGACCCAGTGGAGTGTGATTCATTAAGTGGTGGTCAGTTGCTTAATCACACAGACCTCCACCCTCTTCTGAGCTGGTTAGAAGCTGAATAACATGTGGGCAAGCTGATCGATTTTCTAAGCACTCATGTACTGGAACTCATTTGCTGGTTCTCATGTGCTGCTTCTCATGTGCTGGAACTCATGTACTGGAACTCATTAGCTGGTTCTCATGTGCTGCTTCTCATGTGCTGGAACTCATGTACTGGAACTCATTTGCTGGTTCTCATGTGCTGGTTCTCATTTGCTGGAACTTATGTGCTGCTTCTCATGTGCTGGAACTCATGTGCTGCTTCTCATGTGCTGGTTCTCATTTGCTGGAACTTATCTGCTGCTTCTCATGTACTGGAACTCATGTGCTGGTTCTCATGTGCTGGAACTCATGTACTGATTCTCATGTGCTGGTTCTCATTATGTTTCCTAGGATGAAGTCCTTAGGAAGGGGCTGGCAAGCCCTGCTGATCTTGTGCTCCTTGCTTGACCTTGCATGGCCTTTGAACCCCAGTGACCCTAATGTGTGCAGCCAATGGGAGAGGTAAGACTCAATGCTGTTGGCACAGTACACTTTAGCTGTGTATGTCTATTCCTTACTGACTTACACCCAATAGTGCTGTGAGTAGTGGTGCTAAGTGTGCATCAGCGCCCTCTCTGGACGTTGTTAGTAATGCAGTGTCAGAATACCATAGTTTGGCATACCGATGCCTGTAGTTTTTGTTAAAGAAATACATAGCGTTATGTTAAATATCTCACAGTGGCTCAAGCTTTATGATTTCGTATCCAAAAAGACTACAATTATTAGCTGTTGATAGGTACCGATGATCAAAGAGAATACATTCTATCGGTCATTCCAAATTCAGCACCCTGGGCTCAAAATGTCTCACCGCTCCTATGCTTAAACCCTTTTATGCAGCAGATTATTTTAGCTGCAGCATGTCAGGTTACATACCCTCATAGGAATGTGACTCACTATATCAAGCCCAGTCCTTTCAGCAGCTTGCTCCCTAGCAGAGGATAGTATTCATGCCATTCCTGATGGTGATAACGGCATTCCGTTACACTGACAGCAGCCACCCACTAATGTGCTTGATGCTGTGTTAATGCGTCCTTCTCCGTCTGTTCTGCTCAGTTCCCGTTGCTGTATTCTGTGCCCGTTGAATTCGCAGTTACACGACCTCTGTGAAGGAATCCTACGCCCACCCTTTTGACCAGGTCAAGGAGTCGTGCACAGATGCCTTCAACCTGTATACGTGCACCCGGCACAGGTGAGCGTTGATCAGCAAGGCCACTATGGGCCGCCTCCTACCCGTGACAGCTAGGTCCGTGTTGAGCTGGTGGGAGTGAGGCGTGCGCATGCATATGTTTGTCTGTCGCATGCACGCATTATAATGTCTTGGTGGACTGTTTCCTGTGTCCTGGCCAGCGTCACGTACAGGACGGCCTACCGGCAAGCTGTGAAGATGGCTTACCGCAGGAGGTACCAGTGCTGCCCTGGGTACTACGAAAGCAAGGATGCATGTGTCCGTAAGTGTCTGACTACGAAGGGGTGCTCTTGCGATATATGGAGATTGGATGATTCCTGATAGTAGCCATTAGCTTTAGCATTATTGTTTAGCATTTAGCGTTAGCCATAATTATCAGTCAACGGCATAGGTTATGTATCCATGAATTACTCCATGTGTTGTTTGTCGTTTGTTCTCCACCCGTTTGCCCCTGTTCCTTCACTTGCAACTTCTTCCCCCTCTCTGTTAGCTCGCTGTACAAAGGAGTGTGTCCACGGACGCTGCCAGGCACCTGATCTCTGCCAGTGTGAGGCTGGCTGGCGGGGAGACGACTGCTCCAGCGGTGAGACCGCCGCCCTCCACCCTATCGATGACCAATGGCATGGGTCATAATTGTCTAAAGCTGCCACCTCATTGGTCAGAAGCTCAGTGTGGGCTTCCTGGACCATGCTCATTATGGACACATCATCCCTTCCTCCTTTTGTCGCCCTCTGTCTGTCTTTATAGAAATGTTAGCGTCAAGCTTTCTGAAGAGGTTAATGCATTTGACAGGGTCTCGCAGGCTTCTGAGGCTATTCTGTGAACAGGAAATGTTAAAATAACGTTCTCGGCCTGGGAGGCGGCCCATACTGACAGTGTGACAGCTTTGGCCTTAGACTGCAAACCCTCCCTAGACCTCACTGGCAGAATCTGAGTAGGTCCTTCCTGCATGGTTGTGCTATGAGATTGCTGGGGGAACGGAAAGGGGATTGGGGTTAATACCGTCTGTGCAGGGACATTCTGGCATTAACTGCGTGCTGAGAAAAGCGGGAGCAGGGAGGAAGGGTCAGAACAATAGCGTGGTAGCGTCTCCCAGGGACGGGCCAGGGCCGCCATTTTCCCACATTCTGGAATGTTCCCTGAGGAGTGGGAAAACGGCCCCTATTTTGGTAAAACTTGTGTCTAATCTCTCTGTGAAATCTGTAATTTCTCTCTCAGTGGCTCACTGCGGTGTGTGCGAAGCTTGCAGTGATATTTGCGTTCGTGTAGGAGTGTGCGGTGGTCCGGTTCGACGTAATAGAGAGATCCTGTGTGCATTAGTTGCTTGGCTCAGACTGTGAGGGCCAGACTCAAAGCTCAGGATGAGGAGGAGGTCAGCGTGGGGGGTGCAGCACGTATTATCTTTTAAGACTGCAGAAGACAGAGAGCAGTGAGCAGTGGGAAGGTGCGGAGAGCTATTTCTCATCCTGCCCGGTGTTTGGAGTGAGTCTGCATTTTTCTGCACTCCAAACTGAATTCCATATGTTGGAGTCTGTATCGTTTTTTTAATATAATTTGCCGACCTTTTCCAGTGTCAGCGTTAAGAATCAGGGATGGATAGAGTTACCGAAGATGTACGCCGGTTCTCATGGTACCGGAGATTCCCCCGGGGAGTGTCACGCTGACAACTGACGTGGCCTGGAATCCGGCCCCCTGTGTAACATTCCAGATTTTGGCCTCATTTGTCAGTGACGCTGTGTAAACACTGTGCCTGGGCGTCACGCTCCGAAACTCTATCCAGCAATGGCGAGGCGGGATCAGGTGCAGGATGTCAGTCATTCTGGCAGAGAGCAGCGGCTCTCACATACTTTTAGGCTGTTGTTTTATTTCCATTTCTGCTGTTAGGTGTTGGCCGAGGCACCTGACTTAAGTGCGCTAATGAAATTAAATGATGCTTTATTTGCCATTTGTACAAGTACAGCGACATTGAATTGCTTCTTTTCACATATCCCATCATGCTCTCCTTTGAGACACACACATGCAGAGTTGATAGTGAAGCTTGGGGGTATGAGTGCAGAGTCAGACCATTTATCTGGCACCCCTGGCAGCATTTTGGGGGTGGAGGACCTTGCTCAAGAGCCCAACGAGTATGTGACTATTCTGCTGAAGATGGCATTTCAACAAGACCTTACGATCACAGTCATGGAGGCCTTACCTACTACTGAGCCACCCAATGGGACCTGACTCTGTTCGTAGAGTTTTCCCTGTCCTATGGTCCTGAGGCCTGTATCTCTGTCTCCGGCGTTTTCCCTGTCCTGCTATTCCAAGGCCTGTCTCTGTGTCCTGTTGTTTTCCCTGTCCTGTTGTCCCCAGGTCTGATACTGTGTCCCTGGGGTTTTCTCTGTCCTGCAGTCCCGAGGTCTGACTCTCTGTCCCCGGGGTTTTTCCTGTCCTGCAGCCTGTGATGAAAAGCACTGGGGTCCTCGCTGCCAGCAGAACTGCAAGTGTGAGAACGGGGGCCTCTGCGACGCCCTAACAGGTTCCTGCCGGTGTCCCCCGGGGTACCGCGGGCCCCACTGTGAGCAGATGTGCCCCAGGGGGTCCTTCGGCCAAGATTGCCAGGGGCAGTGTCGGTGCGGGACGGGAGGCACTTGCGACCAAAAGACGGGGGAGTGCCGGTGCAACGAAGGCTTCACTGGGACGCTGTGAGTTGAGATTGTGAAAGGCACTATATAAATGTGACCCATTATTATTATTATTTATTATAAGGCCTATCTGCCTCGTTCTTGTGGATGACCATCTGCTGCCAACGGTCATTAAGCCCATGCATATCTCTTCCACAGCTGTGACACAGCCTGTCGTAAAGATCGATGCCGCCTCCGGTGCCCCTGTCAGAATGAGGGGTATTGCCAAGGGGAGGGAGTCTGTACATGCCTCAAAGGGTGGACGGTAAGTACAGCTTCTTCAAAAAATGATCAAGGTTGAAGAGTTTAACACATTTAACGTTCAAAACCATCTGGTCAAAATACGCCTGGCCTCTGTTGACTGCTAAATCCATCTGCTGTTTTGTGGGTGTATGAATGTGTGTCCCTCTAGTCTTATAGTATCAGAACACAGCATTACTCTGGGTTATTTTTCCATGGAGGATTCTGTAGATGGTTTTTGGATGTTGCTTTGGTATTTCATACTTGTGCTATTTAATACTTTTTTAACATTCTGTTTGGACACTTCGAAGTCTCTGCTCTCAGTAGCAAACATCCAACCGGTTGCTGCGTTAATTCTGCCACCACGGTACAATTACAGTGCAGGATGTTGTTCTGTCTACAGACTGAAGTCTTCTGCTGTCAATATGCAGATTGTCTGCGATGCCGTCTCACATTAAATGCCTCTGCCTCTTATTCCTCTTATTCCTTCTCTGTCCCTCCCCTAGGGGCAAGTGTGCACGGAACGCTGCCCCAAGGGCAGGTTTGGGATGGGCTGCTCCCAGAAATGTGTGTGCCACAATGGGGGTCAGTGCGACCCTGAGACTGGGCACTGCCAATGTGCGGCCGGCTTCACAGGGGACAGGTCTGTACTGCCTCAGTGCCAGTAGATCTCCTACTGTGACCCATTCCTTACCCGGCTAAGTTTGGGCTGCATGAGCTGCCGTATTTTCAGGGTTAGTAATACTACTACATCTACTGAGCCTTGGCGGATGTCACATTCATCCAACTTCCTTAACTTCTATTAAAGTACCAGCTCACAGACGATCTGTCCCAGGAAGCGTACCGCACATCTCTGGTGCTATTATTTTTATTCTTTACAGAGGTGCTTCCCAATCCGGTCCTCGGGGACCCACAGTCGCTCCATGTTTTTGCTCCCTCTTAGCTGCTAAAACCTGGACCAACTGATATTAGTTCATATAGCTGTTTTTAGACTGTGGCAGAAAGTCTGCATAAGCAAAGTGAAACATTTAAACTCCGTAAACAAAGAGGTGGGACTTGAACTCACTGTCCAGGAGAGGTAAGGCTGCAGCACTAACCACCAGGCCGCAGTACAAAACTCTTGTTTTGGCACGAAACCTGGAACCGTTTCAATTGAGGCTGCCTTCCGTGGGACGTTTTCCTGTTATTTTCCGTCTCTGCCTTTTAATGCTGGTGTCATCATCCAGTAGAGGGGAGTCATGCTGAAAAATGGTTGTCTGGAACTATTTTGCTCAGTAAAAAAATGCAATTTTATAGTAAATATCGTAAATGTGGATGAAGTGAGTATCAAGTACAAACATCTGTCTCAGCATCACTGGCCAGTAGGACTTCAGGTCGTCCCGAAGTCACCCTGAGGTCATCTGGCAAAGCAGGGAAGAGTTTAGCGTTTGCAGTCGTAAGATTGTTCCCTGCTGTTTACCACTGATGGTACTTTAATAATTTGACCTGAAATTATCAGTGGACCATAAAATATCTGTTTTTGTTTTTTTTTTTTTACTGATCAAGGATTAAATATAATTTAAATTTTCCATATTATTCCATTGTCTTTGTTCCTCTTTCTTGGTGATCTGTGTAATTTGATAATTTATGGATTACGATTCCTGCGGACGGACTCCGTGGTCGAGGTAAAGGAGCATTTCACGTGTTTTATAAACATCAGAGATGGACCTCGGGGCCCTTCATGCTTCACCGTTCCCATTGGCTGGCTTCTCTAGAGCGTATCGGTACAGAGGCTCCATGGAAACGTGGAATCATTATTGTGGACCCTCTGCATCCACATGTAGCCCTCTCTCTTTCCTGTCAGGGTGAGCATTAGTGAAACAGGAACCCTACTATTAAATGTACTATTCCTCTGTTATTATTTTAATAGCTGCTTAGCTGATCCAAATGTACAGTTATTAAATGCATTTTATTCACTGGATTTATTTATTAAAGCTGTGCAGTGTAAATAACCAGCTTGGGTAATTTTAATATTGCAATTAATATTCAGATTTCCACGACTTTCTGTATTTCCCAGTTTGTTAGTATTATGCTATTTGCTGCAGTGGCTGCTTGTGGAGTGAGTGATTGTGCCCCTCCCCAGGTGCAGTGAGGAGTGCGCAGTGGGCAGCTACGGGCAGGACTGCAAGGGCATGTGCGACTGTGCCAATGGGGCACGCTGCTACAACATTCACGGAGGCTGCCTGTGCGAGCCGGGATTCCGGGGGCCACAGTGCGCCGACAGGATGTGTCCACCAGGGGTCTACGGTGTGCACTGTGACCAGCCCTGCCTCTGCAACCTCACGCACACCCTCAGGTTAGTGGCCAGCTGTTTGCTTATGCCAAAGTAGGAAATAGCTACCTAATGGTCTGATAGGCTGAAACTTGCCACGTGTCTCTCCATCGGCCAGCTGCCATCCAATGAGGGGCGAGTGCACATGTCAGCCCGGGTGGGCGGGACTTTTCTGCAATGAGACCTGCCCACAGGGCTACTACGGTCTGGCCTGCAGGGAGCCGTGCCTCTGTTTGAACGGGGGCGTGTGCAACACAGTCACTGGGCAGTGCCACTGTGCCCCAGGTTACACGGTAAGAGAATGAAAGGCATCGTAGTATAAAGACATATGAGGGATAACATGCATGTCTCATTTTTGCCGGAATGAGTCTCAGAGCAAGACCCTACTGTTGGACCGTTGGACCGTTTTGTTGAACTGAGCCAAAAATATCAGCTAAGCAAAAAATAAAACTGATTCATTTATGTAAATCATTTTATATATTTTTAATATATCATTTGCACACTTAATTCTAGTATCAGAATTGATTTACAGAACGTACAGTGCAATCTTTTTGTATGTATAATTTCACATTAATGATGCATGCATTCGTTTATCAACAGCATTTTGGCAGAACCGCACTGTAAGCTGAGTGATGCTTGTGTTGTGGTCATACTCATCTGCAGGGGGAGCACTGCGAGAGCCACTGCGACAGAGGCTTCTATGGCAAGAACTGCGTGTTGACATGCAGCTGCGCTAACGCCCTGGCGTGCTCGCATGTCGACGGCACCTGCCTATGTAGAGAGGGTGAGAAGACAGACGTTAAACGCACACTCCAAGTTACCTTTGCTTTAAGGATGTTCTGTCTTCACCGTAACCGAGCGTCGGCCTGCTCATCTGAGCGCGCTCAGTCCGCAGCCAGCCCTGCTGATTCCTTGCATCCCCGCAGGCTGGAGGGGATCAGACTGCTCTCTCCCATGCCTCAATGGGACGTGGGGGTTACGCTGCAATCAGACCTGTCTCTGTGCCAACGGTGCGCCCTGCAATCCAGCCGATGGCACCTGTACCTGCCCTCCAGGGTGGAAGGGGGCGCTCTGTGACCAGGTTTGCCCAGTAAGTGAAAGACAACAAAAAGTCAGCAGTATTATTAGGGTTATTACCTTTTTCCTTAGCATCCCACTTCTGAGTCTCCATCAGAAAGCTACAGGAAAAATGCACCTGTCTCTTTAAATTAGTAAAAAATTTTATTGTGTGACCACACTTACACAATGATAAATAAAAACTGTGTGTTGTGTACAGGATGGCACGTACGGGCCCAGCTGTCTGCAAAAGTGCGACTGTGTCCATGCAGAGGGCTGTGACCGATTCGGCGGCCATTGCAGATGTCTGCCAGGATGGACAGGTAACACTTTAAACCCAGGACTCGCTAGTTTGCCATCCAGAGCAAATGTCTTAATCCTGGGGTCCTTGTTGGCTCTCCGGGGCTGGTTTAATTAGTACCTGACTGGTACCAGGTGAGGTGGACAAATGGCTTCCTCACTCACTCATTTTCACAAAAATATTCTGAGGTCAGAACAATAACCAAAAAAATAAAAGGAAATAACCAACCAGATTGTAGAGGAGGTGGATCCAAGCAATTAGATGAGACAGGACCAACCAATCAACCAATTTTAGACTCACATCCTCTACAATCTGATTGGTTATCTGTCTGAACCAATAAGTGTTCATCCTGCCCTGAGAACATTTCTGTGTAAGTAAAAGTTCCACAAGCAGCTTCCTCAGTGAAGAGCAGTAAATAGTTGCGTTTGAAGAACGGCAGCAGACTGTACCTGTGGAGCCGCAGAAGCTGAATGTGACACTGATGTGAATCTTTGGAGTTTCTCGGATCATGACGCTCCCTCTGCAGGGGTGTGGAGGTTCACAGAAGGTCGCAGGTTTGATCTCTATATGGGGCCTGGTTGTTGGACGCTTTGCTGTCAAGTTAAGACAGCAGATGAGCTCAGATGACCCCCCTCCTCCCCAAACCTGTCATTTTTTTTGCTTCATCCCTCTCCCTATACACCCAAGAATGTCAGCTGGTTGGGGGTGGCTGAGGATTGGCTTAGGGTTGAAAACCACTGCAAAAAGAAACCTGAAACCTGAGCAAAAGTGAAAGTAAAATCTGCTTCAGATATTGATTATAGCAGACATTGCAAAAATATTTCTCCTCCTTGACAGGACCGCATTGCTCCCAGCCGTGCCCCGACAGTTCCTGGGGGCGCCACTGCAACCAGACCTGCTTTTGTCTGAACGGCGCCACCTGCCTGCCGCACAGTGGGGGCTGCATCTGTAGCCCCGGATACCAGGGAGCTCAGTGTCAGCATGGTGAGTGTGACGACCGTCCATGCTGAAAGGTTCCTGGCTTTGCTGCGCTTTGATTGGTCTGTCCATCTGTAACAGGAAATCCCACCCTCTTCCTGTTCACGTGTCACTTTGAAATAGTAGTAGGTTTGGAACTATATATTTTTCTGGATGGTTCTGTGTGGAATTACCTGTACCTGTGTCTGTACCAGTGTGTATTGTGGGTAACTACGGCGCCCAGTGAGGCTTGTCCTGCCCCCCCGTGTGCCAGCTCCGCCCCCTGTCTCCACGTTACAGGGCAGTGTCAGTGTGACCCAGGCTACATTGGACCCCTGTGTGACCAAGATGAGCCCCAGAGACCTGAGCTATGACACAGTCAGTCAGTCATTAAATAAGGAGTCTTGACTAGGGATGCCCCAAACCACTTTTTTGGTACCCCAATCTGATTTGATCCATTAAGTATGTAAATTCCAAGTGCCAATGCAGTCATTTAATAAATATTTAAATTTCCATACCCATACAGTAAGCATCAGTGCATTCTTCATCAGTATCGCAGAATTCTTCCTTATAATGTTTCTGTAAGTGGCTAATTAAATTCATTGATGGTCTGTTGTTAAATCTCGAAAGGATACCATTGCAAACATTACGTTGGTAGCAATGGCCGAATAAAGCTTCATGAACCACTTGCTGTACTTTCTGAACCCACTAGATGATGCTCTCTGTTCAAAAAAGGGCTCGAGGCAATGCCCCATAGCAAACCAAGAGCGCCATCTAGTGGGGTCAACAAAAGATAGCAGATAGCCATAACAAATTGTTGGGTTACTATGAGTTTCCGATTTAAAGAATTTCCGTATGACTTACATTTTAATAGTTTGTAGTTATAACTCAAGCCGTGTGCCTCGGGCTTTACTGTAACGTGTGATGGAGCCATATGATCTGCGTAATTGGTGTGAATTGGGTTAACGCAGGAAATTTAATCAGAATGGGAAAAACTTTATTGATCATCAGAGGGAAATTATTTTTGTTGCAGTTGCTCAACAACCAGTTAAGGGAGAAAAGGGGAAAGCAAAGTAACAAAAGTAAGTACAAGTAGTAGTAGAAATATTACAATAAACAAAAAAACATTAAACACAATAAACCAATAAGAGTAGTAAATTATCCAATGTGCAGAAAATGTAGCTAAAATTAAATGAAAGGTAAAACTGTAGGTATGTGTCCTTCAAAAAAAAAGAATAAAGATCAGGCTGTGGTAGCCAATACCAGTCAATTAAAAATAATGCTGGGATCCACGCCAATTCCGATCTTTGATATCGATTAGGGACGTCACTGACTCTGGCTATATGGGGTGACCCCAAATCAGCTAAGTGCAGGTTGGGTGTGAAGCAATGTGGATGGTTCCATCACTAGTGACATGATACACATCTGCATTTCCCAGAATGCCTCATGGGAACCTACGGCCAGCAGTGTGCTGGGGTGTGTCGCTGTATGAACAATGCCACATGCCACCATCAGGACGGAACATGCCACTGCCTTCCGGGCTGGACCGGGATTGACTGCTCGCTGCGTAGGTGCCCCACATGTGCCCGTTTACCCACAAAACTTTCATTGCACATTCCCACAGCAAAATGGCCAATGTAAGCTCTATGCAAACTCCTGTTCTCTCACACATTTTTTTTCTCTATTTATTGAACAGTGCCTTGCGTAAATGTTATTTTCTTATTTTCCACCAATTTTGTTCAGGCTGTGCACCAGGCACCTATGGGCTGGGCTGTGCTCAGCACTGCCAGTGTGATTGGCCCTGTCATCATGTGACTGGAGCATGCACCTGCCCCCAGGGACTCACCGGCACCTACTGCCAGTCCAGTAAGTGCTCCGCCTGCCTTCCCAGACCACCCAAGCTGCGCTGTGTTGGCTGGCAGCTTGTTCTTAGTTTGAAGAAAGGATGTGTTAGTGACCAGAACATCCTGTACAGTTTATGGTATCGGTGTCTGGACCTGAAAAGCTGTTAATCATCCAGCTGTTGGAAATAAAGAAAATCCCAGTAGTGAGACAGAGGAGGAACAGAGACCCCAGTCTACACATCATGCCAGCATTCAGATGATGTGTTTTAATGATGGTCCTCTCACTTAAAGGTCCAGAAGAGGTCCAATCAGTGCACAAATTGTGTCAGGGGCCTTGGTGCCGCCCCCCCCCCCCCGTTCCCCAGTGGGCAATCTAACTATGACATGAAAGTGCCGCGACTTTTTAGAGTTCAGTCTTATTTTTTGGGAGTACTACAATAGATTTTCATGCTTCAGTGTACACATTATTTTTCTCATACAGTAAATCTCTATTCACTTTACCTGAAACACTGTGTTTGGTCTTTAAGTCCCACCCCCGATGAGCCCAGTGTGCTCCGATTGGTCAGTTTATCCTACATGCTCCACCCTTGTCTCGCAGTCTGCAGACAGATTCTTGCAGGTTGGTGGCGAATAAGGATTGTGGTACTAGGTGACCTCACCATGTCATGGAAGTAAGGGCTGGAATTCCAACAAGGTCTATTTACAGTGAGAACTGGGGGCTGCATGTGGGGTGGGGGTAGGGATTGGAATGATGATGTTAAAGGGGTGGTGCACTGAATCTTGTATGGTGTTCGATTCAAGGGGGACCCCCCAGGTGTGGTTAGAGATCACTGACTGAGTATCCAGAGACCAGTAGGAGCCCCAGGTCACGTGATGGGTCCGTTAGGATGTTTTATGCTACATAGCAATAATATGAACCCATCCCCCCCCCCGCCCCCAGAGAAGGATGAGAGCGAGATGGTGCCCCTCCCCCCAGGGGAGCAGGTATCCTGGGGGGCCGTGGCTGGCATCGTGAGCCTGGTGGCCCTGATGGTGCTGCTCCTGACCCTGCTGTTGGCTTACCGGCGCCGACGGAAGGACAAGCAGAGCCGCACCCCCGCCGTGGCCTACTCCGCCACCCGCACCGTCAACTCCGAGTACGCCGTCCCAGGTGAGCTACCCCCGCGTCCCCCAAATAAACCCCCCAATGGCCTAAGTAGTTCAGGTGGAAGAAACTGTGTGGGGGTGGCGAGTGGCTCAGTCTCTGTGCCTGTGATTAGGAGGTTAAAGTTCTAATCCCAGAGTTGGCATGTGATATGATCTCATTACTGGGCTAGACTCCTACCCCCCAGTTTATTCCATGGACTTTCTGATTTGCTTCGCAAATGATAAATCCTTTATTTTCCGCTTGCATAAACACAAGTAGAGGTATACTGGAGAGCATCTCAGTGGGTTAAGTATCTGTGCCCGTGATCCAAAGGTTGCTGGTTCAGTCCTTAGCCTAGGCAGAACAGCTATGGGTCCCTGAGTCTCCCAGCTCTAGAGATGCTGTGTATTTTGAGCTATCAAGAGCAAAATGAAGTAGGTAGGTGAAATTCTTATGTACTTGTGAAATGCCCAAAAATATTGCTATACTTAAGCTTTCTTTGCTCCCTCCATCTTGTTCTCCGGGGTGGGGGGGGAGAGATGATTGTGGCGCAGGGTCAGCCAGTGTGTGGTGTCCCTGGGTCTGGGGGTCTTGCTCAGGGACTCAGACATGTGACTTTTCTGCTCTGGCTGGGGATTGAACCAGCAACCTGGGGGCGCAGAGACTTAACCCCCCCCCCCCCCCCACTCTGTGTTCCTCATATGTACATGGATGTAAGCCGCTGCTAAGGGACTTACCTTCAGTTAACTAGTTCAAATTAGCATAATACTAATACTAAACCTTAACTGACCCGGGCCCGGTTCTGTACATCACAGTCCTGCTGTTCCAGCCAGCAGTTCCTATGGTCCTTCGTTAAACCTAAAGCCGCTGAATGAGGTTTTGAGGTCCAAATTAAACGGCTGGTCTTTACCCAGACGCCGTCCCCGTGAGCCCCAACAGCGATTGCCGCTGATATTGGCTGTTTTGGCAGCGTGCTCGAATTCCACAGCCTGACGAATTTCTGCCGAATGCGTTTGAAGCCACCCCGGGTGAATTTGGCGGGAATTACCACAGTGTTTCACTGCAGCCGAACACCTGCAGCTGTGTGCCTCACCATGGCCCCTGTCTTCCAGACATCGCCATCGGTTACCACCACTACTACTCGAACCCCAGCTACCACACGTTGTCTCAGAGCCAACCCCCCCTGCCGCACGTTCCCAACAACCAGGACCGCCCCCTTGGCTACATCAAGGTAGGTGGGCCACCTTTGCCATGACGTTTATCCTAATGTCAGCACTTGTTACCTTAGTTACGTATAATTAGGACGTCTGTCTCTTCCTATCCCTTTTTTTTTTAGATTTCTAGACTTCTTTTGCAAAGAGGCGAAGTTAAATGCTAGAGGAATATATTAGTTCAATAACTGATAAATTTAAGTTCTTTGTAATGGGTGTAACATCAGGCTGCACTATATGCTTTCCAAAGTTATCCAACTCCTAAACAGTAGCGCTGGGGAGCCCCCTATTGGTAAATAGTATTACTGCAAGGTCATGGCAAGGTTACAGCACGTGAGATATGGTCGGGTTGTGGAGTTGGATGTGCGCCATCGCGGACGTGTTTTTTTTGGCATTGATGGTGCTACACGTATGCATGGGCCTGGGAGGGTGGGGTGGGGGGGTCCATGGTGACACGTGTTGGCCACACACACATCAGGCTGACATCATCCAACTCCCCCCCTCCTCAACAGAACACCAACAAGCAGCTGTTCTTCAGTGGGAAGAATGTGGAGAAAGAGCGGCTGAGGCCTTTGGGAGGGGACAGCGTGGCCACGCTGCCGGCCGGCTGGAAGCACCATGAGCCTCTGTGCTATAAGGCCCAGGGTATGTCTTACATGACGCTGGAGGGGGTACAGAGTCCAGACCATAATTTTGTTTCAACCAGCCAGTTGAGGAACCTGTGACTGTGGTTCTTTATTCTCTGTGATTCTCAAGTGATTGGTTGAAACAAAATTATGGACTGGATTTTTACTCTCTGGACCTGATCTAGCCCCCACACTGCCCCACCAAGCCCCCGTCTCTCTAATTCCGCCATGTTTTCCGCGTGCGCCCACAGGAGCCTTCGGAATAGACCGCAGCTATAGTTACAGCGCCACCCTCGGCAAACTCTACGACAAAGGTATGAAACGTGTCCCTCCCATGTCTACACCCTGATTCTCCGGGAATTTACCACAAATAATTACCTTGAATTCTTTCATGCTCCTAATTACCAAACAAGAAAACACTGTCAATGCATATTTCAATTGAAAATTAATAAGGGACTAACCCCCCCCGGGCAGGCCTGTCCAGGGACTCTGCAGTGAGCAACAGCTCTCTGAACAGTGAGAATCTCTATGCCACCATCAAAGACCCTCCCACCCCACCGGTCCAGCCCCTGGAGAGCAGCTACATGGAGATGGCGTCGTACACCCGACAGGAGCGGCCCCGCGCTGACATGCGCCTGCCGTCCCCCCCCCCGCCCTCCGCGCACCGGGGTAAGAGACCGGAGCCAGTTTCAGTCAGTCAGTGTGTGTGTGAGTGAAAGGGGCAGTGGTGACTGACAGGGCTTCCTGTGAATCGAGGAAACAAAGGTTTTTAAAACAGGATGAGAAGGAAAAAAAAGACAGGAAGGTCTCAGGTCCTTTTGTTTGGGGGAGGTTGTTTGAATTCAGCTTTCGAAATTGCACTAAATGCCTTCCAGGTTCTAATCGTTCCTTTTCATGTTTTTTTTTCCACACCTCAGAATGCTGCTCCCTCTCCGACGTCCCCGAACAGGAACCATTCCAGAATCATTATGACCTTCCGATTAACAGTCACATACCTGGACACTACGACCTGCCCCCCGTCCGCCGTCCGCCCTCCCCCTCGCCACAGACACTCCCCCACTGACACATCTGGGGTGAACGCAGAAGAACTGCAGAATGTTTACCCCCAGTGTGACACTACTGCCACCTTGTGGCAACATGGAGGATGACTTCTTCCCATCGTCACGTGATCTGTACATTCTAAAACACTATTCCATTACGCTGTTTCACCGCAGCGTTTCTGAATCCGATCCTCAGGGATCTGCACATGGTCCACATTTTAGCTCCCTCCCAGAGCCCTGCCAAAGACTCTACATTTGTGTTCCCAAGGACTTCTTTGAGAAACATTGCTTTGCTCAATATTGTCAAGATGTATGTATAATATATTATACATTTTCTTTTTTTAATCAAAGTTAGACTTTTCCCCACTCTGTGGATTCAGGTAATGGCTACAGAGGTGCTGGGAGGCTAAATGACCTTTAAAATGAAAAAGAGTTGCTGCTTTGGCTACTTTCAAACATTACATTTAGCTGACACTTTTGTCCAAAGTGACATACAAGGGCAGGGTCAACCAGTGTCCCTGGGACGACTGGCACAAACTGAGAAATCACTCATGCCAGCCTCAGGATTTCAGTTGGTGACCTTCCGAGCTCAAGCGCAGGGTCCTAACTCACAGAGCCACGCGGTGCCTTGTCCTAGGAGTAGTTTCCATGCCTTCCCCAATAACCTCGAAAAGGCCAGACCCCGTCCTCTGGATGGGCTGTAGCCGACACACATTCAGGTGGGAAAGGAAAGCTCGCCCTCAAGTGGTTGAGCCACGCAGGTACACTTTGGCATGTGAACCGCACTCATATTACCCCCCCGGGCGATCTCTTCTTTATGGGTTTCCACACTATCACAAGTTTATAGCTTCACAGCACGGCCCCTGTAAATCTTCGCATTGTATACAATGTAAATAAACTATATTTTACTTGAAACCCACCCCTTGTTTTTTTGAATGCACGTTTAACAAGTCCACCCCCATTATGGCATATAAATGATACAAGGTTTGTAAAGTAAAAACACAGAACATGGTTTATGAAGGAGGTTTATTTAGAAAATCACAGATCAGTAACAGCATTTTCTTTTAAACTGAAACAAAGGATGCATGTAGCCCAGAGCCTGTCGGCAATAAGTGCTCAGTTTACAGGTCAAATTTCCTTCAAGGTCTCCCCTTGATTTAATGGCACAAATGCTAATTTACATTTCCATTATGTCGCAGTACCAGTACTGCATAACACACACGGGTCAATTTACCATCTTATATTTTGTATTGTAAGTGCTGCGGGAAATCAGGTGAGTCTGGGATCTGCTGCCCCATGTGGCCGATAGTGGGTATGCAGCTGGATACTGTCCCAGCAAACGGGACAGAGGGACTTATTTCAGCCTCTGTGGTTTATGCTACAGGCAGCATTTTACAACAAGCTGTGACTGACAAGCCAAAATAAATTTAGCCTTCATTCCCCCCTCTCCCCCCCCCAAAGAGCAGGGATGCTGCTATTGGCTGACATTTCATCTGTCTAGTAATTTGTTTTCCCAAGCAATTTTCATATAAAACAGTAATACAAAAAAAAAAAAACTTTACTTTATACAAGTTTATTATAACGAGTTATAACACCACCATGGGGTGTTGAAAATGTTTTTTTTTTTTTCTGTGGGGGGTAAATACAAAATTTTTATAAAGCACCATTTTTAGCATGATATGGGGGGGAGGGGGGGGCTTTAAAAATCAGACAAAATTCAGTACTAAATACAGCCCCGACCCCCCCCCTTCCCATGGACACACACACGTACCTTTCCTACAAGCGAGCAAGCGAGTAGTGACTGGCATTTTCCGAATAGCCCGGCGACGCATTAGAAGGAGAGAGGGGGACACGGGCAGTGAGTGAGCAGGCCGGGCAGGAAGCGAAACGCCCAGCGAAGCGAAATGTCACAGTGTATGAGTGCGGTGGGCATTCAGGAGCGAAGGAGCATTTGGGGGTCACGCAGCACCGCGTTCAGGGCACGCTTACTGGGGCTCACTGGTTTATGGAGTTATCCCGTTCTTTGGTTTGCTGCTCAGGAATTAAACACTTTAAGGCACATCAAGAGTTCAACGAGTGCTTCATAAAATAATGAAGTACCTCTGACAATTAGGTCATGATTCGTTAGATGGTTACTGAGCCATTTCTGTCCCTTTGGCAGTACAGCAGGTATTTAGTTTTAATTGGCAGGAAGCCCTTTTAAAAAAAAAAAAAAAAAACTACACAAATATTTTTCAACACTGACAGCATAACTGGCAGTTGCGCCACATTAATTTGCAGGAAATAAACGATGACAACACACATTGACACGTCATGCTCTATAAATGTCCAGCAAAATTAAATCTACCCGACATTGTGCCATATTGCACATCCAAGTAACTTCATAACCTGTAAGCACTTCTTACAGTAAACACTCCAAAATAATAATAAAAAAAATTTATATCTGAGCTCAGTCCCTTTAAAGCTTAAAACAAACCGTGTGTAAAAAGCCCAACCATTTTCTAACAGTCTCGGTACCAGCTGCCCTAGAATCATAAAAATAAAAATCACATCATGAGTAACGAAGCCTAGCATTTTCAAACTTCCAAATCTAATCTGAATTCAATTTTTTTTCTCACATCTTATGAAAACTTTTCTTCTAATCAGCTAACCTGCCCTCACAAACCATCCCAAGCAGAGCAGTAACAAAAAATGCAGGTTCTCTCTCAGGTAGGCTATGGTGATCTGAGGCGCGCACTGTATGTAAGCAGGTACCCTCAAACGTGGCTGTCCAGTTCCCCTCCGACCCCTCGCACTCGCCTCAGCCGCACTGCCACCTTTAACCAGACTAACCATACTAGTTATCATAACCAGTGTAATAACAGAGTCACGGCAAACTGAAGATCCCATTAGGAATAATGACGGCAGGTACAGGAAGAGCCCGGCCTGTGGCAGTCTGACGCCCCCTGCTGGGGGCTCGTGAGCTATGCGTGTTCACAGGTGACAGCCAAGAAGGAAAAGTGGACCAGTGATGGGTCAGACTGCAGCAGCCTAGACAGGCCTAACGCCCCCCTCAGTCAAAATAAACAAAGCAATTGGTAACACACAAAGCTGGGACTATAACATATTATACCCCCCACCAAAAACAAAATATTACGTGAAAAAGAAAAACCCATATTTTTTTGTTTTTAATCTTGTTTGGAGAGAAAACCTTCCGGAGCTGAGGGTCACAGCAGCCCGGACCGGCAGAATGGCCTTCCACGTGGTCACATGACGGAGCAGCTGTCTGCTCTGAGGCCGCTCTGTGGAGGGGGGAGGGGGGGACACAGGCATTTGAAGGGGAAGTGAAAAAAAGTCCTAAAAGACATGGTGGGTGTCAAACATGCAAGACGAAGGCTTTAATGTATGTGTGGCTGTGTGTGGGGAAACTGCTCTATGTAACAGTCCTCCTTTTTCCTCCTTCCCAGCTCCCAGCCAATCAAGAACGTGGACTGCCAGGGTTGCACAAGGAAACATGGCTCCACCATAATGCTGCACTACAGCCAGACCTGTCTCATCTCTGCTTCTGCCTATTTACAGGTCAGACACGTGGGTGCGCTCGCATGCACACACGCACAGGGCTGATCGCTCCCAGCAGCTGTGAGTGAGGCGGCAGCCAAACCCTTCACTCACCTGCCGGGCTGAATTGTTGCCCACCACCATGAAGGAACGGGGCGGCAGCCCCTCAGAAAGGCCCCCACCCTCACTGAGGAAGGAGCGAGCGATGGCCACGTTGGAGCCGGGTGCGGCATGGGTGCCAGTCGAATGGCCACACGAGGTGCAGACCACAGTACGGCAGCGGAGGTTGTACTGTTTATCAACAGCAGTACTGTGAGCTGCCTGCAGGGGGCGACAAAGGTGAGCTGCTAAATCACCTCAAGTAAGCCACTGACCAACAGACAAAAGAATCCATACAAGAAATGCATGTTCACAACTGGTCACGATAAGCCGCTGCGCTTACGTCTTTCCCTGCTACATTATGATCGCCATCTTCGTCCTGCAGCAGTTTCCGGCTGACCATTCTCATCGCCATCTCCTGAATTTAAGAAAGCAGAAAAACCCAGTTCATGCCAGCTCAAAATCGGCGTCACATATCCAAAACAACATTCTGACAAACTCTCTGCTTGTGCTACATGAACTACTGGGGCTCCTATCAGTAATGAGGATGAAACTAGACACAGGGGGTCTAACGCACAGGCGAGGGGGTGTGCTTTGTGCCATCCCAACACTTAATTTATGTGAAAAAGAAAATGATAAATTTAAGTACTTTTCCCTGGATCTCAGGAGATCAGCCTGCCCTAGCAGAGACATAGACAGAATGTGTGCAGCAGAACGGCGGCCATGTTCTTCTGGCAGGTCTCTCAGGTCTTAGAGAGAAATTCAGGGGACCGAGGGCATGGGGGGACGCGGGACCGGCCGAGGGCACGGGGGGACGCGGGACCGGCCGAGGGCACGGGGGGACGCGGGACCGGCCGAGGGCACAGGGGAAGCACGCACCTCCTCACTGGAGTTGAATAGGGTGGTCTGGAACTGGTCTCCAGTTTTCCATGAATTCTCGGCCTTCCACACCAGGTCAGAAGGAGGTTTGTCGATGGCATCAGACCCAGCTGCCCAAATCTGTACAACCCAGAATGAAATGGAGAGACCCACAAGGGACAGAAACAGAAAACGTTAGAAGCAGAAAAACTTGAGGCGACAATGGACACATCTTAACCTTTTTTATAACAAAACAAAAAAAACGCAAGTTTCCAAACAGTCTAAGGTGGGGCTGGGTATCTTCTATAGGGTACCTGCAGGCCAGCAGCACTGGCTCAGAGCAAACCTTACCGTAACGGTCGCACCAGCCTTCAGGATGAACTTGGAGGGGAACTTGTAGGTTTGAACTACTTGGTGGTGCACCTGCCTCTTCACCAGCCAGCTACCTAGAGCCTGATCCTGGGGGGTCGGAAATCAAAAATATGAATAAACCAAAATCCCTTCACAGCAAGACAAGCTGTCCAAATATTTCTCAATTAAGAGAACTGATGCCTTAAAACGTCGGTGCTAATGAAGACATAAGACTGTGGTACCACAAGGAAAACAGACAAATGGATTTCGCAAATAGAGTCTGAACTTTCACTTCAATTTTCAGGAATATTATGAGAAGATGGATGGACCTGATCATCACAACATGGAAGGTGCCTTTGAGAAGCCTGATGATTTGGGGCATTATGGAGGGATGTCAGGATTGAGCATTTAAACGATAACTGACTGAAGACCAGGCATTATTAATCGAGCAGTCTCAGCGCACCGCGCAGCCCTCACCTTGTCAGCCTTGTTGCTCAGCCGCACATACTTCCCCTCCAGGTCCACCTCATCCACAGTGACACGGCCACTGGCGGAGGCCTTTTGGGAGATGCGGGTGTGTGTTACGGCCCCCCCAACCGTGCTGGAGGCCTCGCTGTCCGTGTCGTTCAGACGGCGTTTCTTGGCCGATGAGGTCTGGCTGCTGGAGGTGACGACACTGGGGAAGGCAAGGCCAGCGGAGATGGTGGCACTGGAGTGGGCCGTCCCAGAGTGGGCCGTGCCAGAGTGGGCAGAGCCAGAGTGGGCGGAGCCAGAGTGGGCGGAGCCAGAGCGGGCGGAGCCAGAGCGGGCGGAGCCAGAGCGGGCAGAGCCAGAGCGGGCAGAGCCAGAGTGGGCCACACGGGAAGTAGAGCTGCGTGTCACAGTGACCTGTGTTGGCGAAGGGCTTGGGGAGAGTTGCAACCTGTGTAAAGAGAGACATTGATGCATGTTAGACTGCTGGAAATATGAATACAGCCAAACAGTGAGAGAGGCCTTAGCAAGACTAAGAATCGACTCTGTCCTTGTTGGTTTCACACATGCACACAGACATACAGTCACACAGACAAACACCGACAAAGACACACCTATAGACACTAGGGTGACACCTAATCCATGTCACTATGAGTTACTTCTAGTTTTACCAACTACTTTATAACTGACAGGCTACTATGCTTGGCTAAATACCTCTGTTCTTGTGTGACTTCTTGTCTTGATTGAAAGACTCATCCAACTGTTTCACATTAACTTTAGTGACACATGCATGACTACGTCGCCGTCGCCGTCACCTTTGGCTTGCTCATCAGAGATATTTCATTCATCATTCATTGATCTCAGTATTACCTTTACACA
>JAABNX020000053.1:11851780-11862367 GCA_015163995.2 Mormyrus lacerda | reverse complement strand
GGGGGGTGGGGGGGTAATGGAGTCTCAATGGCAGTGATGGGGCTCAGTTGAGGCCTTCTCCAAGATTGAGGGAAGGCCCACAAATACAGACTACAGTACTATGGTCTATAACAGTGTTTCTCAAACCAGTCTTCAGGGAACCCTGGGAGTTGGGAGGCAGCGAAAACGTGGACTGTGCGGCGGTCCCTGAAGACTAGTTTGAGAAACATTGGCCTACAAGACAAACTAAGGAGGTTAACAAAACCACAGGCTTGTCTTTCAGTGTTTAAGTTGCACATCTTCACTGCTCGTCTCCAGAAACTGCCACAGTGAGCTCAGTTTCAAGAGCACCATTAATGTCTGAAAACCACTAGCAATGGTGTTAAACA
This sequence comes from Mormyrus lacerda, assembly GCA_015163995.2. NCBI lineage: Eukaryota > Metazoa > Chordata > Actinopteri > Osteoglossiformes > Mormyridae > Mormyrus > Mormyrus lacerda. The sequence goes on along the minus strand of JAABNX020000053.1, from coordinate 11,861,999 downwards.
TGAGCAGCAGGGAAGGGACACCCGCAGCAAAGTCCTGAGGACGTCACCCTCCCAATAAAGGGATTACTGTGCCTATCAGCGGCATGCGGAAGCTAGCAGGAGAAGGCTGGGTGTGCTCCTTCGCCATCAGGAAGTGTGTGATTCATCTACTTGCTATGAGCTCTCCGTCTCTGCGGTAAACTCAGTTCTAGCACTGTGGGCCATTAAATTACCAGCCCTGATATGAAAGGCTACAACAAAGCAGCACACGGAAGATGGGATTAGGAATTTATTGCCACAAGGTTGAGGAAACCGAAAACTGCTCTTGCGCAGTCTTACGGCTCCCGACTGGTACGATTAAATCGAGAATCCGCTCCCCTTGACGACACAGAGCAGGACATTGTGGCTGTGAATGAGGAGGAGTTGTTCATGCAAATCAGGAGATGTCAGCAAACCCCTCCGGTTCTGACCCGAGTGGAAACAAAGCAGCAGCCTCTGGAGATGTTTGTTTGGCATCTGCTCTAATCATACACATATTCTGGAATTTCAAGCTCTTGAATGCATCCAGATGCTCTGGGTTAGCGGCCGAGAACGTGTGTGTGTGTCGTCCTGGGTCTGGAGAAGTACCAGCAAGTGTGGTTACAACCAGAGGTTGTTCTCTCACGCTACGCCACGTCAGCGCCAGCGATGCTATATGAGTGGTAGGGGATAAGCCACGCCCTCAGAGGCAGACCCTGTGCGTCTGCCAAAGAGCTGGGGAGTCATTGGCTATTTTGTTTTGTTGAGTTGAAGGATTAATTGCAGTAAACAAAAAATCTGAATACTACCAGGAAGAAACGCCACATCCAGAAAAGCGGCTGCTTGGGCCTAACTTCTGCGCCTCGTAAAGTAAATTACCCCATGAGGGGCGGAGTGAGTCATGGCGCTTGGCTTTGCCCAAGATGGATCAGAGATCCATGGAAATTCTGACATAGACTAGTTCCACACACGCAAAGACACCCCAAGACCCCTCCCAACCAGCCAGTAACATTACAGAGCACAATGTATCATCAGAAGGCAGTTTATTCTTTACACTGGCACAGCCATCCCCCACCTTTGTCACTGTCACACATCCCCCATGAGTCAGTACTAGATGACTTGCTATTATAAGAATCACGCTGCCATCTTTGATGGTCTCAAACAGGACATTCTGCTGGACAGGCGTCACTGCGGCGAAACCAACCCCTGCAGCTGGGGCTTCCCCCGACCACAACTCAGCCGCATGGATGAAGAGCGTGATGCTGGGCAGCGGGGGCTAACCACGGGGCCCCGGGCTCCGCCCCGATACTCAAACGCACTAATCACAGCCCCAGCAAACCTGCAGGGGTGCAGCTGCAGCTTTCAAACATGCCCACGTGGCACCGGTAGTTCCCCTCTGGGATTTCTGGATGCCCAAGAATCTGAATTTAAAAAAGCCACTAAAATCAAGAATTACCGTGACTACTTCTTGAATGAAAGGGCATGCTGGAAGGTGTAACACACTGCAAGAGACATAGATGAGGCCAGAGCAGCCAGTGAGTAGCAGGCATGGAGATCACATGGTCAAATGTGATAACAGGGAGACTCCCTTTGGAGTTCCCTTTGATAGCTTCAAAAAACCACAAAGAAAACATCACTGGCTTCAAAACAGCTCCCAAAATAGGTCGCAAAGACGAACTTTTTTTTTTTTTTTTTTTTTTAAGGGAGAACCCCTTCCTTACGTGGAACATGCTAAACATACCAAGGTGAACAGCTCCCTGTTAGCAACTAGCAAGAATGAACTCACCAAGCTAAATGAAAATGTCATACTGCCTTGGGCTGAATGCGTTTGAATGAGCCAGTGCCCAAATGGGACCAGAACTCCCAGTACGGTGGCGGCACGCCCATCTACAAAAAAATCTTGGCACCGGCATTAATGAAAGGCCTGACAACATTTGAATCTGTGACTCTTTGATAGACAAGGTGCAGGGTTACCATGACAACCAAACAGGGTGAGTCACACAAGCTTGCACACCAATGACAAGACTCAGAGTAGTGAGTTGGGTGGGTCCCCGTGTCACCGTGGTTTTCTCCAGCATCAGCTTTCGCCGTCACAGAGCAGGTGGGAGGTGTTGAGGACACACGATTCAAAACGGGATTGGATCAAAATGTAACCAAAATAGCGGGACTTTATATTCTGTAAATTGCACTATAATGTGCTGAAAAGACCGATACTAATGCAAAGTAAAAGTAAAAGCCAAACAAGTATGCAGCCCTGGACGGGTTTTGGTTGAAAAACGCCTTGACATACATGAGTGCAGGCGAGGCATCTGAACAGGAACATGTTCATCCACGAGTTAATGCAACTGGATGTAACCTGAAGCTCTCTGATGGCAATCAAAATACTAAAGAATAGATATACTGGCAGAATACAGTAAACTAACCCAGCTCTCACCTTATCTTCCCAAAAACGCTGCCACAAATAATCTGAACCCTCAATTCATCTTCTGAAAACATCGCTGGGGCCTTGGGTTTACGGTCTTGCTGTACCTCGATTTTCCTAAAGAGCTTATTTTGGTGGCCTCTGTCATAATGCCTACGGCTGGCCGACAGAGCCCTGCCTACAGCCTCGCACCACCGACCCGGGGAAGTGTGCGTGATAATACAGGATCGGGAACTGTAAACTTTGTGGGATAATGTGGATCGATGGAGAATAACGGAGCTGCCCTGACAACTTCTGTGTGGAATCAAAAAAAGTTTAAAAATGAGATTTAGAGCCGTTTCCGTTACCTGGCCTTGAGCTCCATGTAGTCACCCTGCACCTTGCCCAGCTCCAGCTGCAGCCGGGCGCGTTCTTTGGCTATCGAGTCCAGCGACTTGCGGGCGTCGGCCAGCTCGGTCTCGTAGGCCGCCTTCACGCCGGACAGCTGCCGGCTGACCTCCGTCTCCGACTCGGAGACGCGCACGCGCAGCCCCGCGTTCTCCAGCTCCAGGGAGCGCATCTTGTCGATGTAGACAGCCAGCCGGTCGTTGAGGTTGCACAGGTCCTCCTTCTCTTGCAGCCGTGTGATGCGGCTCGGGGTCAGGGGCGAGTTGATGCTGAGGCTAGACCGCTTCTGTCCGGGGGTCTCCATGGCGATCGGCTTGATAGGCTGCCACCCGTCCAGGGACAAAGGTAAAAAGGATTATTAACCTTGAGCCTTCAGACCTTTTAAAACAAATAAGAACAGCATCACAAGCAGACTAATGACTCAAGCAGCTATTTTAAGTTTCCACAAAAAAAAAAGAAAGAAAAAAAAAAGTTACACTATCAGCGGTCACTGACCGGCACCATCTGGGACATAGAGATTAAAACATTTTCAAGCCCTATTTTAATAGCCCCCGTGACCCACACCAGGGGATGCAGTGGGACAATGATGATTTTAATAGTCTGGCCACGCGTTGACCAAGGTCACGGCTCTGTTATTTTTCACACTTTTTATGAATGAAATTTGCTTCATAATTCGTGCAGAATTTTTACTCTGGAGACGACATGGATCTAACTCACACCACACACATCCTGGGCCTGTGACCGATTTCCTATTCGCAGAGAAAACTAATTTCCTCTCATCCACTTCTGTGTTGACATATTTCTCTCATTTAAAAAAAAAAAAAAACAAATAAATTTAAAAAACTGCGAGTTCACATTTTCACTTTAAATATTGTGAAATATTATTTCTTACAAAAAATTACAAAACTAATTATCCCTTACAATCAAATTATTTGCAGTTATTAAATTATAATTTGTGAATTAAACCATAACACAAAATATTCCCTTTGTAGAACAGAGAAAAAAAATTACAACAAACTTGTTTTCAGAACTTTCTGCGAAAAAAATGCCAGAAATTTCAGACTTCAAAGGAGAGTCACGGCTACTTGCCCTGCAGGTAAAACGGACAGCTGTCCACCTTTGACCCAAAGCAAGCCAAAGAATTCCACTCCTTCGATTTATGATACCACACTTCCTTTTTATAAAAAGTACCCAGCAACTTTACCTTGCAGATTTAGGTAACGCACAGGCGTGTCGAGCTCTTTGTTGTGGAACTCCTGGACAGGATGGATGAGCTGCCTGAATGTTCAGAGTGGACTGAGCTGATTGGCCGGTCCTCCTGGGTTTGGAAAGTCGCTGTTGAATCAGTCCTGAGCCTCTGGCTTCTGAATTAGACTGGCTGCATTTTGGTTAGTTACAGCTTATGTATTGCAGGGAGGAGGGAGGGAGGGAGCATGTAAGCTGAGAAGGGATAGGAGGAGTCAGCTGGAAACTGAACTACCACACAGTCACCAACACCATCCAAACAAACAAAAACCTTCCTTTGGTCACACATGTAAGACCCACAGACAGTCAGAGTCCATGATAAATTTTTTACAAAGAAGCCCCAACTTTAACTTTATCTGTTATAGGAGGTGGAGTCCACACAACATTCAAATAAAATGAAACGATTATTTTTTAAAACTAAGAGCGACAGTAAACAGCAATTACGTTTATGATGCCACTTTGTTTCAAATCATAACCGCAGACATATCTCAGATCTCATTTCCCTCTATGTAGGCCTACGTTGCTAAACAAAAGCAGAAATAACAGGTCACGCCATGATTTAGCTTCCATAGCGTTAACCAAGACAAACAGATGACAATTAAGCTCAGAGAAGCCTGTTTGGAAGAAAGCAAAAAGGCAGGAATATGGCCAGTTCCTGTTCCCCGAGTGTCTACAGGATGAACGCATTACCTGCGCACCACACCCTATGAACGCCGACCCTCCCCCGGGCCTGCATGCAAATGTGTATTAAACCGATGCGCTTCCATGTTAAGCTATCTTCAGCTTGTCAAATACGAAAGATTCAGGACTGCAAAGACATACACAGCTCTGTGCTGCCTAATGAGAAATAGCATCTTAAAAGCCTTCAGATTAAGACCCCCACAGTATATACAAAAAACATATTTACAACCCAGAACATGGGCCTGGTGCCATCAATTCAACCATCATGCATACAGTAGAGTTGCTGCCCAATCGTGCAGGTTGAGAACCATTATAGGCTGTTCGTTAGCCTGGGACGATCCAGGCATTGGATCAAGTTGGCAGGTTTTACTCAGTGCTGGAAAACTGGGCAAGGGGAAGCTAGCCAGAGCTCTATGGGTGAATCACATTTCCAGTTTTGCTGCTTTTTCAACTTAAGGATGCGTTTTTGTTTTTTTTTTTGGTCACAGCCAGAGACTCTCCCTGCTGTCTGTCGCATCAAGAATTAAGTGAGAATCTGGAAGTCAGCCACCGCACAAACTGACACTGACAACTCATGTTTAGTTGTTCAGCTGAATCTCTTCCTGAAGCTGGATGTTCTGCTCAAGACATCTAAGGTATGTACCGCAATCTAAAATACAACATAGAACCCGTCATGGGAGTGGAGCTTCGTGCTCTTCACCAATACAGGACCAGCCGCCCCATAAAAGCTGTGCTGATGCTTCGCGGCGTGAAACACAGTCTGCTTTCTGAACGGACACACAGCAGGTCACCTGACAGCAGTGGGCGTAGCTTTCCAGGAGCAATTCTGGCACATTCCACATCTGCATGGGCTACCCTGTACCCATAAGGTCCAGAGAGTCATATTAATAACTGCGCACAGCCCGAGTATGACATGTGGGGGGGCATGGGAGATAACCAGGAGAGGAATGGATAAAGCAGATAAACCAAGCGCCTCAGAGAGTCCAGAAGACAATAAATTTGTAGGCTAGATGTTAGAGACGGACCCTTCTGCAGGGCAAAGGGTCTTTACCAGAAAATGCAGTCCTTCATTACACACGAGCTGCAGACAGCATTCCTGCAGGATCCCACTCCAGGAGCTAGTGTGGGATAAATCGCACCGCTTGGCAAACAAAGACCCTTCTCGACTCCTGCAGTCTCTCTCTCTCTCTCTCTCTCTCTCTCTCTCCTGCCCCCCTCCCCAATGTGGAGCAAGACCCCAAAGCCCACACCCACACATGCTGTCCGGCTGTGTAGCCCCACCCCCCGATACACCCTCCCACTCCAGGCTGGCCCAGAGTAATGCCACCCCAACAAGACGCTTTCCAAGAGGGGCGGGGCTAACTAAGGATGAGTCACTTTTTACCGACATCGAGCACAATGTCGCCCAGCAGCCCCCAATCTGCAGTCCGCCCTACCTACTCCCACATACACATAGCCTAGCCTCTGCTCCCGTAAAAGTCAACACCCATAAGAGAGAAATTGTTAAGGGTGCACTTATTCAGTTGAGGCTCTCATTTGTAATAGAGCTTATTTTATTCAGCACGGAATGTATCGGGACACAGTTGGAAAGGGTTCTAGAGAACAAGAGTCAAAATGAATAAAGGTCTCTCAAACACATGCATAACAAAAAGGTACTTTTCATCAATCACCTAAAATGTAAAGTCTAATTTAGCTTAAGCCGCTCTTTGATTCTAAAGTAGGCCGTTAGCCATTTGGATCTATTGAAATCTGTTCAAAATATTACCTTTTGTAAGTGAAACAAGTAAATGTTTACTGATTAACATTGCCTGGAGAAAGGGAAAATACAACAAAAGAACTACAAATTGAAGTACATGTTGATTTCCGCTACAGTGCAAACCCACTACCGTTAATAAAAAATAAAAAAAAAAACATAGCTTTGGCAACACATTCCCGTATCCATGGCAACCAAGCATGGTCTCTGTTGCCAACACTGTGGTTAGTGCCTGACTGGAAACCATTACTTATGACAAGCTACATTGAGGAAAAGGGGAAAAAAAAGTAGAGGGGCTTAAGACTGACTTTCACAGGGGTAAAAAAAAAGGGCTTTGCATTGTGTACCTGCTAAAGGCTGTACGAATATCAAAGCTAAACATCAGTCAGTGAAGGACCCCCCACACACACACACACACACACACACACACAGTGCCACCTGCCCTTCATGGCTGAAGCTTGCAATTTTGTTCTCTCGTAAAAACAAAAACTATATAAAAAAGGTGCATTTTTCATGGGATGTCCCTTGACCTGTTCTTTTTTTTGGGGGGGGGGAGTACCCTCTACAAGGCTAAAAAAACCACTCAGCTTATTCTTAAAAGATTTATTAATAGTTTACCTGTGAATAATTTGGATTACACCAAGATTGATTATTTCTTTACTTACTCCAAACCAGTGAACAAATATCAAAGAAGCTCATTTAAAGTTTCATTCCAATACAGATTACAGTGATTGGTTTTTAGTAAATTTTCATTTTTCCACACAATAATTTTGCTACAGAAATCCTTAATTTCATTAATATTTGGGCATACTGTACAAACAGCAACAAGACAGTTAGAGGTTAAACAAATCTGTTGCTAACGCCGTTGATAATGTCTGCTGTGGTACATTAGGAATGGTGGCATTTTCCAGTCCTGAAAGAAAAATCTCCAGCAATGCAGGAAGATATGTCAATCGATTAGAAAAGCGTTATTTATTCAAAATTAGTAAATCAGAGAGTCTGAAATGGAACTGTTATTTAGCGTTACTTGTTTAAATTCATGAGAAGTCACAAGCTCTGCCGGACACTACAGTCTTACGAAGTTTTCATGAACCTGCGAATTCGGCCGGTAACGATACACTGACGCGACATCTCCCCCTGGCGGCATTCAAAAACAGTGACCTTAATTTGTAGTCGACACAACCCTCCTCTAACAATATTTGCAGTCAGTAAAAATTTGGTTTAGATGTTCAGCATGTTCGTAAGAATAGATAGTGCTGGGAGTCAGATGATTTCTTCCTGCAGGAGAACAGGACACATCAGTGCTCAATTTAACACAACTCATAACGAAACAAACACTAGCATTACTGTTTACAGACAGGTAGCTAACCTTATAAAATATAACAGTGTGACTACAAATCCAAAAGACAGTCAAATATGCACTCTCCTCCCAAATGTTCAACATATAATATGGGAGTCTTCGAACATTATTTTCGACTGTATAAACAAATGGTCAAGAATAAAATCAGATATGTTAAGAAAGGGAAAGCATAGAAAGGTCACATTAAAGTTTCAAAGAAGGGCTATTTTCAGTATCACCGATGTATTCATACTTACAGTATATTTTAAAAATGTTAATATTTAACGGGAGTTACAGTCTTGTGAAAATGGGTCCCTCACGCCTTTTTAGATCCTAAGCGTACCATTTATGACTTGACTGGTGTAGTAATGGCACTGACAGTGTGGACCCAGCTACTGGAAAGTGCAGACTCTACATACCGAGCTGCACTACGCCACAAGCAGAAGTTCGTTTAATAAAATGACATCCTTAAGCTATTGTGATTTCTATTATCGACCATACACCGCCACAACATAAATCCCACCGGATAAAACACCCTTCTCCATCTAACATTAACACAAACGGGCATTAACACACGGGCAACAAACTTAAGGCCCTCATACTCATTTTATTAAAGTATTAATTATTTTTTCAATTATAACACACATGCCAAAGGACATCAAGTTTCACCTGAACTGCTCTAAATAAACTCGTATTTTTTTGAAACCACTCAAAATGTACAGAAATTTCTTCAGTAACATTTTAATAAACGCTTCGTTCCCAAAAGATTGCTCATGCTGACTGCGGTTTAATGACCTCCGCGATTTTTTTTTAATTTATTTTATTTTAACATCAGGTAATCGCGTTAAAAATGGATATAACTGCCTGCAAGCAACAATATGCATTCAGAAACTTATAAAAACAAACACTTACCAGAAAACAGATTAGTACCATTATTACACCACATTTTCATAAAACCGTTGTTAGTTGTGTATATTTAGGCCTAAGTAACTTTCCTCGCGAACATCGTGTGCACGAGCGGAAACCACAGGCGTTCAAAAAGTCCGCTGACAACTTCCAATTATTTCAGTAATTGATTAATTGAAATAAAGTTCGCATTTAAAATGTGCAAGACTTGATTTCATCTTCTTCGCCAATACATAAAAAGCTAAGCTACTTCGGTCAGCTGAGCCCGTAGATTTCGTTTGTTTTGTATAAACACGGCATGCATAGGGAAATTTCGCCCCCTAGTGGATATATCACTTTAAGTAAATTGAAGTACATTTATTTTTGCTTTTGCATCAGGGTAAACCTTCACGATTTACTTAATGAACCGCTAAATAAATTTTAAAGTTTACTCATCCATCACCCATACATTCGTCCAGTAGAGTATCGAGGAGGCCCAGGAACACAAAAAACACAAGACATAAGGCAGGGGGGACACCTTGTACGGGTTACAAGTCCATCGCAGGGCACACACACATTTAATAAAAATAAGCAAACACAGACTATAGTTATGAATTTTCTATATTAAGTGCAAAACCTACTATAGAAAAGTTATTTAATTCAAATACTGTGAAGTAACGTACATAAGAAATATATAAATTGAACTGACTGATATAATCCTTGTGAAACAGATCGGGGAGGGCGCGTTGAACGCTTTTTCACAGATGAAACGCCACAGTGTATGTTTTTCCCTCTTATTTCTACAGCCACTGTGATATATCCCCTTCGTCTGGGGCACTCAAAGGTAAATACCTGGAGGGTTGGGAGTCTGTTGGTCTGATTGCACGTGCTCCATTATGAGAGAAGTGCTGCAATACGATCGCGCCACCTGGGTGTCAGGTTGTGACAGGTGGGTTCTATGGAGCTCGAGGACAGATCCACAGCGTGCATTTGGTCACAGATCCTTTTTTTTTTCTTTTTGCTTAATTGCTTCTATGCATTGATCGCGTGCGAGCCAGATGTCACATGTAAATCTGGGTACTTCTGAATAAAAGTAATTATGGGTATGGCGGTATCCTGGTATCACCCAGGATGGTCTATCTTCTTTGTTGCATGGGCTCTTTATCTCTGGTGGTGCATCCCTGCAGTTTGGATGATGTCATTAGGTGATGTGCTGTACATGTCAATCACCACAGAAAGTGTGTTAACAGCAGCGGTCCCAAGCTTTTGTTGTGACAGGAAGATTATCATTGGCTATTAGTAATAGACAGGAAGAATGAGCCAATATCCCAGTAAAGGGATGATGTCACAGCCATCTGATTCATATTCCCAATGGAGTTTAGAGTTCCTGCCTTGTTTAAGAGTATTAAGGATGTTTTTCAGCCATGCATGCTGTTTATATTCTTACCTATACCAGCTGTTTGGTGTAGATGGAATTGGGAAACGGCTGTCCTTTCAAAGATGCTCATAT
>JAABNX020000053.1:11820180-11851742 GCA_015163995.2 Mormyrus lacerda | reverse complement strand
GGGACCTTCAGAACTAACAGAACTTTGCTACCACCAGGTCCCCAACGCACGTGACACATTATCGATAACGGAAAAAGGACAGAGGTGTCATATGAAATGTATATCCCCTCCAATCAGAGATAGGTCTCCCGGAAGCTGTCAGGAGACTCATAGTGTGATAAACCATCACTGACCGACGGTACCCGTGCACAGCCATGTGAAAACGAGAAGAAGATACGAGCTAGCAGTACTGCAATGAAGGTGGAAAAGCATGTTGTTCCATGTCTACTTCGTGTTGAATATCTAATAATGCATCCCAGTGAAGGGTAGTGGGCACAGTGGGGAAGCTCAGAATTTCCATTCAAGGACATCTGGACTCCAGCAAACTTGTGTGATCTTTGGGGCGACTGCCCATTTCATCAATAGACATTGTTTAGTATATAAATTATCATTGTCGTAAATATAGCATCACCATCACTGTTCAATTGTCACTCATATTATTGAGAAATAGTTAAGCCAATTGTCACAGTACTAGATAAATTGTGGCTAATTGTTGTTATATGCAATGAAAACCACCATTTCAACATCACTTCAGGCAGATAGAGACATTTTTAGTTGTTTAGTCATTGTTATCCATATTTAAGTCGACTTATTACTTTACACTACAGGATATTTTTTGCTGAAGTAGTTCAGGCTAAGCGTCTTGTTCAGGGACACAGGAGGGAGGCTCCTCGTGGAATTCGAAACTTGCAGCTTTTCGGTCTCCCTCCTGCACCCGAATTCACCTATAAAGCTTTAGGTGGCAGATACAAGATCTGATTTCCCCAGCAGAAAGATCTACCACTCAAGCAGATGGTCAAATAAAAGAACAGGGACAGAGAGCCAGCAGAGAGAGATAAACCTCAAAACAGGTCCAAAACTCACAGACAGACTGCAGGCGAAAGAGAAACTCAATCCATTATCTATACTTGCCATTGATTGGCGCTCACTACTCCTGTAGACGCCATTAGTGAAGGCAGACCTTTTGGACAGACTGACACTATGACAGAGAACCTGGCCCTGCTCCCTTTCACCCCCCCCCCCAAAGGCCCCAGTCCTGCTTTTAGGCTACCCCTCCTTCTCATCCCCTTCATAGCCATGCTGTTGTTTTTCTGCTCGTTGTCCTTTTTCTGACACTGGGCACGAAAGGGTGGGTGGACTGATGAATTTAATCCTGACATCCTCACTGGTGACATTGATCTCTCCTGGCCTACACTGTAACACCCAGGGGAGACCCTCTCTAATTAGTGTCTGGGGAATGTGTCTAGACAATGATTATGTCCACGCAAACTGCCCACTAAAGTGACGTTGCCTCCCACTGAGCACTGATACCCTCCTTTTAATAAAATGCTTTTTTTCAATTTGGTACTGTAATGATACATTTGCTGTGACCTCACACTCCTGGTGTAACAGAAGACATTCATTCAAATTTGACATAGCAATGAATGTTTTACCGGTGTAGCTGGAATGTCCGGACGTCTTCAATAAGCGTGACACTTGTATTTATAAGCACATGCTGATCCCTTATTGATGAATAAATCGACTGTTTGCAGCCATGCTCTACAATGAAAAAATACCTAAACCGCAAGTGAAGTTTTATACTGTATACTGACTTCAAGTGTAGTCTACTCATTTTCCGTATTATTTTTCTGAGGCCAGGCACAACGCTATAAAAGGACAATCTACTTCGCTGTTTGTTTATCGTATATACGTGTCTCGTGTTACAGTCAATTATAAAGTCAACACTTATTAAGATTCCGCATTTACTATGTTAAGGCTTTTAATATTTTTAAGTAAAAATAAAGTTTTTTAATATTATTTAATATTATTGCAAATCAAATGTGTGCAGCGTTTTGAATATAAAAATAAAGACCACGAACAGGAGGGATATGACTCGGAAGCGTTCAACGCAAAATAATCTGATTAAGGGTACGTCCAAAGCCTAGCCAAGCTGTCAGCGGAGAACTGCGAATATGGGGTTTCACCCAAATAAACACGTCCCTGTATAAATGAAACTGGAAACAGGTGATGGATCGTTTAAAGGCACAAAACCATGCCCTCGCAATTACAAAAAAAAAAAAAAAAACAATCCTCGGAGGGTGTGTTCAAAACATAGGTGGACGCCTGTCACATAAGACATGGCCCATTGCAGACCCAACGAAGCATCACCCTCGCACGAATAAGCGCAGGCTGGGCTCTAATTTACAGCACGCACTGATACAGACCGCCGTCTGACGCGCCCATTACGCATGTCTGCCGCGCGCATGTGTGCAGCCGGACAGCTACTGTAAATGTTTCAGGACTGTCTGTCAGCATGACGTTATATTTTTATGCTATTTTTATTCGTCTGCAATGTAATCTACACACAAATGTAAAATATTATACCACGTTAATGATGCTACATTGCTAATCTTTCAATTAGCAATTTGTTAATTAATATTCTGCATTTCCGATTAGACCAACTCGGATTATTATTTCAGAAGCAATATTGCCCTGTTATATTAGATTGATATTATATTAACGCAATATTATATTGCATATATATTGCACAGCATTTTACAGCTTTAATACCATTCGTCATTAATATCATAATTATTATTGTAGTAATAATAGTCATAATAATAATGATTCGAGACTTGTCTGCTGCAAGCAGGCGTGGTTTCAATTGAATCCAGAGGCGGTTGCTATCTGGTACAGCGCGCTTGAAGTCGTTCTTTGTTCGAGGCGCGAACATGAGCATAAACTAGAAAACCCATTGACATAAAACGAAACGAAAGTGTTAAAATAAAAGGCGATGAGCTACTGCAATGCTGTGCCAGAGCCTCACAGACAGCTTCCCTTCCACATACACGGTGCTGCTCTCACACACCATTTCTCCCCCAAATCCCCACCCTCGCAGAAGCGCGCCAGAGACAACGCCGATCCAACATTGACCCGCAGCAACCTCATTCAATGCATATTGTAACGGCGAGGGGAGCGGTGGGATTTGGATTTTATCCTGGGTCACGCAAGTGCCAGTCTTAAGAAAGCACAGACATAAAAAATACCCTACAGTAATTCCTAATGCCAAAGCAACTTGTTCCCGAATACGCCATTTATACAGTTCTGTTTCTAATGTGTTCAAAATTACCTTCCTCATCTCTTCCAAAAACAGCAGTGAAAGGCTGTTCATGGTATAACTTTATTAATTTTTGTTTCCTGCGTTATTTTCTTCTAATTATTATGTTTGCTGAAATTTAGGGGGACATAACGGTTTTCTGTGAATGCTAAGTTATTCACGATTTAAAAATATATATCTTGGTTACACAAAGCCAGAACGCGTGATGGCTGGGATTTTTTTAATGGGAAATGGGTGGGCTGATGTAGTTCGTTGCAGCGATGCTACACGATTTATGAGCTCCAGACGAAATAGGAGAACGGGGCGGCTTTAGTATGTCTGCATTGGAGGGAGCGGATTTAACCAGACGGGGTGGAGTCTGACATGGCCCTAGCCCTCCAATGTAGAGAGGGGCCGTCGCCTTGCGAGTCGAGGGAGAAGAAAGGAAGGTAGCCAGGCCGGCAGGAAGAGGGGGCGGCCCGTGGGTGTGGCCTACGGAAAGTGGGCGTTGGAGAAGGAGGGGGCGGGGAGGCGGCGCACTGATGCTGCTTCTCGAGTCTTTCTCCTGTCTTTGTTTCATACTCTTTGTTAGCCATGCCGAGCCTGCTGGTTCTATCAGGGATCATGGAGAAGAATGGGGGCTATGGCGGGGATCTAGCCGTCTCTGGCTTCGGAAGCGAGGGACTGCTTGTGCCGCCGGACGAGGAAGAGGACGACTCCCGTGCTCTCAGGGTCGCCTTGGGCCAGCTGTCGCTTTTGGGTCTCGGGGAATCTGAGGACGGTGGCGGCGGGACTCCCACTCCTGGAGTGCAAGATCGGAGTAACAACAATAATAATCATCACAACAACCATAATAACGGCATCGGAGGAGGGAGCGGCGGAGACCCTGGGCTTTTGCAAGGGAAGAACAAGTTATGTGTCCTGTATGAGGGGTCCTCCTCTGAAACGAAAGGACGTGGCTGTAACATAACCGAATGCGTGCCTGTGCCCAGTTCCGAACATGTGGCCGAAATAGTAGGCAGACAAGGTAAAGATAAAGCGGAAATGTATTATTTCAAACTGACGTATTGCAAGTTGTGTTTTTGGTGTGCCAGTACTTGTAGCATAGAAGGAACTTGCTCCCATACTTTTCATCTGTTTTGTTGTTGTAGCCCGCCTATATTTTTAGCCAGCGCATCACATTGTACATGTCAAAAGACACGTTTTCCCCACACCTCTGGGCAAGTGAACTGTTTTATTTAACTCGCGAATGTAAAGGGTACATTAAGCAAGATCGAGTAGGTGTGACCTTCTTTCCAATATACTTTGGCGACTCCGCATTTGCTGCAGGTCTCTCCAGCGTTCAAACAATGAATTGTAACGGACACTTTAGGCATGGCAGGCATCCGCGCTTGCTCCCTTTGTCATGTGTGCGATCTCCAGTGTTTCAAAATCGGCGAAAGTAACGACTGTTAGCCTGGGACGGACCTGAATATTAACTGACAGTTCATTTCGTCTTTGTTGTTTTTTTTTTTTTTGCACCACATAGGCGTTTGTTAGTTAAACATCCAATGCAAGGTGCGTAGCTGCAGTCCATCCCGATTTACTGAATTTAAACTCGGATTGTTTACAGTCGGGATAATTAACAGAGCTGTCGATTAATCGATTTTTAATTTTATTTTTATTTTTTTTAAAAAAATAATGATAAATAAAAAATACGTCGAATATCCGTAGTGACGCCTGCAGTTTTAACTGGCGTGTGAAGTTAGAACACACTTAAATAATGGCAGCTGTCAGGCTGAACTCCAGCGTCAAATTTGCATAGGCATTAAAAGAAGCTGGACAAATGGGTAACTCCCCTACCACTGTAGTTAAAAAAATCACCACAGAAACCAAGTAGGTTAGCTTCCCCCTCACCCGCTCCCAAATCGCCTCCTTTGGTGGAGAAAAGCTGCGTAATTGGGACAGGCTGGTAGTGTTTGCAACACTTCGGCCGGCCTGTCACCTTCATTTTGGAGTTTGACCCCTAGAACCGGAGAGAACAAAAGTCCCCTTTCTCTGCGGGGGCTAGGTTTTGTGTCAGCTGCCGTTGATGACGGAGTCTGTATTAACATGGCCTTGAGGGGGTTAGGGGCAGCTGAGGAAGGGGGGGTGCGGAACATTCAAAAGGAGGCACGCCCAGTAAGCCGATGCAGCACCCCGACATCCCGCTTCCAAGTCCGCCAGGGTGACAGTAGATTAAGAGAGACCCCCGAAAGAGGGTGTCCCTCCTCCGTTAGCGATGCGTTCCCGCAAGGGTGGTGTACCTGCACGGAATTTTATCGACGCGGTGATTGAGTTTTGTTGTGCAAATAACTGCTCCGGTCACAGCACTTGTTCGCCAGACTATTTTGAAGCGCATGCCAGAATTTTGATAACAAAGACAAGTGTTTGGTGAATCCGCGAATGATCCGCGAATTTGCTGTCTTGGAAAAAAAAAAGTTTTGACAGTGTATTGTTGTCTTATGTCAACTACATACAGTTTTTTTTTGTTATAATTGTGCTTGTGTTATTGTGTCATTACGATGGGAAGGGATGTTTACACCAGTCAATGTTCAGGCTGACTGAAGAGTATTTTTATACCGCCTTTGGATCTTAAATTAAATATTCATTTCCTCGTATCGATAACTGTATTGAATACTTTTACTTGCTGTATTCACGGCAAGGTTTACCTAAAAGGCAAATTGGTCTCAACATTAGCTGTTCAGACAACATTTTGCATAAACAAGGGACGAGTCTGCTACAGCACCTGAAAAGGGGATAATATAGCAGTTGCTGAAATGACTTGTTCTGGGAATAAGTGAAAGCAGTTTAGCTCTGTGCTTTTTAACCCTAATATAATAACACAGTCTTGCACATTTCAATGAATATGAATAGGACAATAATGAAACTTAGCTATCCTTTAGAATTCTATCTGATTTGTTTCGGTAAAGTAGAACAATCAGCTTGTCACTTTATCAGTATTTCATAACTTGTTGGTCATTTGGTGCCAGCAGGTTTCATAGTGTCACAATTACACTGCTTATTCAAATTAAATAAAGTTTGCTATGTTGGTGGCGACAGTGGGCAAACTAAGCTTGTTCTTTAAAGAATGTATTTAAAAGCACGGTTTAGGAACGCTTTACCTTCAACAAACAGCCCGACGAGCATTTTACACTAATACATAATAAGCACTTAAGCGTTTAATTGGTGTATTTGTTTTTCTTAACGTGAAACCGTGAAAATTAAATATAGCGTTTTCCAGCCAGGTCATCTATCACTCGTGAATAAACAGTTTCAGAGCCGTAAGGTTCGCCCGAGGTGTGAGTAAGGCTTTTTTCTTCTTCTGACAGTTGGGGGAGCAATTAGGACCTCCACATTTTAAGGGAGTAGGGAATTCCCGGGACACAGGGACCCCGATCTAATGTTGTGTGAATGGGCTTTTGGGTCAAACTGTAGCCAGGAAAGGCTGGTTTGAGTCATGGGTAGTGTGTCGGATAATTGATATACTATATGGTTAATGAATCAGGTGCCTTGCTCAGCATTTTTTAAACGCTTGCTTCATTCATTCATTCATACATTCATTCATTCATTCATTATTTATTGATTTTTGGGGCATGGCCCGTTTTAGTTACAGATGTGTAATGGTAGATTTCAGGGGTGCCTCGTATGTTTTCGGCCGTCCCACTGCGGATGACCCACTCCTGGCCTCACATTCCCCTCTCACTGACAGATCACTCTGTTTCCATCCGTTGCCAGAGGGTTTTTTGTTCAAAGCCCCATCACGAACCACAGTCAAGGAAGGATGTCGTATACATATTGGAATACAATGCTAATATTAGGACAAACACAATAACACCCCCCCCCCACCCCCCAACTACCTCTGCATCAGGGCTATTAATATTAACCACCTGCAGCGGCTCTGCACCTCCCAGTCATGGTCAT
Source organism: Mormyrus lacerda (assembly GCA_015163995.2). Lineage (NCBI taxonomy): Eukaryota > Metazoa > Chordata > Actinopteri > Osteoglossiformes > Mormyridae > Mormyrus > Mormyrus lacerda. Next base: position 11,844,685 of record JAABNX020000053.1, on the reverse strand, counting down.
TTTTTTTCCTTCTATGTTCTCCCGTGCTTAAGGCTCCAATATAGCAGTTAGCCCAACCAAAAATGACCAATGTCCACTCCTGTTGGATCCGTTTGATGTTATTTGGTTTATTACACGCCGCCGCTGCAAATGAGATCGGGCATGTAAGGGAATCAGAACCAAACCGGAGCCCCGTAGAGGAAGTGATGTGGGGTCCGATGCTTCTGCCTCTCCCGCTTAAAGAGCCACTGCCGTGCGTGTGTGTGTGTGCGTGTGCGTGTGTGTGTGTTTGTACATGAACAAAAGTCTTTTTTTTTTTTTTTTTGTGCAAAAGTCGTAGGCCATCAAAGAAAAATATTTAGAGTTATTTATCGGGGTAGCAGGCATAAGTGTATATTTGCTCAGAAAAATACAAGATTTAACGTTAGAACATATGCAAATACAGATTTCCCCCTGGATGGTTTATCTAATATAAATGAACGGCAACACAATAAAAAATATAAAGAATTTCTTCTGTTCTCCAAAAAGTTACTGATATCTTCCTGGGTGGCCGTAAGACACCATCTCTTTCATTTCTCCATCCTCTTCTCACGGACACCTCAGTCATTAGATGTATTTGTAATATTTCACCACCGGCTCACATAATTAATTAACTTATTGGAATAACTCGGTGAGATATTGATTGGCCAACCTTGGTAACGCTAGTGGGTCAACAAATACACGTGTATATTGGGTGGCTGCTACAAAGCTTGGGGTGTCACTCGGAGAGGTTTTTTTTTTTGTTTCACACCAACATAAACAGATAATTTTCTTTGGCAGACTTTTGCATAGCACTGTATGTAAAATTTCAGTTGTACATAGGAGGTGTAAAAAATTGATTAATATCTAAATTGATATAGAAAATATTTTAAAGTACTGTGATTTGGAAAGTGTTTGATGCAGAGGAAAAAGAGCAGATGTCTGTTGAGTGCACACATAATACAGAATAAAAATAAAAGCATCGTAACATGTCCAAATGTTTGTATCAATAGTGAATCTTAATTGTAATGAATTCCATTTCATTCAATTAAAAAAATCCCATAAATTCCATTGTCCAGTATCACACAATCTACCATTTTTGGGTGAAGTCCCTGGCTGGTAAAAAAAAGTAGTACATTGATCCTTTCTCATTTCACTTTATTGTTTTTTTTTTAATTTGGGACTATTCTGTAGATATATGGCTAAAAAAGCAGGGTTTGAAATTCAAAAATGTGAAAGGTGACACTAATTATGATGTGAGAAACTCCTCTCGTTACGAGAACGTGCAATACGGGAGCACTGTCAGTACAGGAGAGGTCATCAAAGCTTCTTTTGTATAGGTGTTTCTAGCCTAAGGTATCAATAAATCAGAGGATGAGCATGAAAAGGGTTGTATTCTCCAGTCCCTCTCAACACCGCCCCCTTGTGTTCCTTTCCCATGTTTCAGGGTGCAAGATCAAAGCTCTGCGGGCGAAGACCAACACCTATATCAAGACCCCTGTGCGTGGAGAGGACCCTGTTTTCCTTATCACGGGTCGGAAGGAGGATGTTTCCCTGGCACGGCGGGAGATCATCTCCGCCGCGGAGCACTTCTCCATGCTGCGGGCATCCCGCCACAAGCTGGGCGTGGCCTTCAGCGGCTCGCCCCCAGCGCCCCTGCCCGGCCAGACCACCATCCAGGTGCGGGTACCATACCGCGTTGTGGGGCTGGTGGTCGGTCCCAAGGGCTCCACCATCAAGCGCATCCAGCAGCAGACTTCCACGTACATTGTCACGCCCAGCCGTGACCGCGACCCCGTCTTCGAGATCACCGGCTCACCCGGAAACGCCGAACGCGCTCGCGAGGAGATCGAATCGCACATCGCCTTCCGCACGGGTGGCCTGCATGACCTCAACAATGAGAACGACTGCCTGGGCCCCGAGGGCAGCGGCGGGACCCTGGAGAGCCGCATGCAGCATGTGTGGGGCGGCCCGGGATCTCAGCGCAAGCCCCTCGCCAGCAGCTACCGGCAGAACTTCTCAGACGGCCTGACCGGCGGGGGCGGCGTTGGGGGCAGTGGGGGCGGGATCTATGGCAAAGGCGGGGACTTCCCTGCACCCGGAGAGAAGCCGTGCTCCTACTTCGGGTCAGATGGGGCCCCGGGCTGGGGGGACCCCGACTTCCCCAAGCAGGCCGCTTACTACGCGCAGCAGCGTTCCAAAAGCTTCGGAGGCCTGCCACTGCTGGCCAACAGGCTATCACCAGGCCTGCCCGATCCCAACGGCGGCACGCCGGCCGGCGGCACGCCCCACGCCCAGGCCCGGCGTGCCCACAGCGAGCCCATCTCAGCCAGCATGGGCTTCCCTGGCCGGCTGCCAGCGGGCGACTCTCAGCCCGCCGCCCACCGCGACTGCATGACCTGCTTCGAGAGCAAGGTGACGGCTGCCCTGGTGCCCTGCGGCCACAACCTCTTCTGCATGGAATGCGCCATCCGCATCTGCGAGCTCAGCCACCCAGAGTGCCCAGTCTGCCACGCCCTGGTCACGCAGGCCATCCGGATATTCTCCTAAAGTCTCTCTTCTTCCTTTTCTATTTTGTTCGTACACTTTTGTTTTTTTATTTTTATCATGTTTTTATATAATTATCATTCTGATTTTTTTTCCAGAAAAGTATATTAAAACGGGCAGAAGGTCCTGCTTGTTTTACTAAAAGTATAATAAATATTTTTTAAATTTGTTTTTATATATATATTTTATAAAAGTTTTGTTTATAAGAAAAATAATAGTATCCAGCTAGCCTTTTTCCTTTTTGCTATTTCTTAGTTGTTAGATAAAATATGGGGCAAAGAGAAGTGGAACGATGTGAAAGTTTTGTTCTTTTGTTTGATCATGGAACGACGTGTAGCTAAACGGTCAGGATGAGGAGTGAGGAGGAGTCATTTTGATACAGGTTAACTTTTATCTTCCTACAGAAACTCACATGACCTGCTGGAATATTCTATGGGGGAACATTTCATCGAGGGCTTAGATTACGTCTCGTCTTAAACGAAGTGCAAAGCGGGAACGCGGATTTGTGTGTCTAGCACGGCCCCGATGGGCGTCATTTTGGGTTTCAAATTCCACAGGCGTTGAGTGCGAGAGGCCAGTTGCTTTGAAGTGGCTTCTGTCTGTGCTGCGGCTGATTTGAACGCCCGGCTGTTTGTCAGCGTCGTACAATGAATCGGCCACCTAAAAAGACCCCGGACAAGGCGATCTGTCAAGCAACAGCACAGGCAGCTCTTTTGGAAGCAGAACGAGGGAATGCCCTGCTCTCATTTGAGTGCTTTTTTTTTTGCCTCTCAGGGTCTTACTCCTCCCAGAACAAAAAAAAAAAACTTCAGGGCTAACAACCCCCCCCCCCCCCCCGACAGCCGGTGGGAGCTACTTTGTGATCGCAAGGCGACGCTATAAAAGCAGGTGTTTTATAGCGAGCCTGAGCTGGGACCTAAAATCGCTTAATTTCTTTTTCCTCTGTCATCACTCTTCAGTCACACACAGAGTTCGTTACAAAGGGTACGAGGCGAAGTGGGGTGTCCCCTGACCCTCCCGCCCCCTCCCCAAAGCATACCGCTTTCTGCAAGCTCGGCGGTCGTCCTGGAGAAGGCGCAAGGCAGGGTCTGGATATGACCCCCTCGACATGCGAGCAGCAATTAGCCAAAGGAGTCGGTCCAGGTGCGGGCAGTCGCAGATGGGGGGGGATGAGGATCACCCCATAATGCTCAGCCCCCCCCGCCACCACCACAGGGTGGACAGGCAGGCTGAGGTGCAGCTGGGAAGGGTGACACCCCCCCCCCATCCCCATGGGGAGCAGGGTTTCCTTTGTCTTGAGAGCCCTCAAATGCAAAAAAAAAAAAAAAAAAAAAAAATCCTCTGGGAGAAACCGGCTCTGGGCTTTTCTCTGCTGAGCAAAAAGACATCGTCAGCCGTTTATATAACGACAGGCATTCAATACATAAATAAATAATACCTAAAGGAAACCAAAACATAATCAGATGCACATTGGCCAAAATATTATGATTATTGAATATCTCTAAACAAATAGGGAAGAGCGAAATTGTGAGGCTGTCTACAAGGTTCACTGACCTCTCCCCCCACCCCCGTGCCAGGACCCCTGCAGCTGCCCCCACCAAGATGGCCGTTCCGGTATAAAGGGCCGCGCCTCAGAGCTCCGGGACAGAATCTGAAGATGGTAATTGACGTAGACGCAGAGGCAGCGTGCCATTTAGCCTCCATTTGCGTGGAATCAAATTACACTCCCGCTTCCCTCCTACTCAGCCCAGAGGATATAGGACGGGGGGGAGAAAGCCTTTGGGGGTAAAAAGGGGTCGACTTTTTCCCTTGAAAGGGGAGCTTTTCTTGAAAACTGAGAGGAAAAAAAAAAAAAGATTTTTTTCTTGTGGGTTCATTGAGCCCCTCTGCAGAATGCACAGCGCACTGCTTGTGTATGATCGATGGATAGCGAGGAAAACCAGTACACAGGGAATAAGGTGGCATGGGTTTGGTTTAGGAAGCATTGCAATATCTCTCCTGACACTGAAGGATGGATTTGTGAAATTGGGAAAAAAAAACTTCCCTCGGTCAAAGGGTTCCATAAAGTCTTATATCCGCCCGCTAGAAAATTGTTCTTAACCCGGCGACGGCCGAATGCGCAATGAGTTTCGTTGTGCGGATGTGCGGGGAATTGAAAACGAGCACAGTTTTCCAAAAAGATGGTCACTGCTGAATCCGGACCCTTGTTGGTCAGTCCTTAGTGTTCAGACTGAATACGACATTGACCAAAAGATCCATTTAATAGGGTTAAATCATCATTTGCAAGACTCAAAATGAACAGTAATAATTCTAATTTAAATGAAGAACAATGTGAAAGCTATGAAAGAGGGAGAATGGTATTTTAACTGACTACATTTCAAACATTGTTGATACTTTATATACAAAAAAGCACCTTATTACTTAAAAAATAAGATTTTGAAACCAAACTAACTTATGTAGGAGAATAAATACACTTGTTACATATAATAATGACTGCATAACAAATGTCCCTTTTCAGTTTCGGGTAAATTTTTTTGCATGGATGAATATTGAGCATTTTAGTTGAATACAGTAACACAATCACACTCGATCCCATCCTGTCTATAGAAGCTCTCTTAGTGTCTCCCAGAGAGCCTCAGAGGGTCTCTGTTTCACTGCTTCAAGGCACAGACAGGTTCTCTCTTACCCGGTGGTTCAAATGCTTGTGCCTCACTATACAGTGCAAATTCACCATCCAGTTTATCAGCTTGTGAAGCATCGAGAGGATCACTTTACACGTTATGGGCAAAAAAGTGTTTTGAATGTATTCTTATATCCTTATCCTCCATTGGAAAGAGTAAACCCAAACGACACTGTAACGTCAGTTATCAAGCTTTGAACTCAGAAAGACGATGGGCATTCCCACTTACTTAAGCATGACTGTCTGTTAGATGAGCCAAAACTCAAATGCAAAGGTTGTTTTAGGTTCAAATGCAGCCAAATAATCCAACCAATTAAATATAAAACACGTTGGTACTGTGAAAATTCATAAAGAAGTCTTGCATAGAATAAATATACCAGTACAAAAATGTTGTTTGTTGCCAGCTTTTTGAATACTTTCTGGTCTCTCCATGCACATGAGTCAAAGTTAGGACTCCGACAAATATTTTTCTAAACACCAAAACAAGAAGAAAAATGGAACAACATTATGATCTCCTTTTGTTTGTATCTGTAAAGAAGCAATAATTAAACAAAAAAAAACAAAAAAAACAAAGGACCGTTCTTTTTGGTGAGCACTTAACATTTGATGCAAGACATCTATGTTTTGGTCTTGGACCGCAAGTACTACAAAAACTCAGTAATGTTGAGTGTGAATTTTTATTCACAGTCGTTCTTAAGTAAGCAGTAAAAGCAAAAATATGTGGCAAGCATTCAGCTAGGGATTATTTAGAACCCTACAGACATTTACAGTTGTTTGACAACAGCACAAAAAACAGATATCAACCTGTAAAACAAACATACAAAAAAAAAAAAAACAAAAAAAAAAAAAAAAACAAATGTAGGAATGGCTTTTCATTACAGCTTACTAACCACATTTTCATTGTCTGCAATAGTAAGTCTGGTCATATTCTCTGCTTTAGACTGCTTTCGTTGTTTCATATGAGATGCACTTGGTATTTAGATACTTAGAAGTTTGCAGTTGTTTTGCTAGCAAAGATTTAATCTACATTCGTTCGTTTTCCGATACATATGCTTGACATGTCTGTTTACATTATATTTAAATTGAAATATTCAATATTGAATATTGTTTCAACAATATTGTTTCGCTTGACTGTTTGTACCTCAGACTGGGAGATACTAAAATATCTAGCAGAATAGCAAAAACTTTAAAAATTCTGTTTTGATAGTTTAATAATAATTTGGTCAGTGCCATTTACGTGATTTATTTAGCACTTGTGCTTAACGCCGAAACACACCCCCATGTTGTTATGGGCACGGGGTACACAAATGCCAAGGCGTTAGGGCTGCTCAGTACCTCAGAATCTACGAGAAGCACAACATTCAGACAGGATTGGAGGAAACAGAGAAAATTGCTGATGTCATGGATAAAGTTTTGCTGTGGAAAAAAAAGCTCAGCTGTTCACAGCACATTTCATAAATTAACGTATCTGATAGCATGAAAACTGTGTATGTGTGTGGGCGTGTGACAGGTCTGTGTAGCCAGGCAAACACGCAGTTAGGTGTGGCTGCAGAGAGACTGTTCTGCTGTGCGGCGTGTTGGAAGACCCCATTTTGAAACCTCGGGGGCCCATTGTGTCTATGAGAGTTTGAAGGCTCCCCTGTGTATGAACATTGGATCGGTCTGCATTTCGCTCTTATTTTGCACTAATTAGTCAGACTGTGTTAAACTTCGCAGCGGTTTGGATTTATTGAAGCCCTTTTCCATGCTGTTTGATGAGACTGGACATTGATGCCTTGACATAGTATTGAGCCAAATGTACCACTTTGAAAAAGTAGCATTTATGAAACCTTTATTACATAATATTACTTGCATTAAGGGAATATTCCAAACATAAACATTATATAGTGTTAGCATAAGTATGATAATATTCCATAATATGATATTAAGAGAAATTGTTTCAGTGTTTTTAAAACCTTTTATAAAGTTATTTGTTATTACAGATGTATGTTTTGCTATTCATTAAGATTGTTAGTGTGTCACGTTTAAAATGTTTTATTCTTGGTTGCAAAATTACGAGATAAATGTGAACAAGTAAAAGGTAGCCAAAGAATAAAAGGTTAGATGTGAGGTAATGTTTTGGGGGAAAATAAAAGCATATAATTTATTTTTAAGTCTTAAGACTATGATTCTCTCAGATATACCTTATCTGTAGTTAAAAACTATTATTGTCAAAGTTTGTGTTTTGTTTATACTGGGGTTTTAATTATAAAAAGCTGGTGGACAAAAAGTCACCATTTTTACTTAAAAGAGTTATTTTTAGTAGAATTAAATTATATCATTGGTTAGTGTAGGTTTTAAGTTGTTTTATATATATAACCACAGTGTAAGATCTGAAATATGTATAATATTCCCCATTAAAACATTTGCTGATTTATTATTTAAACACATCTGTAAGAAACATATCCTATTTGCATCTACAAAAATGTTTCCCAAAGATTTCAGTCATAGACTAAAAAGTACTTAATCTGAGCCATTTATTTTCAATGAAGTAATATTAGTGAAAAAAACCACCTCCCAGTACCGTTATATTATATGTTGCAAACACATTCAATATATTAAGCTGAAATGATGGGAGGGGGGACATTACATGGGTGTTTTTTTTTTTTTATTGTAATTCCTGTAGAAATATCGCTTAAGGGCTAGCCTGACGCTTTTCTTTTGTAGGTGAGTAGTGGGGAAGGTGAACATTTATTTAAAGTGATCCATAACTACTTGTGAAACCTCAATATCAAATTGTATTTTTTTTTCTTTAAAAGAAAGAGTGGCCTGTATCAGAATAATATTGCAATCATTATAGTTCGGTAAAAGGGAAAAAAAAATCGTAACTGATTTACGACACAAACCTGCTGATTTTCATCCAGTTTTCCAGACAGACTGTTTATTGTTATTATTTATTATTTTTTGTTGCATACCCTCTGCCTTGGGTTCCTCACCCATGGTGAACAGAGACAGCAATATGTGAGCTTCCCCCCGTATATAGGATTACTGCACTGTATGAGTATGCAGTGTTAGCGCGGCCAACGCAAAGCACTAATAACACAATAATACCGCGGTATACGATTATCATAACAGAACCAGAGAAATGCAGGCGATGCCTGTACAATAACTGCAATTAAAAAGTAATTGTAGAGCAATGGAAAATATTGACTTGTGTAATGTACTTCAGGATGGAGAGGCACTTCAAAACAGTCTCAACTTTCAGTGAAGACATGCAAGTTCTGCATTTGAATGTAGAAATGCCCATCAGTCCAATGCACACTCCTACATCTTTTAAATTATTCATCAAATACTATTTTCTTTTATGACTAGTTCATAAAAGGGTTTCTTGGCAGAACGTATTTGGATTAAACATTTATAGAAAGCAAAAATTTAAAGCATTTTACAGTTTCGTAAATTCTATTTTGCTAATATGCATTATTACTATGTGTCAAAATATCTGAATGGTATTTATGAAAATTAAAAGAAATGTCTTAAGAGTTCGCTCATACTTTTTTCTAATACAAAAAACATTAATATATTTCTAACAGGAAGCTGGTTTTTAGGAAAATTTTAAAAATAAAAAAGTTTTATTTATGAAGGTTAAAATAAATTAGAATATTTATATCTCACTGTCATAGGAATAAGTGGTTTTGTCTGTTGTCCATAGTTTGTATTTTATTCTCAGTAATACAATGTTTTAAAGGCAGTCCTGTGCATTTCAATTAGGGTATTAGGGTAAAAAGACAATGATAGGATTTAAATGCCTTTTTGTTTCACTGAGCGTTCAGTACGTTCTGCCTGCAATGTTTCTTCAGCACTCTCTTTGCATTTTATTTATAAGATGTGGGGGAAAAAATGACATTTTCAGACATACTGGACAATTTCCTTTGCTGTGCAAATAATATTAAAGACGTATTTCTAAAATTAGAGTGCTCAAGCCCTTTAACATTTGATCAGTGAACCAAAAATGCATATTTGTGTGTTTCTTTCTTATAAAATGTATTATTCTATCCATCAACGGAAAAGGTGAATATATTTTACATGTGCTATTCGCCTACTCCGAGCCAATATCAAATTCTGTTTATTATTCTTTTCTCTAAAGCAAACATGGCATCAGTTGTGATTTTGATACCAAGTTCAGCATGTAACATATGAGCAAAACAGGTAATGCTGCCCACGGTTACATGTGTAAAGCAACAACCCCAAACCCATGCGAATTAAAGCATATCTCCTACAGCACTGATTTTAAAGTAGAGTACATTCTCTCATGAACACATTGAAGCCTTACAGCCCCTAATCAGTCTAGAGTCCAATACATAACCAGGACACCGTTCATTCCAGACGCATTCCGTCCAACTACATTACCCAGAGGGCTTGTGGAACGTATAGACACAGGAGCAAACGCGCACGCGCGCACATCCATACGTATCCATGTTAGTTTTGCATGTTTCTTGTTGTGTGGACTAGATGGAGCAGACCAGCACCCTGCAGTACTGAAGGAGTCAAACATAGGCGCTGGAGTCCTTACATAGATTCTCATAGTAGGCTAAGTAGAAAACGAGGAAGCCATTTAGTTGCTGATATAAACGGCAGAGGTCCGTGGGGTGCTTTCGGTCCCCAGTGCAATTACTGTTACTTTAATGACTGGAAACTACAGCACTGTTAATTTCTGCCACTGAGTGTTTGATCAATCTGCTGTGAAGAACAACAAAAGTGTATTTGCTACTACTGTTCAAAATGCTTAGTCGTCATTGCGACGTGTCGACTCTGGATTGCGGTCGTCCACAATAGAATGCCATCACATTCGATTATCAAGCATCTTTGGGGCTGGAATCTACTCCTGGACCCTACTGCTACATCTTCTTCTAAAGGGTTTTCTTTTCTCTCCCACCCCCCAGTCTGACAATGTCTTTGGTACATTTCAGAATCTTCCAGCACTGTAAGAGTTCAGTACCGGTCTCATAGTGGTTTTAGTGCTTTTGTTTGGGTTGGCGGACGCCAATCCTACCATCACTTTCTTTTTCTTTCGTTGTTTTGCCGACTTGTCTTTGCTGAGAGAGAGCGGTCGGACTTGCCACGTGCACCCGGCCCATCGCTCGCATCTTTGAGCCGGCTGAGCTTTAGAGCCTAGCACAGGGGTAGACAACTCTGATTCTGGGGGTCCGAGAGATTGGTCAGGACTATGCTCAAACTAAACCCTTAATTCAATTAAGAGAATCAGTTATGCTGAATTAAATTAAGCAGCTGCTTGTTGCGGGTGTTCAGTATTCCGTGGCTTTGGCAGCCAGACACTGCAGGACTACGGCACTCATGACAGAGGGTGGGCTACCCCTGACCTAGCACTTGTAGTCTGTATTTTATTTTAACATATTGTAACATTAGTTTTGGTATCATGTATTTTTATTTTTTGCAAGATGGTTTCAAGATGTATTGTAAATGTTTCTAATAAAAAGAAATATGAAATGAATATTTATATATATATATTTTTTTTTTTTTTTTGAAAGTACCAAAAAGACCATCAGTGTGCAAATGGGGTGACAGAGGTGTGGGAGATGATCCCACTGCTTCCAAGATGGAAAGAACCAAACTGAATGTTTATTTTTGTATATACATACATAGTTTCAGCCAAATATACAATACACATTTAATCACACATAACAAAAAAAATATATAATAAAAATTCAAACCACATCAGAATCTGTCAGGGAAGCACTCAAGAGGGTAGGAAGTGAGTACTGGGGATGTGGGCCTTCCAGAACCATGCGGATCCTGAGTGGGGCTCAACACGGACATCTGGTCCAACGAGGTAGCCCAACACCTCCCCGGCCCTGGGCTCACATGCAGAACGCTGCTTATTGTTTCAAAGGCCCTTTTAATTAGGTTTTAATGAGCAGTTAATTGAATGCCAGTTTGAATTAGACAGTTATTGGCAGCTGACTATTATATTTTGTCAAATCAATGTGTTACTGTCTCCATATATCTCAACTTAGGGTGCCAGTTACATTGATAACAGTATGATATTTAAATGACAACCCGATACTTTGGCTTTTATGGTTTTAACCAGAACAAAACTTAAGGGATTTAACCCAGTTGTTTCAAACAACCTGAAGCAAAGACAACCAGTTATACGTCCACTAATAACTACTAATGATCTATCACCGATTCTGTGCTCAGCAAAATACAATTATTGTACGCGATGACATTTAGAACCAGGACTGGGAAATGGGTTGTCACACTAAGCAGGTTTTAAGGACACTTTAGTGACTGCTGCTTTCAGGCAGCCTTATCAAATCCATGCTATTGCACTTCTGCAGCTATTGAGATTTACAGATGCCATGTACCCTGAGCAGGGCACCTCGCATCAGCCACCTTCATACGCATGCAACAAGGCATTCTTTGGGCCAAGAAATAACGCATCGGAAGAATCCCTCAGTGGCTAGAAAGATGGGAATCCAGCTGACTTTTATTTATTTATTTTTTTAACTGAAATCAGATATTGACAATTGAATGCTCAGTTAAATAAAGGGAGGCAGAAACAGCTTGAAATGATTTGGGGAGTCATCCAATCGGATTCCAGAAGAATTATAAACCAAACGGGGAACCAAATTTGCTACACTAGTCTCTCCTCTTTCATGCAAGCTAGCATGCACTTTGCAAAGCACCTGCAGATGTTTAACGGGGCATTAATATTTATACCCATTTTTAATTTAATATATTAACTTAGAGGCGCCCTTCTCCAGACTTAATGTACTTAGAGTATGTAGCTACACGCAAGCCAGCAGCACAAAAATCAAACTAACCGATTGTCAACTGCATCGGAACTAAACTCGCAAAGCCCATCATCTGACCTCCTGACAGATCATCTGTGAGAAACACCCCCGACCCAGTCCTCTCAAGTTGACAACGAGGAGGAAGAAAATAATGTGTGGCGGGCTACTGCTGGTCCGTGTCCCTTTAGTGGATCAAGTATTCTCCATATTAAATACAGTGTAGCACAGGCAATAAGGATATTGTTTACAACTTGGGGAGGGTGGAAAAAAAACACCAAAAGAAAACAAGAAACAGCATCACAACCCAATAAGCTAACAGCCTAAGAGTGGTAGAATAGTGCAGCGACCGAAGGAAAACGGGCCCTTCTGGCACCCAGATTCAAACACACCTACAATGACTGAAACTGCCAAGGCACTGTAGTTTTATCTAAAGACAGGGGGAGAGAGAATGGTTTTGTTTAAAACCATTTCTTTAAACATCAGGAAAATAGCTAAATTAAGGTTGTCAAGAAGTATTCCAGAACAAACCTTTAAAACCTGAACTCATCAGATCTCAGGTGAATGAACAGATACTTACATTGGGTCTTTTATGCACGTACATTTTATCAGTCAAAAGCTGATATCCAGAAAGTCCAGGAATAAAATATTTGTAGAAAATCCCCATGTTAGCATATAGGTCATCCAACAGTGCTTCTGGAAGCCTTACCCCCGCTTGTGCCGCAGGAAATACCCCCTGGTACAGACAGATCCAGGGAATGGTCCAAGTGTGTCAAAATACTTCACAGATAACTCAAAAAGTAGGCAGAAGAATGTTTTATGAATCGCCACCAGTTTAGTGTGGTATAATGCAGGTAAATACATACTACTTGTTCGAAAAGCTGAAATCGAAAAGCGTTTCCATCAATGACTTTTACCTATTCTGTGAATTTTTTGCGACACTCACACTTCATGTGCCACTGAGACGTGCATTACTGGATATGAAAAGGTCTGGTATGTGTCTCTGCCCCGTCTTCCCACCAAAATGTAACATAGACAGCTCATCTTTAAAATAATAATAAAAAAAAATCTTCTCTAAACATTGAACGCTTCCTCGATTACCCTAATTAAGTGTTAAGACCACATGTAAGGCTGGGCGACACAATCAGACTAAAATGTAACACTAATGATTCGTTAAAAGTTGGTCTATATTCGCGTCCTGTCTAAAAGCACATTTAAAAAATAAAACTTAGCCAAAACTGGAAAGGATGACTCAATACGACAGACACTGATGAAGAGGGACTTGTGGACAGAATGTAAATAAGGCCAAATGTATCTAGCTGTGCTATATTACCATTTTATATTGACATCCAAGACCCTTTGTTTTATCCCACTACCTGACACAGAACGAGGGGATACTGTCCAGCAGCAGGAAGCATTAACTTGTCTGAAGGTGCTGCAGGATGAGCGGGACACTTGCATCAAACCTGCCCCTGTTCATGCCCCATCCATCCCTGCCCCTTTATCTGCTCCATGCAACTACCAGGAATGGCTCCTATGAACATCTGCCACCCACCCACCCCCCTCCCCTTCCCAACATTCCCCTGTGCACCCCGAACCCCTCCCCGGCTCCCCATTTGGAGGTCTCAGTTGCCCTGGCAACAGGAGCTCTGCTTGGGCGTGTGCTGGGTGGGCTGCACCGTGATGGGAACCACGTTGGCGTTGGGAGAGAAGTCGGAGTCATTAGGGCTGGACATCTGCCGCTGGGACACGATGCGGTAGATGGCTGTGCAGGAGACGGAGCAAGCAAAACAAAACAGAGGGGAGACGGTGCTTGAACAAAAGGCGCATTTTGTTTATATTGCATAGTGTGCGATAGCAAATGGAGACTGCATGTGTCTAGGCCATATTTTGACACTTGTCTATCCACGGTGACTTTTTTTTTTTAGCCATTTATTTATGCACCTAAATGTTTTTGATGCGGTTTGTGGGACTGCCTCCGTTCTACCCCTCAGGGCATCTTATTAGCACAGTTACAAATGCGGCATCTGGCCATCATCACCTGTGTCTTCCTCGCATCACTCGTCTCACACGAGCCGGTTTCCTCCTGAGCGACGTCAGGCTGCATCAGCCAGACTGGAGACTCTACAGACTGGTCAGAGGCCTGCATTCCTCGACGAGATATTCCACCCTCTCAGTTTCCACATTACTAGGCAGAGCCCACCTCTACCAGCCAATGAGACAGCAGGTTCTCAAAACCAGAGCCACCCTGTGACTCATCTCCTCTCTTCTTCTGGTCATTCCACCTAATAGACACCTGACAGCTGAGGCGTGTCACGGGCCACATCAGCCATGTGACTCCATGCTAACAGAATCTATCGCCTGTCTCTTTGCTGATGACGCAAAGCTGTCTAGGGCTTACGCTTCAATTAGCCCACTGGTCAATTAAAATGGCAAAATGGTAATTCTCACAAGGTCCTATTACACTTCATAAACATGACAAACAGCATTTACTAGACACTCCCTTAAAGCAGCAATGTTCATTAGGTACACTAACACTACCGCTTCTGAACAACTGTGCCAGAGGTGTGTCCTGAAGGGGCTGTCACAAAACAGCAAGCTCAACATTTTCATCACTGAGTATTTGATGCCACCTAGTGGTGAATGATGCATTACCGAAAGATGCCATTTTTGGTTAAATTATGCTGCAAAGTGGCCGCTTAAAACCACAATTTTACAGTATGGTGTATAGTTCGTTGGGCCTAACTACTAAAAATGAGGCCTTTGCAACAATGCCAATTCCTTTGCTAATGAACCCTGGACGCTGGCTGCTGGGTGTGTTGTGGTGCAGATAAGGAGAGATTCTCAGGAAAACTTACATGTTAGGATGGTCTGAAAAGCCAGCTCCACATTTGACGAGTCGAGAGCTGAAGTCTCCAGAAAAGACAGGCCATGTTTCTCTAGAGTCGGCGGGCAAAAAAAAAAAAAAGTTACCAAATGTAATAAAAATTTACCTCTACTTCAATGTCTACCACAACTGAACCTGAGCTGACAAAAATAAGACTATTTGTGCTGTGTGACATTTAATATGGGAGCCGTATATAATATAACGCAACATGTTACACCCCTGAGGAGTCACTGACCTTCTAACAAATAAACCAAGATGCACCAACTGTGTACAGTGATGAGAGGTTTGATTACACAGTAGTACAGGATGTTTTCTACATTTTCTGAGGAATGACTTCTAACAAAAGGTCTACTATAGATACCGTAACGGTACAAATATTCCTCGTGTTTCGTTTGGTTTCATCATTTTCGTTTCGGTACACACAAAGAAACTAATACATTTGACAGAGGTGGAACCTAAATTCACAAGTAGATATGTAACACGGAAGACAGTAAGCCAATTGTGGCTGTGAATTGGTTATCACTAATGCTGGTTACGGTCAGTCATAATTGGTGGTTGGGGAACACTTTTGTTTCTCGATAAATTGTACGCACACTGGAGAGAGAGTGGTTTTTAAGGCCAAGATTGTCTGTCACCTCTGTGATACCCAACCCGGACATGTTGCAGGAAATACATCCACCATTTTAATTCATTTGAAATGATATGAAGTTTGTGTAGAACCAGAGCAAAGTGAAAACTGCCCAGCAAGTTACATTTCCCCACTGCATCTAAGGTGCTTTTGCCAGCAAGTTCAGACTGGGCTAAAAACATATTTACGGCTATAGGGGTGTTTATCAAAGATATGTGAGCATACTTCCTAGCAGAAAATACTGTATTTAGACGAAATGAAGTTAATTATGATATTTACATATTTATTCTCACAATGTGAAAATAAGCATCTCTTAGGTAGTTATCCAGACATCGATAGATGCATTGCATTTGGTTTACAACTGTCTCTAGCTGTGTTTGCAGTTTTAACAAATAATTTCAAAACAAATTCTGTTTTCCCTACTGTACCGAAACTGCACAGTACCATAAAGCCAAAATTGGGGTTTGCACCGAACCGTGAATGTTGTGCGCCATTACACCCCTCAGTCTACAAAGGTTAAACAACAACACAAACAGCCAAGAGGCTGGAGAATCATTTGTAATTCATCCACAGGGTATCTAGGGCAACATCAGAGCCACACAAACCGACTTGGAACAGCAAGCCAATCTGCAAAGCCACCTGCCAGGTACCTTCCGGCTTTTGCATGCTTTGATGTACACTAAGTGTTCGGAGCTCACCCGCAAACGCCCGCGCCTCATCCGTGGGCACGGCCCGCAGGTGGCGCAGGTCGCTCTTGTTGCCCACCAGCATGATGACGATGTTGATGTCGGCGTGGTCGCGTAGCTCCTTCAGCCAGCGCTCCGCGTTCTCATAGGTCAGGTGCTTGGCGATGTCATATACCAGCAGGGCCCCCACTGCACCACGGTAGTACCTGCGAACAAGGAGCAAGGGACCCGTCAATATGGCGAATCTACTAACAAAATTTTAGATAAACCACTTCTCCAGGAAGTTCCAAACTGACATTGGCTCCCTGACACCCGCAAACAATGCAAACAGACTGCTGTTCAGGAGGAGTAAAATTAGGAAGTTTTACTGGCATAACCCTCCCCCCACACACACACACACACACAAATATCCATTCATCGCTATCCCAACATGACAACCGTAACCTCTACCCAGCCCTAACCTTAACCACAAGATACAATACTTCTGGCATTTTTATTTTGTCGCATTCAGAGATTTTTTTTTTCTTAATTTAAAACTAAGGTTTTTCAGTCACCACAAAGATAAATGTCCCCACAAGGTACAAAGTACAGGTTTTTTTTAATCACATTGTGGGGACAACAAATAATTACAAACACACCCACACACGCATATGGTTAGAAATCCCAGTTATCCGTCATCCACCTCCCTGAAAATTATATGTCTAAGTTGGGAATCCTGAAACATGCCCTGACACTATAAACTGGTGCACTGGGTATATCTATGACTCTGCTGCCTTGCGTTGTGGGCCCAGCCACCTGCGCAACGGAGGCAGATTAGCGCAGCCTGGCAGAGCTGCGCAGAGGGATGCTCACGCTGAGGTGATGGCACGGTAGCGCTCCTGTCCTGCTGTGTCCCAGATCTGGGCCTTGATGGTCTTGCCTTCCACCTTGATGCTGCGTGTGGCGAACTCCACGCCGATCGTGCTCTTGCTCTCCAGGTTGAACTCGTTGCGGGTGAAGCGGGACAGCAGGTTGCTCTTTCCTACGCCTGAGTCTCCAATCAGCACCACTGAAAGACATGGGACAACCATGCGGTGACACTCAGCAGCATGGAAGCAAACTGCAAACAAATAGCAAAAATGTTGGGTACATGATATAGTCGAGATGGAATTGTCACGCAGCGGACGCTACATAAAACTTCATTAAAAGGCCACACGGCTAGCAAAAGGTAAGGGAAAAGGCAGGGCTGCATGGACTAGTCTATCCTGCAGGATGTGATATGTCAGAAGCAAATAAAATAATACAAAATCACTGTTGACACTTTAAAGTGTGCAAATGTGGGGCCGGAGGGGTCCTAAGTGGGTAACAGTGAATGTAAACAAGGAAATGTTTCTTGCACTGTAAACCTTTCTATCATTGTGCTAATAGCACCACACCATGTACTTGTTAACATAAGCTAAGGACTTTCCTTATACTTAAACAGTGAATGAGCATCTGCTCACAAAGCCTTTGGCACAGCAGGGAGCATGAGAAAAAGCTGCAATGGCCAGGCCATGTGCAGCACACCCACAGACTCTCAGGAAACATTAGGGGAAGCGCAGGCCTGCTCTCCTTACACAGATAAAAGTGCTGATGCCCCAGTTGGTATGTAGCCTTGGGATTGTAACGAACCCCCCCCCCCCCCACCACCAGCAACACCACCCCCCTACACAGAGTAAGAAAGTCCAGGTCATTAAATTGGCCTCCCCATCTTGCTTTAGAAAAGCTGCCACATGCCCATAAGGCACTGCAGTATAAGAAAGAAACAGCGAAGTGTGAGAGGAAATGGCACGTTTTATCATTAATCGTCAAATGAAATGGTTTGGTGCATTAATTACTCTACCCACTTCCTGGCAACTGGTTAAACATATGATCCTGCTAGGACCTGCTGAGGCCTCTAAGAAAAACAGTTTGTTTCAGGCATGTCACAGATGAAGGGTTATAACCCACTAACCCACTTAATGTTCGAGTCAATGTTAAAACTCAGCTGAGCAGATTGCTGGGGTGTATTTCTACATGCGGAACTGCTCACAGAATTTTTTTTTCCCCCCTCTGAAAGGAAAAGCATCATACTTTACCAACCCCCCCCTCCCCTTCATTCTCAGCAGCAAAACTGAAGTGGTGGCAAAATATGCGTAAAGGGTAACAAGGCGAGTACACAAACTGGAATGACCACTTCTACTGGGAAACGGCTTTACTGCAGCCAGGAAACATCCAGGCCACTGAGTCCAATTCTTAAAGGGGACACAAAACATCATTTCCTGATACTCAAAAAAAAAAATTCTAATGCAACAAACAGATTGTCATTTCTAGATAAGATCATATGACCTTTAGACTGCTTGCATTTTTATGATCAATGTCAATAGCAGTTTTCCCTTAAGGATACACTTCAATGTTATGCATACGTTTCAGTGTTGAAACTGAATCAAACGCGTGTCCTTTCCAGAAATCCTTAATGCTGTAAGAAGTTAGAAAGTGGCCTTCATGATATTAAAAATGCTGCCTGGGTGTTCATGACACTGACAAACACTTTTACTGAGGACCATGTCAAAAAACAATTCAATTACGGTCACTGTGCACATCTGACTTTTCTAGACACCAATTGTACCATCAGCAAGTTATTGGATTTGGGGGAACAGCTCCTCCTGCTATTACATTTGCAACAGAATGGTTACAGCAGCTCAAAACGTAATTGAGATGAATGAAAATAAGTATAAACAGGAGTGTCCTGAGCC
Source organism: Mormyrus lacerda (assembly GCA_015163995.2). Classification (NCBI taxonomy): domain Eukaryota; kingdom Metazoa; phylum Chordata; class Actinopteri; order Osteoglossiformes; family Mormyridae; genus Mormyrus; species Mormyrus lacerda. The sequence continues at coordinate 11,825,719 of JAABNX020000053.1, read as the reverse complement.
AAAACCCAAAGGCTACACTTTCTCAAGGGGCCTTCGCAAAATTCATTAAAAGAAAAAAAAAAAAAGAGAAAGGGAAAAAAGTAAAGGTTCTGGTTGATGGCAGGTGTGTGGCAGGTGTGCTGCGAGCCTTTTGCCAAAAAAGCATTTTGTTGAAAAAGCAGAACAATGGGCCACCTCATTACCTGACTCGGTTCCCAAGTGACGGGTGCAGTCTGAGCTCAAACACACGGACAGTTGAGCAATCTACAAAGGAGGAAGCGATGCACCAGTGGGAGAGGAGCCGGGCCGCAGGGAGGAGGGCTGCATTGTTTCACGCATACCGGCTCCACCTTACCCCGCTTACCATGTTTCCCCAACAACATCTCACTCAGGGAAAGCAGAGCAACATTCCAGTCAGCTCCTCTTCAAAAAAACAACAACAAAAAACTCATTCGCGCTTAGAAGAGAGGGCAAATGGGCTCACCCAACATTCACTAGCAAAGTTTGGACCTGAGATAGAGGTGATACTGGGATATGGAATATTCGGTTTACATGATTGGCCTGTGTATCAGCTACCACAGATAGCTCAGGAATTTAACTGCAGTGTTTTCCGCCTTAAGGACATCCCAAAACCTAATCTCCAAATATCTGCTAGTCTTTCCGGTTTGACAACAGAAGCACAATATGACAGATAAAAAGGTTCCTTGTTCATTTCCTATTTCCCCATTAACTCCACAATGTATCCCAAAATACAAGGTACTGCATCTGCAATGCAGTTTAGGGAGCAAGTTAAAATATGAATCTATTAAAATAGCCAATACATAAAGTAAAGGGGACATCTTATGGGGATGTCACCCAGCTGACTTCCAAGCACTGGCAGAGCCCCTGAGGCAAGGGGAGGGTATCCTAGAGGGACTGTAACCCCCCCCCCTTGGGCACATCGGCCGATGCCCCAAACAAGCCCTATAGTCAGTAGCCAGTGTAAGAGAGCTCTAGTTTGACCTGTATGGGATACAAACCACAGCAACCTTCACTTGACAACAAAGTGTGAAGAAGAAGAAAATATATCTTCAAGGGCAGGGAAAGCGTGACAAATGTTAACACATCTTCCACTTTCCATATCAAAAACTGTGTACAAGGAAAAATTCTAGATCTTAGACTAACAGATTTTTTCGCCTCTACTGCTTGACCTTCTTTCGATAAGAAAAGAAGCTGATGTTCACATGATGGAAAAGATGTCAGTGCACAGAGTCTAACTTGCTGCCAGAGGGTCCGTCCCATTCTGCTACTCTGCAGACCATTAGTTATCTTGTAATCAGGCATAGCAGGATTTGTCTCTAGATTCCTGTTTTAATTAAGTCCACATATTACAACACAGGCCTGCAACCTGCCTTTTATCTATTTGCTTTTATTCATTGATAAAATTTCTTTAAGTTACCATGAAAACTTAAAAGGACTTAAAAGGATTATTACTCTGGGTTTACTACTGATTACCATAAGCCACATTCAGTTGTCTTGACGGAGGAAGATATTGGTAAACGTAAGGTCTATTACCGTCTTGGCCATGAAAAAGCAAAACTCAGACTTGCTATGTGCGAAAAAGAATGTCAAGACAGTCAAAACAGAAGTGATCTCAACATCATCAGAAGCAAATATTTGTTCATAACCGACACAACATCTCATTGTCAAGTCAATCTTAAAATCCTACCAAAAGGTGGAAGTTTTTAGTTCTTCAGAGACCAAAATTTACCGCCATCACCATCTCGTATTACCACATTACACAGGCCTCGGGAATGCTAGGCCACACAGCAAGCACTATTTCCGTGAAGAGATGCACACAGGTTACATTAACTATGCTAATAGTTCAACGTTATGTATATTATCAGCTTGCCATGTGTAACAAAGCAAAGTAACTTGGCAAAGCATCTCGAGACCATTCTAGGGGCACGTTAAACTGAATGAGACCTTACATTAATTATACTGAACGCTGTTCCCTACTATTGATGTACTGGCCAGTAACTTCAAACACGCTGGTTTCGTGTCCAGCCCTATGGCTCGCGGAAGTAGAGAAAAGCCGATGACGTTTCCGAACACCTGCACGTGACACCGTGGCAACGCTAACCAGATAGACCTACCCTTAGTGACAATGATAACGCAAGGACCTTCTACCTAATCTGCGAGAAAAATTTTAATGAAAACTCGGTTATGTGAAATATTTCCATGTTAAAATCTCACAACTACCACTCAGCAACAGGAACAACACGATATCGTCATTTTACTGAAGTTAGCCAGGTAGCTAACTGCCGAAGTCAGCTACTTGTCATTCCAGACCATCTCGTATAAACTTAGGTGGCACCATCAGCAGAAAGTCTCTCTCTCTGTCAGAATTACAGGCATTAAATAGTAACATAGCCCACAACCGTTTTGCTAAAACCTTTCGTTATAAATGACCGTGTTTCTGACCGACAGCAAAATTGCTAGCTAGCTACCTACCTGATGTGCTAGAGCTAACATGCAACAGAGGTCGATTTCAAGTCAAATAAATAAATAAATCAGGCAGCTAAGCACATAACCAAGGTATAGACAAGTACTTACCTTTAAAAAGGTAGTCGTATTCGTCTTCCCGGTTCGACATTTTACCACACGGCTCCGCAAGCAATGAACTAATCCTAATGTAACTAAAACTAGAAAGATGAGGTTCCGAATGGGTGTATCGTATGGTTTTAAAAGACAAAAAACTTGTCCAACTACTTTGTACTCACGTCACGAGCAACACTTCCTTGCTTGGCCGGCCAGCCACTTCACAGCTATAACGTATGAGACAAGCTACGTTGGACAGATATCATTTATACCATACACGGGCAGTCTACACGTAGGATTGACAATAGTCTAATTGTTGTTTTTATTTCAAGAACACAAACTTTAAAAGCAAAAGATTAAAGTTTATTTCTTTTTTTGTTTCCTAAACGGCTGTCCCGTCCAGCTTCCCTTCTCAATTGGGTAACACACAGCAAGGGCATCCAAATAGCTGCCGTTTGATTGGATAAAATTACCTGTCAATCATTCGGCTTGTGAGGAATTATTGAACGACTATGCTCATGTCCCACCCCCGAGTCCCACCCACTTTCAGCCGATCCCCATGACGTCACGCTCTCTGGGTTTCAGTGCACGGAGTTACCTCATCCGTGGCAAGGAGATTAACAAACACGACTCAAATGCCACGTATTGTTAACTGTTGACTAGATAATTAAATCTGCACACTGAAAATATGATAAATTAGTTTTAATTTATAAAATAAATCTTATGAACAATCACGATGAATATTGTTTCTAAATAAAAATGCGGACATTACTAAAGTGGAATTAAATGCAGGCGAATGAAATTTGTAATTCAGGAAGTGCACTGTATAACCGGTCCAGTGGGCTTTTGTCTGACCATCTTAAATCTGTAATGTCACACCAAAGAATGTGAAAACAGCAATTGACATGCTTTTTGACATGTAACACTACAAAAGATGGATATCCTCATAGAAAAATATGGGTGAACCACCCCGACTATAAAGCTTCCAGCAGGGCAGGTCAATCCCATAGGCGACATCGGAGGCGCAATAGGGCGCCAACTTTTGAGGGGACGCCGACTTGCCCGCCTCGAACGGGGGGCGCCGTCAGTGATGCTCGCCTATGGCACCATAGGTACTGGCTTCCATAACAGCAAATATGTATAATCTGTTGAATGAATGACTGAAGAAACTACAGCTTTACGCGTTGAAGCGATAAGAAAAATTAGGCTACATTAATGTTCCGGTTATTTCAGCACAACGCACAATGGAAATGAGGACACCCAAAAATGAAATAGGTTATATGCAGGAAATATATAAGGTTGATGTGATGTAACCAGCAGGATTTTTTAGTAATGGATAATATCAAAGGGGAATTATATTAAAATTCAGGAAACAAGTATACAAATATTAACGTTTATTGCTTTAAAATAATTAGCCAAACAGAACGTGAAGCGAGTCGTAGCAAGAAGTATCATTTATTCAATGAATACATGTCGAAAAAACACATTGATCGAAAACCTTTAATTCCTCGTGAACACCTCAGTCTCACACACACACATATATATAGTAGATGTACTTTGGCATGCCAGTTTTTTGAAAACCAAATTCGGACTTATTTTCTGAACAGTATTTAAATAACCAAATCCCCGATCGCTACCCTCCAAAAACCAAACATTAAATAACACATTTTAATTACTTTTCCGTAATTCACTTCTGCACATCCTACACTGTTTGTTCATGCAGTTTACTTAATTTCAGATTTCATACTGCTTAGCCAGGGATTAATGTAAATATTCATGCTGTTAATTGTATAGCCAAGACTAGTAAAAAGCCAGCGAGTGAAGTGCAGAAGAAGATTTTCAAATCCTCATCAAATAAAGACTTCTTATATGTAAAATCGTACTTTCTTCATATTGCTTTTGCAAGGAACACATCCAATTAACATGATCAAAAAAATCCAGGATAATAATTCCATATATAATTATGTTGTTAAAGTTGATTCAAATGTAACTTTTTTCAAGTATAGTTTTCATTTAAGCACAGTGTAAAATTGCCCCTGTTAAAAAATAAGGTAAAATTCTGTTGAAGAAATGGTTTTGCGCAAGATATCGATGGCTTCTCAGTCTTACCACAACTGAGAACAACTGCCGAGTTACAGTGAGCATCAGGCCAATTTGAATCATTAGTAGTGCTTTTAAATTCCCTACATGCACCATCCTCTTATAACGGTAACTAATGCCAGTTCTCTCACTGCCCACAATGGAGCAAAACAAAATACAAACCACTCTCAGTCATGTCAAATTTTCTGCTAGCCCCCATATTTTTGGCCCTCGTTCCTGAAGTTGCACCCTTGGAGTCGGGCCTTGACAGCCAAAGCTTTTAAAGGGAATATTATCATTTACAATACTCAACTGATTTTACGTTGAAACAACCTAACCGATGGTGTCACTCATTTTTGAACTCTGAATGACATCAGTAACAGGACTGCACCAAGCCGATGAAAGAAAACCTTATGAGTGAGACAAGGGAGTCGGGAGGAAAAGACTCTCTCTTCTTATGGGTGAGGTCAGCCGTGCCTCATTGTCAGAGGTTCTTACAGCAGGGCTTCTTCTCTTCCTGCTCTCCGCTCATGGCGATCGGGTTGGACAGGGTCACGGCGCTGATGGACCCACGAGTCACTTCTTTACTAGCCACCTTCTTGTGGATCGCTGCAGGAAACAGTGAAATGGCCATTTTGAGAACCCATCAGCCCAGACCACACTAGCTTTAAAAAAAGCTACAGCTCGTGTAGCACTACAGCATATTCATGCAGAGAAAAAAGATGAACCACAGAAGCCTTCAAGAAGAGTAAATAAATCGAAACCAGCTGGCAGCGTTCACTGTTCTCCACACTTCAGTAGCTGTTTACAATATCCTTACTTTTTAGACACTGGGCTATAATGGGTTCATTGTAACCTCTCGGGGGGGGGGGGGGGGGTTCCTTGTTTATATGACGACTAC
>JAABNX020000053.1:11773846-11784033 GCA_015163995.2 Mormyrus lacerda | reverse complement strand
ACGGCCAGCACTGTCTCCAGCAGGGGCTCCCCAGAGCTTCCAGTGACCGCACCATATATGGCATCCAGATTCAGGTCAGCCCCGGTGTTCTCAAAGTGGCGGAGGAACTTCTCCATCTTCTTCTGCTGGAACTCAGTCGCATTGACGAAGTCCTGGAACTTCTCATACTGGCTGATCATCTGGGCCTCGTAGTCGAAGTTCTGCTTGTTCATGGAGACCCGCTGTAATTCCCGGGTAATGCTATCTACCTCCTGGCTGACGCCGGCCAGCTTCTGGTCCAGCCTCCGGAACTGCTCAGTCAGGTACCGACTCTCTGCGCTTCCCGGGCTGTGGATTATCTGGGCGGCGGCCCTAAAGACGGCTTCCAGGAGTGGGTGGAGTTTCCCCACAGTAGCCGCCAGCACCTCGCACCCCTCTCCTACAAGCTCCACCCCCTTCTCAATCTTGCTTTTGTTCTCCACAAGCCATTCTTCTAAGCTGTTCATTTTTCCCCTTTCCCTCCAAACAAGGTGAACTGCAAAAGAAAAAGGTACTTGATCTTAAGTACATCACATCTAGTAAGATACACAATAGCGCTAATTCCATTGCCATAATGCTTTAACAATACTTTAGATTATATGTTTATATAATGTTACAGCTGTACAGAGGAATCTCATCATGGAATATCGTGTAAAACACGGTTTGCATCTTTAGATTTTTCAGGCATGTAGCCAGTTATTAAAATTATCGGGTTTAAAACCCCACCCCAAAATTTGTTTCCTCCTGATCAGGCGTGTAGCCAGCTAGTAAATTTACAGACCAATCGGCATTGTTGTACATCTCCCCCCTCACAAAATGTATTTCAGGCTACAGGCCTGATCCACGGACGTACCCTTCATCAGTAACACACCTTTCTACGCCACTGACAAAACTGCACATCACGTCGTAATTATTTCTTGATACCACCGATTTATAATTAACTAGATTATAATTGATTATTCAAATTCAGGTTGCTATATCAAAGCGTTTTACTCAACAAAGCACCTACGTTTACAAGAGGAACATGTCCTTGGTACACAGCCTGTGAGACAGCGGGTCTACACATCAGCAGCATCGCAGCCTTTCTGACACAACACTAACGAATGATTGATCGCTGCATTTTGCCTGCGTGTCGAAAAACCTGTTCAAATACTGCAAAATACCATATTGGTCAATACCTGCAAAATCAGAATTAGAATTTACAATTTAACTATGACTCATAAACCATTTTTTCCCCTCTCACAAATGATACATCTCACCTCTGTTCCCAGACCACAAGCTCTTGTGTTTTTTTAACCACTCCACCACATTAACAGCAGCTCCCAATGGGCAGCCCGTACTGGTTCAGCAGAACAGCAGAAATGCACATTACGAGCATCGCAAGCACGGAATCTGTCCCCTTTTTGTCTCTCTTTTTGTTCCCCGATTTTTAAAGGTTCAACGGACTTGCTGATAATCCGTAAAAAGAATGAGAAAAGGATGTGATTTACCTTCTTTCGTGGACAAAAAAGGAGCAGTCCTAGAAAACAGACAGAGATGAAAGTATGGATGAATTAAGCTCGGCACTGCTTTGGCTCTTCAGTACCAAAAAGATGCGCAGCCCCTTAGGGTTGGTGTGGAATACGCCACACCTCCCCTGAATCGTCTCCATCCTTCACTGCGTGAGACAGGGGGTGGGTACTCAAACACACAGACGTATTCTGGTAACACCAGCATTCTGAATTCACATTATATACACAAATGCAGAGAAAGGAAGACAGCAGCTCACATGATTTTTCCATTACTAACTAGAGTTTTGGTTCTATTCTCACTCCAGATGTATCCAGATCTGACCATCTGAATATTCTTCTAGAAATATTCTTCTAGAAATACCTCGTGTAAAATTACTTGAAGCTATTTATATAGATTAAAAAAGACACACATATTAGTTACTCACTAGTATTTTATATAGATGCTAATGCTACCTTCCAATCTCTCTCTGGGGATCTGGATTCTGTCCCAGGCAGCACAATGAAGGCAGGTATGATAATCAATACATTAAAATGTCTCAGTTAGTATTTCATTATAGGTCAATCAAGCCTATGACGATAGCAGGAAAATCGCTTATCCTATTGCCTTTGCAATACTATGGTTGGGAGTTTTTATCTGGATGACATCAAACTCCACCGCAGCTATGGCAACTGTGAATGACGGAAAAGCGATTAAACAGACACTATATTTCAACAGGTTCTAAATAAATGATCCATCAGTGAAATAAAGTGGTTTACTGGTGGTCAGAAGGGTGATTGTCCAATCTATTACCATGACCTGGCAAGAGGCCTGTTTTGGTTGCTGTGGTGATTAAAAACTCTGCTATTAAAATGTAGCAGCCAGGAGCTGAATGTCGAGTGGGAGGGGCTGAATGTCGAGTGGGAGGGGCAATGTCAAGTGGGAGGGGCAGATAACTATCATCATCTGATAATCTAACTGTAACCTGAACCCTAACTCTCATTATAAGATCCTCCTACCCCTTGTTATATACCCCTCCTACTTGACATTGCCCCTCCCACTTGGTATTGTCCCTCCCACTCGACATTTCCCCTCCCACTCGACATTGTCCCTCCCACTCGACATTGCCGCTCCCACTTGACATTGTCCCTCCCACTCGACATTTTCCCTCCCACTCGACATTGTCCCTCCCACTCGACATTTCCCCTCCCACTCGACATTGTCCCTCCCACTCGACATTGTCCCTCCCACTCGACATTGCCCCTCCCACTCGACATTTCCCCTCCCACTCGACATTGTCCCTCCCACTCGACATTGCCGCTCCCACTTGACATTGTCCCTCCCACTCGACATTTCCCCTCCCACTCGACATTGTCCCTCCCACTCGACATTGTCCCTCCCACTTGACATTGCCCCTCCCACTTGACATTGCCCCTCCCACTCAACACTCCCAGCTGCAGCTATATATACTAGAATTAGACTGGTGGAGTTTTCAACAAACATTGGAGCCAGCTGGGTGTAATTTTAGAAGAGTATGGAAGGGCTGCATGTGTATTTATTTTAGTTTCTGTCATTTCAGCTTGAAAACAAAATGGTTCTTCTGTCCTCTTTGCTTCCTGGTTCCACAACAACAAATGATTTGTCCTAATTAATTATTACTCAGATTATTTATTATTCAGTATCCTCACAACACAGCAATGTCATGAATCTTTAAATAGAATAACTCCACACACAGTGGTAAGACATGCTTTAAGATGTGCCTCCACAAAATTGTTTTAAACTGACGACAAAAAAACAGCAGCTTGAAGGTCATGATGTATCCGATTGTGTGTGTCACTGGGCAAATGTTTTAATGCTCTTTATTGGGTTAGTCTGTCGAGCTGGTCGATGGATGACTCTGATGAAGGAGTAATAGCATTTCTGCCTCGCCTGTCATTGGGAAGTACAGGATGGACATATAACTGACTGCCGCCCGCCCTAGCATGCTAACTCTGATATCTGTGCATTAAATACTAAATAATATCGACAGATGTTCTTTCCTTGCACAGAAACACAGCATTATGCCAGTCCATTTAATCTAATATATTAAACAGCCCATGCACAAAAGTGAAACAGAACAGAATTTAAACACAATCTTACCATTCTCATCAAGAATGCCGGAACAGGTGCTGATCATTCTAATTTTTTTTTTTTAAATGTAAAACATATGTTTTTTTAATGTTTCAGACAAATTACCTAAATACATTATAGTTGTACTTTGTTTTTATACCATTAATGGCCCGCAATTTAACATTTCCGTTTGAAATCATCTATTGCACTGTGATCCACAAACTGTTGTCAGTGCAGTCTTGTATGCCTTTTTGCAGTCCCTGTGTTTTCTGAAAGCACCCTCAGCTCTAAATTACAAGAGGTGGACAGGGGCCTGCCACCATTCCCCTTACTACACTTGAAAGGGTGCATAATACATATGATATAATATTCAATGTGTAACACCTGAGAAAAAAATATGTAGACATATCATGCGTAACAGACAACTGATTTAAACCACCTGTTCCCCCCGTTTCATTCCCCTACATTTCCATGGGATACGGGAGTATAATATAGACTACATTACAGTAGGTAGACATTACTTGTATTACCTTATTTCGTTTTGGAAAATAAAATTAAACCTTTTGAATATTGAGTGTCAAGCACACCCTCTGCTGTCTGGGATAGGCTTCAACTCCCCTCCGCGACCCTGAACAGACACGGATGCAAGAATTGGAAGGTCGTGTTTCTAAAAAGGTGCCTTTATAATGTGTTTGATGTGTATTTTACTGCCATCGCGTGGTGAAATTGAGCAACTGTCATCAGGAGTTCCGTAATTATTAACAGTTCTATAAGTCGCAGTTACAATTATTTTAATGCTATAGTGACTATAATGTCTCCCTGTACTGCTATCAGGATGCATCCGATATACAGTGGTCCTCTGGTTATGCAGAACAATAGGCAATTAAAAGGAAACTATGAACTATATAAATTTGTTCAGTGTCTTAATAGGCAAAAATATCAGATGTTATTACATGTTTCTACACTCTAATAGGTCAACAAAATGAACAGTGGTGAAGAATTATATATTTAATTAACAGTTTTACTCGGGAAAACGAAGCCGTCCCAATCTTCACGCAGAACTCAATTGATAGGTCAAGACATTCCCCGTATAATTTAACGTATTTTAACTTTTTTTTACGAAGTTGAATAAAATGAATGGATACTCTACTCACGCAGTTCTTTAGTTCCCCTTTTTTATGTACTGAAATAGTCAGATTTGTCACACATGATCCATAGCTGTCATTGTCTATTCATTTGAAACCATTGCTTCTGGAACCATTCATTTGGACAAAAGGCAGGCTGAGATTCTCAGTTTTGCAGCAAGATCTGGTCTCATGTAAGAATATGGCCATCAAGCCTGTATATTTACACAAACTCCAAGATTGTATGTAAGTTCCAGTTTGCATTCTCATTTGAATTTTACATCCCTTTGAAAGCTCAAGCAAAAACCAGTCAATATTGAAAAATGTGATTTATAAAAAGTGTATAAAGCACTTGTTTTATATTGGCTGCGTTCAACAAGAAGATGGTTAAAATTTAATTTGCCGTTTCTTTTGAATTAGCATAGCACGTTAAGTTACACATATTTATGTATTTCTGTGTACATTCCCTGTCATTAATATTCTGCAACACATGCTGGGTTACCTCACCAAACGCAGTGGAAAGACTTGCCCAGAGGTGACCTTCACAAAGGCATGGAGGGGGCCATTGTTGCCCATGCGGTCACAGCCTAAACCAAAGCTTAATTAAATGCGAGGTCAGTGTCACCGATGCCGTCCTCTTTCCTGAATAATAGAAATGTTGGCATCATGTAAAAGAAAATTCCAGAAAAACTCTAGTGGCACTTCAGGAATATCTCACCATACCTTCCTTTTCCAACCACATATGTAGTACAGGATCACAGAGGGCTTTACTGCGGTTACCGATATGCACGAGGCAGCCTGTACTGCAAATAACATGTCAGTCCATAGCAGGGCACTACATGGAGAACAGACAGATGTATGGGTGAGATTTAAGTCTACAACCATACCCAATGAGTGACTTCAAACAAAACCTTTATAGAAATCTTATAATAGTTTCAAAAATGGTTTAAAAACTTCGGATTAAAACTGATTTTATTAAATATTTTCATCTTGACCCTGTATTTTTGAAGAAAATATTTTTTGCAAAGAGAAAATTACATGAGCGTTGTGTTTTGAATATGAACTAAAGATTTACTCATTGATCTGATGCATTTACCCAAAGTGATTTACAGTAAAAAGAAGGGCTAAAATTCACGGGGGCACCCTGGGATTTGAACCCTTTTGCGTCATTATTGCAGTGATCTACTTGTGGTACAGGAGTTAAAGTGAAGCAACTGCATACTCATATCATATTAAACGGTATAATGGAGAAGGAAACAAACAAACGCTTAAACGTTACGTTTTCATATGATTTATTGGGAAATGATATTTTAGCTCAAAGCAGTAATATAATGGCGATACAAGTAAACTTCAGCAAAATAAAGTGCAATTACACCAACGTGTTATAAAGTGGTCAAGATGCAATTAGGCACATTTTACTGGAAACAAAATGGCGTTTGTCACAGTTTGAAAATCATTCCATAATTCATTCATCAAAAATAATGTGAAGCAGAAGTGCTGGGTATTAAACATTATATATATATATATATATACACACGTACACGCTCATTATTATTAACCTGACTCAGTAGGGTGACAGTTTTGGCTTCCTTTTCACAAATTTGGTCCATTTGAAGGGAGCTTTTGTTCAAATCTCCAATTTAAAAACAATATTAAGATTATGGTGCAGGGTTCCCTCACCGGCGCAGTCTATGACCCTCCCGATGCTCTCGTACACTGAGCCAAGGCCTCCTCCATTTTGGCTTGGATTTCTGCCACGCGCAGGGTCCACTTCTTCCGGACCTCCTCTTCGTCGTCTTCGGTGACGGCCACGTAGCCCATGAGCGCAATGAGGCCGATGTGAAAGAGGTGGCCCAGGTGAGAGCAGCGGCGCTCCATCACGTCCCGGTCGAAGTCGCAGTGCTCCTGGTACACCTGCAGCAGGGGTCTGCCGAAGACCATCTGGGCACCGGTCACGCCACGGTAGTAGACGTCCAGGCTCAGTTCACTCTTGTCCCTCTCGTAGATATCCTCAAAGTCAGACATGTAGCGGGAAGCGTTCTCCGGGTCCTTCTTAACCCACCCCACCATGTCATTGAAAGCCGTGTACTGGTGCTTAATGTACTCTTCGTATTTGCTGAAGATCTCGTTGACCTCATTGATGCGGATCTGCCGCAGCACCTGCTGATTCTGGTCAGAGATGCTCTCCAGTTTGCTGTGGACGGCTTGAAAGTCCTTCTCCAGGGCGTGGGCCTCCTCGCCCACCAGGCCCTTGCGTGCCACGCCTACCAGGGTGCTGACGATGCCGAAAAGGGGGTCGATGGAGGAGGCAAACGAAGACACCTTTTCCACACAACCCAGAACTTTGGCTGCGGTCATTTTAATTTTTTCTGTATCAGCCATGGCTGCCGGTTTTTCGACTTACGTGCCTAAAAGGAAAACAAGGTTATTTTAATTCTTTTCATTAAAAAAAAATAAAAATGCTTCATATTAGGAATGCATGATATTTGAAAAACACCACATATATATTTCAAATTTTTGCGATATGTACTGCAATATTTATAAAATAAATGTGAAATAAGTTGGTGTTGGCGCGAGTTGCGCCAACAGACAAAGCAGTGCTGACAAATCATTGCCTTTTACTCAATATCGTCCCTATGGAATCCAAAATATTTCCATACAGCGGTAGATGATTGTGAAAAATTTTACAACATATGCGAGGAGCAGAAATGGTCACCAAAAAAACCATTCGTTTTTAGTTCTGCACTCAGGACATTTTTTGTAAAACTCCCATTAGCAAATAACCCGCAACGTTGGTATTAACATCTACGACTGTGCAGCTCTACTTCGTATATTTTGCACGTATGTATTAAGTACAGGTTGCGTCGGATGGGAATGGATATCTGGCAGATTCAGGGGGTCCAATACTTAACAGAGGCCCTTGAATACATAACATCAGATGGGGAGCCCATAATTTCTAGGTACACCCCTAATTCAGTCTGAAAGACTCAATCTAATCTTAAAAGGAAACAACAGAGGCCTGCGTTGCTTTAAAATTTAAAAGTATGACCACTTTAACACGTGGAAGACAAATTTGTGTCTATTTCTTCGTTTAACATAAAATATTCTTATAATAAGCATTGAAACTGCTTATTATAACAGGTTTCACTAATAGGAAAAGCCCGTATACATAAACTCACGAAAAACAACATGGAGAAATTTACATTCGATTTACATCCGTTTGTGACATTTATTCAGCAGATATTATAAATACATATTTAAATGCTGCAGAAATTCGCAGCATTCATGACTGTTGCACCACCTGCTAAAATATAGTTAGTCTATGTAGGTGGAAGAACTACTGGCACAAATGTGTAGTTCATCCAGGCTTTTCGAGTTTATTACTACCTCGAAAGCAGAAATTATCCCACTATAGAATATTTGTTACGGTGCTATTAATTTCTAATTGTCTGTTGGGTTCCGTTTAATCGGACTTAATGTTTTTCTTAACAAGCCATGCTTAGGTTCAAGCAAATTGGCTGAGCTGATTTTTCCCCCCCGCCCAAGTACGTCACTCGACGACAGACCCGCAGTACAGATTATAGAAATAAATAAAATCACGGGAAATGAAAATAGAGTAATTAACTACTGATTCCGTTATCAAACAATGCATTACTTAGCTATTTAATTAATGATTCCATACAGAAATACAAACTGGATAAATATTTCATTGAAAGGATCATGTTATTCTTTGGTTAGTACCTACGTATGTCACGAGAGAGCTGCGCAAACGCCCAGTTTTTAAGTACAAAAAACGTTCACTTCACCCAGGTAGACAAATGCATGAACCGTTCGAGTAGGATCCAGTATTGGACTCGAAATTTACCTATTTTGAAGAGTACAATCTCACTTCCTATCAGGCGGCCTAACCTGCAACCATTTCACCGTCCACTCTCTCCAGATTGGCCACGCTCATCGACCATATAGGAGCTCAAGAGGAGGAAGTGACGCAAAGGCACAACTCTGATTGGCTACATGGGATTAGGGCCGTAGCATTTAGTGCTCACGTCATGATATGTTTTCTTTATGATTCTGTTTAATTCTTACCGTTTATTTGTAAATTCCCCCAGATGGCATATGTATTTTCTCTAAAAAAAAATAAGTAAGCATCGGATTACATCTATATCACACAGCCGAGGTCAGCATTATTAGTGTATCAGACAGAGGATAGCTTGTTTCTTTTTAGAGGAAAATATCGGAACTGTAAGTTTCAAAAAGAAAGTACGATACTTTGCTTAACCTCTAGTGAATATTTAGACTTCCAACAACGCAACACCAAACAACCGGCATTCCATGTGAAAACCACGTGAAGACAAAAGAAAGACCACAAAGTGAGATCTCAATCACGCAAATCTGTAAATAAACCTAAGCGAATATAAATGTATATGAAGGAATATGACAGAAGAAATATGATCTATAATATTATGTTACACAAGTTGCGGTATTGAACCAATCAACTCCGGAAATCAGAACCGAAACCAATATGATGAACCCCCACCCTGCTGACCAAATTTATAAAATGGATCTGTCAAATACAGAGGACACTTGCAAACATCAGCGCTCTTCCCTGCGTCATATCTGGAAAATCAGAATCTTTATTGCTACTCTAACAAAGTTCACAAATTTTATTTGCCACATAAACATTTACAGAGATAAATTGGTGAAAGGGAGATCTGGGCAGGCATGCTTAGACTGCTGCCTTCAAGACCCAGCCCCAGATAAGTGGCAGAAAATCGATGGATGGATGAATGGAAATTTATACTTAGTGTGCAATTGCAGTGAAATGCATGGTTATCTAGCCCCACACTATTAATAGATAGCTTAAGTAACAAGTGACAACACATAGTATATTAACATTAAATAATAATAAATATCCATAGTGTGCTAAAACTGGAAGTAAGGTGAAGTAGAGCAAGGAATGAATACTGTAATTATTTACATAATACTCTCTGCCATACTACACATGGCCCTGTCCTGATGGTCCTTAAAGAGGACAGATATTGCTTTAAGATGACATCACGTGTGGGGGGTGGGTGTGCTTTTCACCATCCCAACACTTCATTTATGTAAAAGAATTTCAAAATCTTATTCCCCTGGATCTGGGAAGCATAAGCAGATTTCGACACCATTTTAACCTTGTGTTTTGGGACTGGGTGATGTGTACCAAGAGATGGAAGGTGACTGCTGCCGACTGAGACACAGTGCTGCTCCCAAAAGAATTCAGCTGGCTGCAATTCCCTGAAATGTATCACTACTGAAAATTAAACTATGCAATGTAAACAAAATTTGCACATCACACCCACATTGTCACGATTGGGCTGAGAGCGAGTGTGCGAGCCAGTGGGCAAGCAAGCCCAAGAAGCAAGCGGGCTACGCAGCAGGACGGGGAAACAAGGGTCTTTAATGAAG
>JAABNX020000053.1:11753436-11763821 GCA_015163995.2 Mormyrus lacerda | reverse complement strand
CCCATAATTATCTAACTTACTATGACCCTGTACTCCCAGCCCAGTAATTTATATAGTATATTTAACTTTAAATATTACTTAGCGTAACGTTAAATGCAATAAAGTGCCGAGTACGCTAAAATAAACGGAACTTAATTATTTTTATTTAAATTTTTAAATCCGTCATCAATAATCACGTGAAACCAAATATATATGTGACAGTAAAACTGAACTGGGAATTAAAAATGGGCCCTTGATTGTTGCTTATACAGACTCACTACATGTACACGCCTATGATAAAATTTGTCAGTCGGGGGGGTGGTATGCCCCCCCCTCCGCCGGGGACATATTTTGCTGATATGCCAGATGCCCGGTAAAAAATATAACAAGAAATCACAAAATACTTGTAGATACTCTTAGGCAAAAAATGTAAGAAATTGACTGATCTAAAGTCACCAACTAATCAGAAACAAAGAAATCGGTGGTTCAGACGAAAAGCCATCTTCAGGAAGCGGTGAGTAGGGCAGAGGTAGTTGTCACAGTTTGCCACAGACACGAAGCCACCAGCATCTTCAAAACCTTTCTTTTGTTTGAACATTCCCCATTTTATTAGATACATTTTATTTGCCGGTACAATGGAGTCGTAACGTAACTGTTCTGGCGAGGCGCGAACCAGCGATCGTATCACACGCACAGAGGCTTAGCCTGCTGAAGCGCTCAGCACACCTTTTGATATGAGCTGCTTTAAATTCTGGAAGTTCGTTTTTCACTGGGGGAGGACTGCAGCTTGGGGGGCAAAGATATGGTGAAGTGGCTCGTGCCACCTGAGGCATGCGAGTTAGAGCTGTTGGTACATTTCGGGCTCCATGATGATTACAGTTTCGAGGGCCTGATGCAGGAGCATTGCTAGGAGCTTAAGACTTGTCTGTCGGCGGGATCTCAGACTGAGAGCGTGGTTGATACAACATTTGAGCTAAACTAATCACTCGGGACTCGTTCGGATTCACTCGGGCTTCAGGCTCGTGACGCGTCGGATCCCTGATGTTTAATTGCTCAATCTTTTCAAAGACCCCTGGTAAAAGTGTCAGTTTGTCTCACTGACTTTATTGAAAACATTAGCTAACATCATCTTAAATCTTAAAACATATTATATACGTGGGGGGGGGGGGGAGTTCAACTAAACCTGTGAATCCAAATATTGATTTTTAAATTTAAGATGAATGTGGCATCGCGTCATCTGAGTTGTGCACACCCTTGCAGCATCACTTATGTCCGTCCATTCAATCTGGATATTGTCATAAGTGACTTCCGTGTGACCAAATTGTCTGGCTGGACCACACAGATGGCGCGGCGACATCAACGCTCTTTCTGCACATTTCATCCGTATCTTCGTGTTTTTCCTTCTTTTTTCTTTCTAAATCATTTGCAATTCACGAAATCTAAGTATCTGTTGTAGCTCACACGCACCGCAATCGCGATTGTGTCCTCGACTTCGGGGACTTGATCTTCATTTGAGAAAAGAAATAGAAAGAATCTGTGTACGTCTGATGCGAATTATTATTAAAAACATACATCTTTCCTCTGTTAACTGTCTAAGTATTAGGAGCGATGGCGTGATCAAAGACCGGGAAATATTATTTTTCCTTCTTTGAGTCAAATGTTTTCCATATCGCTTACCACGCATTTTCCCCTGCAAACAGCGACCCTTATAATATCTGGTTTTAATAATGGCGTCGCTGGACATAAGCTGAGAGCCTGTTTGAAAGATACCTGTACGTTTCTCAAAGAAAGTACCTTTAATATCGGAGTACATCCGAAAAAAGGAAACTTTTATAAAAAAAAGTTGGGCGAAGTGTCATTTACATGTATTTGGGGATACATTATAAGAGAAAAACAAAAGTTATATTATAAACGATCGGTATGTTTTCTAATGAATAATTATTCCTTTTCACGTTGTCATACACCAAGAAGAGTAGACAGGACCAGACGAGAGGCTGACGTTACATACATATGTTCGGTGGCTTGTAATTAGTCAACAGGGGACATGAATAGTCAATAGGACAATGCAATCCTTAAAAACTAATCATTTTAGATTATAAAATAAAAATTATTTTGCAAATATAACCAAAGAAGCTCATGTTCTGGGTACTGCGCTGTCCTAGAATAATCTGGGTGCAAATTCATAACCCCATATAAATTTAGCGCTAAGCAAATATTTGTTCTGTAACTAATTCACGGTTCAGTTCACGATTCATTTGCAAGTTCACGGCTTTTACCCTGCAAATGATGTTCATTTAAACAAATTTGGTTGAAGACAGCAAATAGTTAATGGCCGTTATTTTAAAATCGAATCCTATAATGGAATCAAAAGTTGCGAAACGATTAGTCGGTCCAAACTGAGTTTTATTTTCCAAAACATCGCCAAAAAGAATACATTATAATGTATTGTTCTTCGTTTGTTTAGTTTGTCTTACAACATTCAACACAGGGAAGCACCAGGTTTATAAATAGAATGATCAACAATGAAAAATGAAGTGAAAAACTATGCAGCCCCCCCAAAACATGCTGCAATACGCCTTTAAAAGGCTGAGGCTTTCAAAGTATTTTAGCATCTAACAGGCGTGCCGCTTTCAGTCAGCTCTCTGCGCCCACCCCGTAATTAAAGATACACACAATATACAGTAAGTTGGGATTTTCTTTCAATATCGCTGCGCTTTTTCGCTTCTTTCTTTTGCAGCTCGGTAGCCGGCGTCGTCGCGATCACCGCCGCACTTCTCCAGCGTTTTCCTCGACGGGAAAGAAGGATCTTGGAAAGCATATACATTGTATTGCCCGTTCCTGGGGGCGTCTGACACAGGCGTCCTTCCGTACATCGGGAGACTCGCCCATCGCGCATTCTTCGCAGCCATTTTTCCAGGGGTACCACCAAAAAGTAGGCCAAGGCGAGGACTTAGGCTGGAAACAGTGAGAAGAAAGCTGCGTGATGACAGCGGACTGTGATTCACCGCTGTTTAAAAAGCTGGTTAAGGACGCATGCCCTGTTGCATCTATCAGCACACCACTCTACAGACAAGAATATTTCTATCTTTAAGTGTATTGTGTTATTAACGGTGACGTATTATTCTTATTATTATTATAGGTGTTGTGTGCTTGATGGAATATGATGATGCTTGTATAATAACTGATATGAGCGGGATTAAAAGTTAGCCAGTTGCAAACTGACATGTGTTTTTCATTAACACACTAACTTGTAATAAAGGAAACTGGGGTTTAAAACAGTTGTTTAAATTGCATACTGCAGATGGATATCAACTTGTACAGTATATGACAGTTGTGTCTCTAAAAAGTAAATTTACAGCACGAGGTTCATTCAGCTGCTTAAGGTTTTGTTAGCTGAGTGGTGAGAGTAAAACAGGGCTAATATTTCAAAATTAACAAATGTCTTCACTGTTTTGTCAAGCGTTCGCATGACAACGTAGCTCCGCTTTGGGCAGACTTGCACTCCTTTGAGGAGGTGCTGTTGTATTTGTGAGTAGGAGGGGATGATTTGTGGGGGGGTCTGATGTGTCCGTTCCTACCAGGATCCAGGATGTCCAGTCATGCGGCCGCTGCCATCTCGGCCATGATCACCAGCCAGGTGTACCCGCAGATGTGGAGACCGGCACCACGCCCTGCCAGGCGGAGCCGGAATCGCAGCCGGCAGCCCAAGGATTGGGCCATCTTCTCAAAGGGGAATACCAAAGCTGTAGGGGTGAGGACATCAAATTACATCATAAAAGCAATGGACCACCGGTTAGATTAGGTGCCTTTCACTTTAACAATTGGGGTTAAGGGGATTTGAACCAACAACCTTGTGATCATAAGCATAGCATCCTAATCAGCTAATCCACCCACTCCCCTTACTTAGGTTGCACTTCCTGCTGCTTTGAATATGCTTGGCTATTGCAGTGCAGCTTATGTGATTAGCATATTAATGTCTTTGCTTCTGGGTTCACACATGCATCGAGACCGGTTTTAATGCTGGATGAGTTTTGAAGAGGGTAAAATAGATTACAGAGACAGTAACTATGCCGAGAACGGTATCATAGAGGCAGCAACGGTATTATAGAGGCAGCAACGGTATTATAGAGTCAGCAATGGTATCATAGAAGCAGCAACGGTATCATAGAGGCAGCAACGGTATCATAGAGTCAGTGATTTCTCAAACAAGCTGAATCACTGACTCTATAAAATAATAAGCTCCGTGGTTTTCACTGTATCTAGTCGTTCCTGAGATTATAACAGAAATCATGTGATAAAACACGACATTTTCACTTAGACACATTTACAAGTTCGGCTGACCGAACACACATGTGAGGGCCGCCACCGGCACTGCATGGCTGTGAATGTGGACTGTAACGTTTCCCAGTCTGTGCTTTTGATGTGGATTTTTTCTCTCTGTCTTGAAGAGCGTACAGGTTTTAATCGGAGTTGGAGTCCTTGGCACCGTCTTCTTTACATACCTATTGTGTCATGGCATCCCCGCTGTTTTCATCACAATTTCTTTGGTTTTTAGCGTAACGGTGAGTATGCAAATAACCATATTGTATTTTGTGGTTTAGATAACAAGACTTCCATTTTTGCAGAGCCAGGTACCAAACTGGACCAGTACCTGTTTTAGTACCATTCTCATAGCTAGTAGAATACAGCCCCCTATCGCAGGGGTGTCAAACCCAGTCCTGGGGGGCCGAATCCCTGCACATTTTTGGGTTTCCCCTCATTTAACACACCTGATTCAGCTCCTTGTGCTAATTACCACACAGCTCTTGAGCTGAATCATTTGTTGTGGAACAGGGAAAGAACTAAACTATACAGGGCTCCGCCCCCCCAGGACTGCAGTTTGACATCCCTGCCCTGCTGGGACCTTCGGTTTATGAACTGATGCCCAAACGCTGGATATTAAAAGTCTACACACTCTATTGAAAGTACATGTTTTTGCAATTTATAGCCAAAAATCATGATAAATCATCGAAAACAAATTTATTTTTAACTGATGTCTTTGCAGTCAATAAAACTCAAAAGAAGAACAAATAGGCAATTAGTAAGACAGTTAATTCCCTCAGTGCCTTTAGTAACAGGGTTTCTTGTACATTTTCCAAGATGTACTGCTGCCCAGTCGGCTCCCGTTGCTCATTTTTATGGTGCCTGTGATACAGCGACACCGTCGTCAATAAAAGTCACGCCGTAAATCTAAATGCGTAATAAGCTTTGTGTCTGTACTGAAGTGACTGGGACGATGACTTACAAGTGGCTTAGATTTTTTTTAGGAAACGGTCAGACACTGGAAAGATGATTTATGGGGGGAAACATTGTGTTTTTCCTAAAATCTCATCTTTTCCAGTGTATCATCAGCGGGTTGGTGTCTGCATTTGCCAGGGGACATAAGCTGGTATGTGGGACACACCTCTTCACTCTGCACATCCCGTCTGATCAGCCCAGCTTCTTGGGCTCAGCGACGCTCCTGTGATACGCGTGTTTTCGCACTGACGAGGCCCGTGATCATCTTGAGGGACCAACTCATTAAAATATTACATTCATCTTCCTCAGTATTTCCCCGGAAATGTTGTCCATTAAACGGCGAATGACCAATTAAGGTCTGAGTGTCTGTGAGCTAATCGAATATGTTCGCTATCAGATTATCCGTTTAGTAAACGAGGGACAAAGGGCGGCTTGGCTTGTGTTCGTTCAGGGAGACGCGAGCCGTGCCGATGCCGCGGTAAGCGTCAGCGGACGTCGCTTTTTACGGGATGTGTACTCCTGTGCCGTAGATCATGGCGGCCGTCGTCACCAACTCCCTCAGCGCCATCATGGCCCTCGTCAGTATCGTCATCGACAGACTTTTTGTCTTCTGCGGCTTGTGTAGCGTAAGTAAAGTGTGGGAGTCCGGACTCCCCTCTCGGCGTCGCTTTTCTCGATGTCTGCTCCAGTTTTTCAATTTATGTAGAAAAATTGACATTGTCGCCAGCCTCGGTGTGTGTGTGTGTGTGGGGGGGGGGGCTTGGGCGCAGTTACCATAGAGACGGGTTCCAGGAAGCCAGCCAGTTTAGTGTTATAATCACATTTATACAAAACTTATTGCATTTGACTAACAGGCACATTACTGAAAATACAACTGTTATATACTGTCATCCCTCCCATGTCAGCCCTTGTTAGAACTGTTTATGTTATATGCTTATATTTGTACTAAATGTCCAACACATCTTAAGGTTGCATGCTGAACATTTTAATGACGTTTCGGTTTGCTTTGATTCGACTGCAATTCCCATCTAAGCTTGCTCTGTGCCTCTTGCCTTTAATGGATTCTGTTCCTGTTAACAGGGGATTCTGCTGTTCCTCTCCAGCCTGAACCTCTTTGTCACCGTGCTGAGTATAGCTTACGGGTGCAAGGTTCTCTGCCATGCTGACACTCAGGTGAGGAAGGACTGTTGATCCACACGATTAGCATCCTGGGTACACGAGAACCAGAACTCTGAGATAGTTTTCCTACAGCCTCGTACAGCTACATTCCTAGGAATGTATCGAAGTCTCCATTTATGCCAGCAAAAGCATATTCTAGCAATTCTAAATTCGCCTGCAGGGGGAGCCAAAATGTACTATATTTGTATCTCCTTCGTGCTAGCTACAAGATCTTATGTTCTGCCATGTTTTAATATTTTTTTTCCAGGAGCCTGTGACCGGCAGACAAGAAGGTTGGAGGGATGGGTTGTCTAGGCAGGAAGATGAGAAAATGCTGAATACCATCATGCTCGACCCGCAGACCAAGGTGTCCCCCACCCCCATCTGTTATCTGCTCACGAAACTCCACAAATCTAAGTATGTCAATGGCAGCTTGACCTGCTACTTCTACCAAGAAAACTAACCAACACCGTTGTTTTCTTCTCCTAGAACCCTGCTACTCACCAACCGTGATCTACATCTCCCTGCATTGGCCGACATTTCCTTCCCAGAATTCCTTATCCTTTTTACTCCCCCGAGCAATGGCTTGTTCATCAGGACACAAGCCTGGTGTTCAGGCCACGGCTGCCTCTGTGCATCAGGGATCACCAGACTCTAGCTAAAATGATCTAATACCCATCAGCAGGTGGTGTATAAACCTTACAGAAAAACACTTATAGACCAAAAGAATCTCTAAAGAAAAAAAATGAGAATGGAAACCAGAAAACTCAAAATGATTCTCTAACAGGAATGCTCTTCAGTGTACTGTGGCTGCAAATGTTTTGGTTCAGTGGAATCATCTACTGATGGTCCAGAACATTCTGACAAAATGCAGACGTTGCTCCTCGACGCATCTGAAGGTTCCTTTTATGATGTTGCCTGGTGGTGAGCAGACTTCAGGGCTGCAGTGTCTGCTGAATTTAAAGTCGCCTCTCACTTCGGAGTGCCATGTAAGGTGTTTTCCAGCCATGGTGAAGGTTCCCAACACATATTACAAAATGAGATTTTGTACATATTTATGTTTAAGAAGATAGATCTGACATTGTTTTGTTAAATTAAATAAAAACCCAAGGTGCACATCAAGAGCAGAAAACAGCTGAGAAACATTCTCCAGCTTCCTCAGGATAGGGTTGGAGAAGTCGGTCGGAATGTTCTGTGGATCTAGCATAAGGAGCTCAATGCTTGGCTCCCGCTGACCACTTGTGGGAGAGGGCAAAACCTCAGCCTGCCTCAGCCTTTAGGTGCCTTTACTCAGTGGGTCCAATGGGGAAGACCTCTGAGGCGGCCGTCAACTGTGCGTAGATGGAAAATCAGGACGGGCGTGATGCTTTCCTCACAGAGTGTACTCACCAGCAACTGACTTCCAGATCTGACGTGCAAGTGGACTGGATTCGGTGAAGAGGTGCATTGTGGGAGGTGTCGGGGTACCACGCCGCACCGCGCTATTTGTGATCGATGAGGAAGCAGCATAAAACCCGAGATTAATCATTCCTATCTTATCCAGGTTTTGCGTAATCTTTTTCATAATGTTGACCTTTTTTTAAACGTGTTTTTTTTCTCCAGCTATATATTTTATTGAATTGGAATTAAACAATTTTAAGTATAATTCCTGTTCCAGTTCAGTATTGACCTGAAACTTCTTTGCACTGTATCTATTTGCTCAGAATGTTATTTTGCACTTTATATTCCATTACAATTGTGTCACCATTTACACTATATAGCAGTATTACATTTATAAATGATTATTTTTCTAATTCATTATTTGAGTCTTTTTTGTGTCCTAGGGATTATATTGTATACACAATAAACAAATTTGTCAGTGTAAAGCTCCTTTCTGTGGGTATCTTTTCTTTTTGATGTTCAGCTGGTCATTCTACTTAGATGCACAGTACATTTCAATACTAATGGCACTGCACTGATCCCTGTGGGGAAATTCCATTTTTGATTTGCCCGTCTTGCTCTCTGTGCTACACATGTAGGCGAGAAGAAGTTTGGTGGCCAAGGGCAGCAGCGGCCATAGAGCTGGGGTTTATGGGCTGTGCTCAGAGGACCATGGACATGTGACCCTTTGGCCAATGGCGGGCAGGAACTGGCAACCATCTAACCACTGGTGTGGAGGACTGGCCTGTTGAGCCACACCCTCTTCAGTCACTCCCAAGTAATAGCAGTGCAAAATTACACTTATTAAAGTGAAATTAAATGTTTTGTTTTGCCCATCAATTTAGCTTTCAACCAAATATCCAGCACAAGTGTGGATTTTTCTATATTATCCAAAACTGAAATATTAGTGGTATCATACTGGTCTTTTTAAAATAGGTGTCAGCATTACTGATAATATGTAGTTGTGCATATTTATCCAGTTACCTGTTCTAGGAGACATTAAGGTGTAAGGCATGCTGAACTGTATACAGGAGACCCGTTTAAAAAAGATGTCTGTAAAAATGACTGACATGGCATTCAAATGATAACCACAAGAGGGCGATATTGCACACCGGTATCAAAGAATTTAAGACAAGGTAAATATTTCCAACAGGGGGCGTTCCGTTGCATTGAGCTTTACTCGAAATGAGATGAAATTAAATGATCCTTTTAATTTGCCATTTGCACATGAACAGCTTGCAATGCTCCTCTTGGAATACCACATCTAGTTCTCCTTTGAGACACAGACACACACAGTTGAGAGTGAAGCTTGGGGTTCAATTGCAGAGTCAGGCCACTTATGCTGTGCTTAGAGCACTTTGCACTTCAAACTATCAGTGGAAGATCGTCTCGAAAGTTAGATTTTTTTTTTTAATTGACAATGTAGACAATTCTGTCTTACAGTAATATCACATCACTACAATGGCACACAATGTTGTTCATGGCAGCTGGGAAGCAATTCTAGTCTATCCTGGTGTGATGATTTGTATATAAGCCATAGATATTCAATAATGTTCAAATATCACTGATGATGAAGGGTGTGCTTGGGGTTCTGTTATCCAATAGATTAGTGTCGTCCACATAGTTAACACCCAGTCACTATCTGACGGCCCTCATCTGTGTGATGCACGTTAACATTGTTAATGTAATGCTGAATTTGATGTAAAAGTATGTGGCTTTTTACTTAAGCAAGAATATATTACATGGGTATGAAAGATCCATACTGGCACATTCTAATTGTCAATACCTTAATACAGGCCTGCTCAATAAATAAAGCCATACATTGTTTCAAATATTTATAATCTTAGCACTCAGATAGCAGTATGTGATATTGTGATGCATGTGCAAGAAATGCCTGCATTCCTTTTTAGGGCATGCTTCGGGCGGGGGTGGGGGGGGGATTGGCCTGTCACTCTTGCAGCTAATTTTCACACTTGTGAAGTAAAAGAAAAATAAACTATCTGCCATGTAATTTTCCCAATTGCTAGAATGCAGAGATACATCAAAGCTGTGGCAGTAATAGGAATAATGGTATTTCAGTAACATTCCATCCCTGCGTAAACACCGGCTTTCCGCTGCGGGCTGACACAAGGGACTCTCAGCAGCTGGGCTCTCGCTTTGCCTCATTCTCTTTAAATGGAGCCAGCGTTTCTCAAAAGGGCCCAAATTGCTCTCCCAATCCCGCGGATTTTATCGCTGGCTGGGCTGCTGAACCTTGCGTTGCTCTGTGAAGTGACCCGATTCCTTAAGCTTTTGGAGGGGGTGGGTCGTGGTTAAAAGATGCACTGTGGTGTGTGTACGTGTGCGCACGCAGGCGTGTGTGTGGGGTGGACTGGAAGAGAGGGCTCCGAAGTGTTGAAGCATAAAATCAGCCCCCCCCCCCTTTTCCTCTTCCTCCCCCTCTGCCACTGGACCCGACACGAGACAGGAGCAATTTGTGCGATTTTACAGCTCACTGGCTCTCTACAGCGCTGACAGCCTTGCACTAAGAGAGAGAGGGCTGGGGGGAGGGG
>JAABNX020000053.1:11720546-11735965 GCA_015163995.2 Mormyrus lacerda | reverse complement strand
CCCCCCCCCCCCCCCCCCCCCCCCCCCCCCCCCCCCCGACATATGTTACAAGCGCCTTATATCGATTCCATCATTGAGTGTGCTCCAGTAGTTTATAGTGAAAAAAGATGTTTATAGAATTAACGCATGAATTGTATTGACAGGCCCCACCTGGTCCATGAGCTGAAGGTCTGGGAAGAAGGGGATGTTCTTGGCCCATTCCACAGCGCTGAAGAGCAACCGGGCAGCCAACTCACAGATGTTCTCGATGCCCATCAGGTTGTTGGACTGCATACACTGGGCGCCGTACCGTGACGTTGGGTACGGTTCGGCCCTCAGCAGCAGCGAGATGAAGCCTGATAAGTAGGGCTGACTGTTGTAGGGCTCACTGCCGTTGGCCAAGTACTGACCAGGGCTGGACTGGGTATTAGACATGCGCCCCCGCTGGACAGCTGGGGAATGACAAGAACAAAGAAGTGGGAAATATTAAAAGCTTTACTCAGGTTAAAAATTCCAGCAAATTACCTACTCATTCTTAAACTATGAAACCCAAGTAATGCATTATACAATGTGTTTATGCTGGCGTTGCAGTTCTGCGGAGCTTAAAGGGTCAAAGTAGTCAGACATCCATAGCCCATAATCAGACAAATTGGCCATATTATGCGGACTGATTATTGATTTTTGGCTGGCAGACCTCCAGCTTTCATTTAACCCTTTATCTCAGTGGAAACTGGTCTGTAAAGACCAGGCTGCTCCCCCTTCGTCATGTTTACTGCCGAGCCGCTCTGTGTGTGACATCACTGCGTCTAAAAGGGTCCATAAGCATGAATCACAATCCCAGCTATGATCTCGTGAGATTTCACTCCAAGTGATGAGAAACTTTAACGAATTCACAACCAAAGTGAGAAAGAAAGTGCAGTTAATTAAAAAAGATTAAACCTGCATGATTTTCAATAGTAATAACATGGATAAATGTTTTACTTCATATTAGAAAATACAACATTAGTACTACTCTGACTCTATAACTTATTCCAGTTATACATCAAATAAATATGCCTGAAGGACAATTGTTTATTAAACAATGATTTTGTGTGTGTGTGTATATATATATCTGTTTAATATGTTTTTTGGTCAGTGCATATATATATATATATATATATGCACTGACCAAAAAACATATTAAACAGAAAAATTAATTTACTGGGGGGGGGGACTCTGTGCATTGGGACTCAGAAGGTTGTCGGTTCAAATCCTCAGGTCAGCAAAGTGATCCCACCACTGAGTCCTAGAGCAAGGCCCTTATCCGCAGCTGCTCCAGGGACTGGTTGACCTACTTTCTCCTCTACACCAGTTTCACGAGGTGGCCTCCTGGGATGCTTTTCCTTCAGTCTCTGCTCAAACTCCTCCAAAACCATTTCAACTGCATTAAGGTGAGGTGGCCAGGTCATGTGATCTGACACCCTGTCACTCTCCTTTGTTGGCGGCTTGGCGTGTCCAAACTTTTGACTGGTACAGTATTTCTCCTCATATATGTTTACTAAATTATTACACATTCTAATTATACACAGATGCAGAGTTGAAATACTTGGCAGATTTTTTAAGATGAGCTATATTTTGAATGAAATATTTAAAAAATATTAGCTCTTTATAAAAAATAATAACCCAGTTTCAAAGGTAACTAATACTTTTATTAGTCTCTTGAAGTTTACAAAATAGAAAGACATTCTTAGACATCTCCTTATGTGATAATAATAATGTTTTCCATCATCACCTTGCAGGCCCTATTTATGCACAGAAACATTCAGCATGTAATTCACAGCATGTAATCTTTGTCACCATCAAGCCGCAGGGACTGTTTTTGCAGAACTGCCATCCTTCGCTTGTGAAGCTGTCTCCCTGACATGCTGACAGTCCCGCTGTGAGCTCATTCGCTTAATGAGTGTGACAGTCAGAAGCCTAGAGCAGGAAATACCTGAACCGTAGGTATGCGATCTCGCAGGGGCTACCGCCATTGGCTGGCTGGAAAAGCTCTTGCTGATTGGCACATAGAGCACCAATCTGGCGCCTCGTGAAAACCAAATGGCAAAACATGCGACCGGTACAGATTCCATCGTGTGTCCGTTCTGAGAGATAAGAGTTTCAGAATGAATGGGGTTCCTCACGACATTCAGAAGCATCTCTCTCTCAAACCCCATGTACAGGATGAAGCGAATGTAAGGGCAAGCCCCCCCCCGTGAAGCCAAAATGTGCCCGACAAATACTAGAAGATGTGGCGCAATGCAGACCGAGGCCCTGGAGTGAGGGAGGGGAGCATGAGGATAAAAATGGCTTATAACTGACATGCCCAAAAGGGGCCGAATCGTATAGGCTAATTATGGACCGCTCAACGTGGGGAGCTGAGGGAAGGGATTGTTTTTTACTACAGAAGTGGCTAATTTTACTGGGAGGTGTGACCACGTTTTCTATCTAAAAATAGCACACAGATTTACAGCTGTGAAATAACCAAGTGAACGATTGGCAATAAGCGCCACTTCAGCATTATTAGCATGATGTGCAGACTCAATACATGATTAAATACATGATTAAATAATGATTAAATACTGTCACAAGCATGTGATCTCAAAAATATTGAAACTGACCTTCTGCACACAGACAGGGTCTTGTGCAACCACATTACATTTTTATTAAACGGCAAAGAAAATTATAACTACTGAAAAAATGTACAGGGTTGTTCTCTGTGTACACAATCAGAAAGTATATTCCAGAATACTCATATCTTACTACTAATTATTGTGTAATTATTGTGCACAGTATTCATGCAAATTATTTATAAGGTGACATAGAAGGGTGAGCGGATAATCCATGTGAGTGAAGACACTTTGAGCTTGGACAGGATTTGTAAACTATTTCACTTTATCACTGAGTTCTTGCTGTGTGCTGATTGGTCAGTCTCCTATAATCATGCACGTGTCACTGATGTTAATGTGAAACAGCTGGAGTCTTTCAATTTTATAGTAGTTTGTAAAATCTGAAGTAGCTCATAGTGTCCACCCTACCAAGTATTATCTGGTCAGTGTATAACCTAATTATTTACACAAATTCTCCGGTACTACCTACATTTAAAGAATCTGTAGCACTTAAATTCTTAAAAAAAAAACAGGGAGACCAAGGATTCCTTTAGCAACTGTGCAGGTTTACTTCCTAGGTTTAACTTACCCAGTGACAATCAAGCTGGTGTATAGTGGTGACCACTGCCCCATAGCCCCCACCACAACACAGATACGTAGTGCTGAGAAAACTGGTGACAACCCCCCCCCACCACCACCGAAGCACTAAGATGTTCTCCTTCATCTTCAGACATGGAAAATCAATTTCGTGTCTGATCTTCCCAGTCGAAGCAAATGTAGCTGCAAATTACATTGTGGTTCAATCCAAGTGAATGGAGACCATTACAGCGCATTTCCTCCATGGAGGGGCGTAAGAGAGCATAAGGGTACTTCTTAGTTACATTTTAGTTAATAACACTGTTTGCTGGATATAAGGACAGCGAGGGGGGGGGGCAGTGATAATCTCACTGCAGACACAGAGCTGGCGGCTTGGTAGGTGTGGGAACAGGTGCTGTGGGAATCGTGGCAGTGAAGACCCCGCCTGGCCACAGAGGCCCAGGCCTCAGGACGGATTCCACGGGACATCGCAACTCCTGCAATGAGGATAAAGCTGCAGCCAGCAGCACTGCTGCCCCCCCCCACCCTACCCAGAAGCCCCAGGTTTGGACCCACATCACTCACTGGTGGCGTGGCCCCCCAGCCCTCACCCCCATGTCTGGGGGCAGAGGTTCACCCTGTCAGGAATGCGTGTGTGTAAGCTGGGCTGACTTAGATGACACGTCATTAGGAGGCCCCACCCATGACCTGTACGAGCCAATGAACACTGGCAAGCCTGAGGGGGGCAGCCAATTAGGAGTGTGTCTCTCCCGGCCGACTTGCCATACAGCTTACAGTAAAAGGCAAGTGCAGAGCCGAAACGCATACGTTCACCCCAGCGGGCCCCACAAGCTGCCCTCCCCAGGAATCGGTCACATTCCAAGGAGCTGACCCCTAAAGTTGTCTCACAAGCAGGAAATGGACGTGATTTGTCCATCGACTCATGACCCAGAACCAACCACGAGCAATGGTGTGTAGTTTGTCCACGTGAACGGCAACCCTAAAGAGATGCAGACCTCCATTTTTGTACCCCGTGTAACAAAACAACACAGCTGCTGAATGGATTCATCATCACAGTCATTCTCTGCAGATAAAGACAGCGGCGGCCTTTACGATAAATGGACCTAATAAATGACGGTTTTGACGCTGACTAAAATCTTGCAATTTATTGACACTTCTGTAAACAGCTGGCGAAAGTGATATTTTGCATGGTCAGTCTGCTAATTGCAAGCCCCCCCAGCGCTGATTGACAATTCGCAACCAAAACTGCGACCCAGCAGCAGTGAAGCGGCACATTCTGAACCGCCCCGCCCACCAAACACAATCACTGTCATCTCACATTGTCGGCCCCTTTTGTTTTGCTCTTGGCTCCTGACACTACAAGGCACCTGCTCAGAAAATGGGATGCTGGAGAGCACAACCTCGTCGTCACGGCGCCTCGTCGCCACGGCGCAGCGTTACCCGCAGGTCCACCTATCGATCGTACCGAAGGAGCAGCTACTGAGCGGGCCAGCCTCCTGGTCAAAAACATGGTCAAAATAACTGACTTAAAAAAGAAAAAACCTCTAAGGCACAGATATTGATGCACTTTCCCCCCCTTTGGTCACCACTGCACTGGGGGATGGGAAGAGGTGTCAACAATGCAGAAGGTCAAATGACAAATACAAGGAAACATAAACAAAGTGAATCTCCCCAGCTGGGAAAGCGTGAACAGGGCAGTTTTGTTTAGACGTTTCAGAAGCCTTTTCGGCAGTTGAAATAAAGCATGAATCTCCTTCAGTCTTCTGCGATTTCAGGGTTAAAAGCCAAGCCCCTTTGCTGAATGTTTGCTCTGTGAATTCAGCACATATGCGGCATAGCGATCTCAAAACACTGCATGTCCCTCACCGATACCTAGATCATCGTAAACCATCCTCTTTAATGAACTGGATTAACTTGATTAATAATAATCTCCACAAAATGCTACCCCCCCCCCCACACACAAAGTGTGTGCCATAGCATAGTCCCCACAATCCAGGAATACAGTCTTACTTGATGTTGTAAGATCATCACTGGATCTATATTCATCTTATTGCGAAGCTTCAAATAACATTGAGACTGCAGAGAAGCTTTTCTAAAATTATTCATAATATTGAATGAGTAGAGGGACATATTGCTCACAGTTATCTGGGACTAAGCGCAATTGCCTTGATTTCCGAAATGAATTGTGACCTGAATCGGCTGTTTCAGTTCGCAGTGGATTCAAAACCTTTGAAACAACACAAAGACAGTTTTCTTGAAAATAATGCTGGAGTTGAAACTTGCTCCAGACTCCTGGAAAACCCTAGTGTCGCCTGCGACTGTGAACACATCACCAATAGATCCCTTTAAACTCTGCATCTTGACTGTGGTCCTTTGTGTCCCTTAAAATCCCAAAGATCACCCCTAAAGTGACTGTAAAGAGTGATTTAAGTTAAGTTGCCCTCCGGGGTCAACGGCCGACAATGGATATTGTGTTGGGATTGGCTGTAGCGCAGACAGCGGAGGAATCCTGGCCTGTCAGCTAGTCACACGAGAAAAAAAAGCTCTGCGTCCTTGCGACACACAAAGCATCTTCTTGCGAGGAGCTTCGTTCAGGTGACTCTCCCGGCATCGCAGAGAGGATGGGACTTACGCATAAGCGCACAGCGGAAGGGGAAGACGCAAGGGTGAATCGGGATGCATTCAATGCCTTTTAACGGCTAAGCAAGGATGTTTCTATACATTTCAATGCAACCGGAGACCTGTGTTACATCACTGGTGCAGTATTCTGGTGGTTAAGTATTTCTGGTTTAATATCTAAACACATTTTCAATACTTTTGGTTAATAAACTGATCCAAGCCTACATCTTGTATTATTAAATATATATCTAAAAAAAATCTTCAGCAAAACAAGTTTTTACCGAACCAATCATTTTACATTTGGATTTATTTGGAGTTCATTATTTTGACAGCATTTCAAACGCCATCTAAAGCCAAATTCGAGTACAAAGAAAGTTCTGTAATTAATGTACATTTCCGCAGATTTTACTGTTTAGTGCACAAAGCAAAACGTTATTTGGTGTTTTAAACTTGCAACCATATAAAGGCACTGCAAACTGAGTTCATTTTGCATTAAACAGGTGCACGAGAAAAGCTAACTCCTCTTTTGATCTCGGACTCATAATAATTTAATAAACTTGTTTACTTGGAGCCACTAAACAAGGTCTGTTTCGGAGTAAGGATCCCACATGCGCGAAACGTTTCCCCGGGTTTTTAATTCAGACTGAACTGTTTACACACAGCACGCTCACAACTGTAAACGCAATCTAACACAATTATGTAGCGCTGCGCTCCGCATCTCCCAGGCAATAAGCTGCTCGCTAAGCATGTCCGTGCAACAAGAAAGAGACCTTCACACGACTGCGGAAGCACGAACTGTCGCCTTTTTCTGCTGATTTGGTACGACGAAGCAATTCTTAAACTGAAGGATACTTCATAGTGAAACTTCTTACAATAAAGCGTTCTTTGGCTTAATCTGAAGTGTGTAGCATAAAAATGCCAAACTGCATTTTCAAGGACTTTCGCTTCCGAGCATGTTATGCACCCTGTTTTAGCCAAAAACTGAAAGGAATACCAAATCTATGTGCAATGATTGTCATTCATTCATAATCTTCTCCCAACTGAAACAGACATCGCCATACATTGTAATCTATATAAACACTGGCTTGTCTTCTACTAAAATAATTACATTCGAGGAAATATGCACAACAGAAGTACAACTTCTGTCACTATTTGCTGCAGACTTTAACTATTTTGCTAGTTTGTCGCTTTTGAGTAAACACAAACTCCAAAATCACATTATTATGCAAATATCAGGCCTGTACTGCCTCGTGTTGCGCCATAAGTGAAGCAAAAATATTCGGCGATAGATTTAAATTCCGACTTTTTCTGGTAGGTCACGCGCACAGTTCATAAACTTCTATTTACGCTAAAGAAAGCAAGTCTCGCTTCCCTATTACCGCAAATAAAGATGCCAGTGACGAATTGTAATTTCTCAAAAAGTTTTGCTTTTCATGAAAAAAAATACTTACAAACATGTCCACATGAAATCACTAAATGAGGCATTTTGAAGCCTTGTGTTAAAATTGACACAAACAGACTGATTAAACACGATGGGACTGAATAGTGGCAGTGTTCTGCTTACACTTTGTCATTGTCTTTCTTTTACACTACTTGACCCGTTCTTAATCATGCACAATACAGTAAATGTAGCGCACTGCTGCGGCGGAGAGCAGGGGTGTCGGGGAGCAAACAGCATCATTAAGGCGAACACAAAGGTCCCCTTTCCAAGATGAGCACAATGATGGTGCACTTATGAATCGGACAGATCCGGCAAGAGGCGCATTTCAGATGCAATTAGCGTCGAGCTATTTTCGTGTCTCTTCTCCCCCTCAAAAAAGACAACAGTTCATAATTTACTTTTCATTGTTTTAATGCACGGCCAATTAAATTGCTGGAGGGTTAAACTTCTTTTTTCTTGAAAATCCTCACCGGATTCCTGAAATAAATCGGATCTAACGCGACAATGACTTACCCTCTCTTCTCATCCCGACTTTTAGACACTTCTTCAAGCGGCAATACTGGCATTGATTCCGATGGTGCTGATCGATAGGACAGTCGCGGTTTCCCCGACAAGTGTAACTCAGATTCCGCCGCACGGAGCGCTTGAAGAAGCTCTTGCACCCTTCGCAGGTAAATTGACCGTAGTGCTTCCCGCTCGACTTGTCTCCGCAAACCATGCAGTCCACGTTAGGAATTTTCTCCCCAGAAAGGACATCATTCCCCGACGTGGAACCGGAGGGTGTTCCCGGTGTCCCACCGGGCTCCTGGCTGCAGATCTGCAGCTGTGACCCGGGATCTGCCGAAATGTTCTCTTGCCACGGGTTTACTACCATTGCCATGCTACCTAGCAGCAGTTTGTCTTAGGCGAGAGATGCAATAAGTCGTCTCTTTCTGTAGCGCAGGAAGATAAAGCTCCTTCCGGACGATACGTGATAATGCCGGGTAGAAAGCCTTTCTCTCTTCATCCAGAAGCGGAATTCCCTTAAATATTTACAAACCGCACTTTAAATTTGTATCTTTAACTTCAGTCATGAGCTGTTGAGATTAAAGGTGAGAGATGGTATCTGAGAGAATCCCACAAACAAGCAGAAACACGTTGACTTTTTTTTTGCAGTTTGCACTTTGCCACAGTTCAGATCGCCCTGTATATAGTCCACATATTCTCGGCTAAAGGCAAGGCGACGGCGATAGACTACTTCATCAAACTTCAGTTCCCAAAAGCCAGTTTCAGAGGTTACCGAAGAATGCAGCCTCCGGCTTCAAAATAAACATCGAAACATCGTACATTTTCCTCGCCTTGCGAAAGTAGCGAACGCTAAAGCCTACGTTTTAAGACAGGCATACAGCCAAAAAGAATATATTAAATGTCCATATACTGACCACAGTTACGTTTATACCGGCGGATCAGCATATATTTATATGCGCAGCGAAAAACCGATTTAAAGACTAAGTCTCATCAGAAAGCGAAATGCATATAACAATATTCACGCACTGGTAAAAATTCTAAAGTTCTACAGCCACCACCTCCAACATCACACACAGATAGAGCCGTACGATGTTTATCCGTTGGATGTCAGTCCCATCTCAGAAACACATAATTACGAATCTCTTGAAAGTGACACTAAACAGTCCAGTGAGGTCGTGCTCTACAGGACTTGTACCTTAT
Organism: Mormyrus lacerda; assembly: GCA_015163995.2. Classification (NCBI taxonomy): domain Eukaryota; kingdom Metazoa; phylum Chordata; class Actinopteri; order Osteoglossiformes; family Mormyridae; genus Mormyrus; species Mormyrus lacerda. The sequence goes on along the minus strand of JAABNX020000053.1, from coordinate 11,726,995 downwards.
TAGGACAGAAATACCATTTAAGGATACGCTCCCTTTACTCAATTCCCTGGGTTGCTTACATTACGGCGACCCCCATTGGTCAGAATAAGACAAGGGCGCGGTTATATCCAATAGGGCTGCCTGTCAGTGCCCTCGCGTGAACATCACAAATCCAGTGATTGTTGACAAGTTACGAGTTAACTTATGGAGGACCACTAGCGAAACGTACTTTTTTTGTTTAAAAACTTAACTTCCACTGGACGCGATATAATGCAGCTGAGAATTCCTGCTGATAAAATAATAACAAAATTCATCAAAATCAAAACATATTGCCGTTATGTTACCATTTGCAAAACTTGTGTATTTTTTCCACACAGAATTTCTTGTTCCGAACACTTGCAAATCACTTCAATATATGCACACGAGTCAATTTGCAATTTATAACTGCAGGGTGTTGTGTAGGCTATTATATGTGTTGATTAAATAAAATATTTGGCATTTCTTGGAAAATATAAAGATATAATTAACGTAAAAGTGATGAGTATTCTTTTAGCGGAATTGATTTAATAAATAGAACAGAAAAGTACTATAAAAATGAAAAACTGTCCGCAAAATTGATTTCAAATGCACACATTTTCAATTTTTGATTTGACCATTTTAGAGTTCGTCGTCGTTTGTATAATGTTTTATTTCGTTACCTTTAACTCAATACACATTACTCCCTGAAAAAAACAAATGTCATCACACCCCGGCGCAAAATACATTAATATACAATATATATATTAGCCACATCGAAATGTGTTAATCATTCGGGGAAACATGCAGAAGAGTGATCCACTTCGGGATATTAAACGTTGACACACATTACAAAAAAGAACATTTTAGAATTTTTAGAACTGAACTGCATTGAAAATTATGATTGCTGCTCTTGACCACTGTAGGCTGTTTTGATGACGACTGTAACGGCGTAATGTTTGATAATGTGAACATTATGTAATAACGTAGACAAAAACGCATGGTGAAATTTACATCTCTTCTTTACATCTGTTCAATAACAGTCCAGAATTCGCCTTGAAGAAAAACAATAAGCGAGGTATATAACGTCACTTATAATGAGATCAATCACATTAGGCTATAAAATAAACTTTCTCAGTCTTGGCAATGAAATTCGGACTCCTCCTGGGCAAAATATGCTTTCAGGTTAATGTCGAAAGTAAATTCAGCCTCATTAAAATAAATTCTTGATTATTTCCATTTAACTTGTTTATCTTTTATTTCAGTGTAAAGACACTGTTGTCTAGAAATTCAGTTTAATTACAATATTTTTTTGTCAGAAGGGTTTCAGTTTGTTTGCAAATGGTCAAACCTTTTCCATATGAGACGTTAAATTTCATCACACAATCAATTGATTAAACATTTGTTTTGCCTTCGGAGGTTAAAGACATTTTTTAATACACCAAATAACGCAACTTAACATTAATGTAAATAAAATGTATCAGACTCTAACATTTTTAAATGTTAGTAAAACTCCCGACCATTGCAAATTGACGGAATATGCCTACACACACACATACACACACACACTTTCTTTCAACAAAAATATTAAATACAGCACAACGAAATAATTACAATGCATGAGAAAATATATGAAATATATGATCCTAAAAATAGTCTACCTATAAAATATCATGTTAATTGCAGAAAGAATTATATAGCGTTTGCTTTTAAATGTGAACATTTATATATCTGCCAAATTTATAGTTTCATAACATACAATTAGTTGAAACTTATATTAAGTCATTTTTTTCCTCCTGCCGTTTGCTCCCCATCTGCGCTCTGCCATAAGGTCCATAAACTTCCAGGAGTGGAAATCCCATTAAGTCCTTAAAAAGAATTTAAAGCCGGCCGCTAATTCGCGGGGTTTTAATCTAGATTTAAAAAGCTGGCAGTGAGTTGTACGCCTCGATGTCTGTTGGGGGTAAAGGTTTCGTCACGGTGCGCAAACATCTAAAACCGTAATTTCATAAAACGTTCCAGTTAATGAAACTTATACCACTACTTCACTGCTGTCATTGTTCGCGCAGCAGGGGCCAAACTGATTTATTAAATGCGCGATTTAAATATGGGACTCTCAGGTTTGCGTTGTGCAGGATGTTGCTGTGTCCCTTTCGAGTTAGCTCCCCTTTGCCCTGGGGAAATACCGCATCAGATCTGCCGAATCAGAAAGAAGAATGCACAGAGTTCGGGGCCCCTCCGTATTCGCAAGGAATTCGCGCCCATTATACTCGATGCTTTTTGCTTATACACATAACAGGATGCAAGCAGAGAAGGGGGACACAACACGAAACCCAGGGATAGAATTTGCTCCCCAAAAAGGTAAGTAAAAGAAGAGGAAGAGAGCGCACTTAGAAGAAACATGGGTCGTGCTGCAGGCGAAACGAATGGCCTTTTGCTCTCGGTAATTGTTGTCACATGTAACCCTACCTGTTTTCCAAGCCCATTTCAATTAGCCTCGTTGACTCACCATTAGAACATCCCTCGGGCCACAGAAGGCTGACCAATCGCATTCTTCAGACGAGGGCAGGGTAATTAAGAGTAACTCTATCTGGAAACATAAAAGAAAAGTCTCCTCTTAATAAGCACGTTCATTCCAGTTTAATTGTAGAGCCACGATGATTAAAGATTACATGCATAGTCTTATAGTTGTCCATGTATAAGAATGCATGTTTTGGGTCATCAGAATAAGTCTTGTACTGGGGGTCTACCTTTACTGACTAAGCTAACAGTGGAAACTCCAAACGGTGACTGCTAAAATCAAAAGCCCCTTCTCTTAATAAATAGGCAAAACACCTGTGTCTGCAACAAGAAGCTGAATTAGACAGGAAAAAAAATCAATGAATATATGAAACATTAAGGATGAAAATGTGCAATAACTAAAATATTTGTAATAAAAACTGTAGATTTTTAATTTTATGTACTTGCTACAATGTTACATAATTTAACCAGCCAGGGTTTAATCAGGATTGGTAGCTCTAGGCTAAGATACGTAAATTAACTTTGAACTAACTTTTACTCACCTGTGACTTTTAACCAAAGTGACCTACAGTGGAGGGAGGAGATACAATCTATGTGGGCTCTATGTGATTAGAACATGCGATTTGTGTAGCCGCAGGAGGGTGACGATGGGTAGAGGTTAGGGTGACGACCCTTTACTGCAGCAGTCGCTCGACCGGGGAACATGCTGGTGAGCTGGGCAGCTTCAGACTGCAGTGACAGAGTGTGCTGAGGGACCTTACACAAGCGTGTGACCAGGCTGTCAGAGTTACTCTCAGAGTCGGGTCAGATGTACTCAAGCACTGGCTGGGATGACCTTGGTGACACTGCCCAGGTGTTGTGGTCCAGCGTGCCGGCCTGTGACAACAGTGCATCCGGCCCATGGCCTCGTCTTCTGGGACATCGTGTTGGGGTACTGCCCCCCCCGGATGATAAATCCTTTATTTGCCATTTGCAGGTACATCGGGATTCTACTCTTCACCTGTCTCACATAGGTCTCCATATCTCACTGGTAACAGCACAACCAACATGCACAGTCCTTGGAACTGGGGGTTAAGGGCCTTGCTCATGGAGTCATGGACATGAGACTAATCCCCTGAGGCGAGGGCTCAAACCAGCAACCTTCTGATCTCAGGCACAGAGGCTCAGCCCGCTAAGATCTACACACCTGCGTAAATCCCAGCTGAAAGGGGTGTTATACTCACAGCACGTGGAAATTACAGTTTTAATGTGAAAAAGCTTCAAATCATCTGGATATTTTTCTTCTTTTTTAACATGCTCATGTAAACATGAATTTAAGAGTCTGGGTTTCCGAGCCCCTTAGCCCAAGCAGAACCACATGCAGGACGCCTGTCCCATTTCACATTTCACAATTCTTGCCACTCTTACCCCTACGCTCGAGGAGGTTTGCGGACATTGTGGGTTTTTAAGAAAGTTACAAAAAAAAAAAAAAAAATCTGTAAAGAGAGGAAGTCCCAGAAAGAGCTTTATATACAGCGAATGGGGAGCTGAAGCGGCTGCCGTCAGCTGATGGCGAGTTCAGATAGCAGGAGGTGAGAAACAGCAGAAAGTCGCGCTTAACCCACCGCGGATTGTTCTGCCTGAACTCGCTCACGATTTAGTGCACATGCTCTTACCGCTTACGGACAGGAATAGGTATGGCACAGTGCTGGGGCAAATCCTCCCCCCTTTTCCCTACTTATTTTATCCTCCTTAGAATATCCAGTGTATTATAGTATAATGGGGATCATGCCTTAGAAGTTATACAAGCACCTGCATACATGGTTGGTTCTACCCGAACCACATCGGGAGTTAAGTAAAGTGGAGGGACTGTGAAAGCACCTCCTGAGCCTTCTGATGTGTGGACTGTAGCTGCGTTGTTGTATCGCGGAACCGTGGTTATGACCTGTGTCACCCAGAAGAGTATTTCCCAGCCCGGTCCTTGGGGACCTCAGACAGTTAACATTTTTGCTCCCTCCGGGCTCTGTGCCAGAAAGGCTCAATTTTTGCTCCTTACCGGGTGCTGGGAGGGAGCAAAAACATGGACTGGGTTGGGAAACACTGACCTAGAGGATTAACAGGAGCCCCGCATGACCCCAGCTGGGACATTTAGAAGGCTCTAATGAGTGGTAAACACTACTGTGATGGTCTGGGGGGGCTGGAGGGGGAGCAGAATGCTGTTTAGCCAGGTTCAGATTTGGAAGGGCGGGGTGGGCAATGACCCCGAGAGCCACAAATGCAGTGTAATCTTAAAATAAGCCCACGCCTTCTGGTCGATTGCTCAAAAAGTCACTGTGACACAACATGTGACACTGGCGCTGCAGCAGGCAGGGTGGCTGAAGGGTCAGGAGAGGTAACAAAAGATACGATATTTTAAATTTTGGGGGAGGGAGGTGGACCGAATGACTCAATGAAATGGAACGAGATGAGAAAGAAACCCGTAGCGGCCCCTTGAGGCCAAGACGCGAAGATGGACGCCTCTGTGCGCCTTGTGACAGCTGACCAGAGCAACTGGCAGGGCGGGGCCTGGAGACGGGGGTCGGGGCTGAGGGTACGAGGTGCACTGTTGGGTTCACAAATTGCAGGGCTGGGGTGGGATAAAAAGTCAGCAGGAGGGAACGGGAGGTCACCGCCTCGCTGGAGGATTTATGGAGGTTGTGACATCCGGAGCTCCGCCACGCCACAACGCGATTCCTAGGACTAATCACGGCCTATTTCAGAGGGCAGTCCCTCCGCCAGCGTCCCTGGTGTGGGACTCAGGCACCTAGTCTCAGACAGTCTGCCCACGCAGCGTTCTGTACTTGTCCTTCAAGCAAGACTTGAACTCCAGCACAGGCAAGGGTCCAAACGCCCACTAGCAAGATGGACGCTGCGAGCAGCACCAGATGCTTCTTATTAGCGACTTCCGCAGACGTCCTCCTGCAGCGGGTGGCAAGATCTGTGTCGTTAGGCGATGGACCCCACTGTCCGGCACGAGGCCTCTGTGTCCTGCGCCCTCGTGGTTTTTTTTTTTCAGAGCCGTTTCCGTCCGCAAATTGGGGTTAACAAGGAATAGCGAGCAACGTTGACGAATCTGTGCGCGTGATGAATCTGTTCCTGTTCTGACCCTCCCAGCCTCAGATCCTCCCCCCCCCCAAGTGTCCTTCCCCTTTATTTAGTTGTTTATTTATTTGTGATGAGGGGGGTCACATGCTCCGCCATTAATTATTTTAGTTTTTCAAGGGATTCTTTTTTAATTTTTGAATAAATAGCACTATGGCCTCCCTGACTTGCACTTAGACCACGATAACAATCAAAGACACATTTGTCACACTGCAACTAGATGAAAAATTGAGGTTAAGGACAGCAGCATTTTAATGCCAATAACATAATAATTTTTAGCTACAGTTCTGGCTAAGCACTTAACAATGAAAAACAACGAAAAACACTGTTTGCACTTTCATTCACATGCAGCATCCTGACCTTCTGTAACTAACGCTGATGTATCTACTGTTCACCACGGGGCCCACGAGGGAACTCTAAGCATGAATCATAGAGTATTAACAAACACGCCGGACTGATTGATGAAATCCTTTAAACTTAGGAGCTTATAGCAGATGGACCCTGAAAACAGATCGTGGATTTGTTTTCATGAGATATATTAAACATTGACTGACAATGCCGCACACAGGGACTTTATCTGAGCGGTGCACTTACTCCATGCACGCATGCAAGCGAACAGTGGATCCTTTTCAGCATCATATAGGGAATGCTATGCGGCAAGCATCACCTGACTCTGAAGTTGGACAGAAGGCCGTGACCTTTGAACCCTGGACCCAAAACCAGGGGTCAGCTGGACTTGCTCCATAACAAGGGCTTCTGTTCAGCCTCTCCAGGAATGCTGGGTGCCTAAAGAGATGGCCAAAGGAGGGAGGGGG
>JAABNX020000053.1:11691747-11707828 GCA_015163995.2 Mormyrus lacerda | reverse complement strand
CTTTGGGATATGAGCTTGCAACCTTCCGGTCACCAATCCAACCCTCCAACCTGATGCCTCAGCTGCTCTCACTCACTCCTGGGGGAATAAACATCTAGAACAAGCTGAGGAATGCTGGACATGCATGGAAGTGTGGTAGAGCTGCAATGTTGAGACGGTACCACAATTTCTGCCCGAGGCTTTCATTTTATTGTCTTTACAGTGCAGATTTACCGCAAAGTTATCCAACCCTCTCATGGCAAATTTACAGTCTACTGTTAATGCCTACTGGTATTATTATTAATCACTGTACACTCTTTGCATTACTACATACACACTCAAACAACATTAGTATTGTAATAACGGCAAGATTATCTCCACTGTCTAACCAATGACCTGTCAGCCACGCCCACCTGTGGGGGCGTCCCTCCCAAGGCTTTGCTTATTTACCTTTCATATAAGCTCCTTGGTCATAGAGGGGTAACTTTGGCAAAAATGTTGTCTGTGAAAGCAGCAAAGGCTTTAGAGCTTCACCTACTTTCAGTTTTAATCTGAAACCTAATTGAGATATAAATGAACCATATTATTTCCATGATGAACAAGGATAAAAGAGAAATGTCATTTTTTGCCATGAAATCCTTGCTCGAAACTTATCTTAAACCTGACTAAATCCTAAAACCAACCCTAATGCTAAAATCTATCCCAACTCTAGCGCAATTGTAAATTAACACTCTTTACGGTGATGCCAATCTTAACCTTATTCCTAAACGCACTTCTAACCTTAATAACCAATCTAGCCTACTGTGAACCAGAACCCTAATGCAGCCTTCACAGTAATGCTAACCCTTATCCTAATGCCAATCCAAACTCCAACTTTAGCCCTAACCCTAACACCCACCCTAATCTATACAAACCATATCCCTGATGCAAAAGACAACCCTAACCCCTAACTAATGGTCATACATTTGGAATATATGGGTAAAATTACCATGCATTTACAAGTCACAGAGTGAGTGCAGAAGTTCTGCATATGTGGTTCCCAGAAGAAATCAGCGACATGGCCTGGGTTTGCTTTGAGCTGGTGATCTTCACCAAATCCATGTCAATCTCAACCGGCATGGTTATCATAGCATACTTCAAAGGCATTCCATTCCATCAGGCTTACAACTGACTGGGCAGTCCTTCATTCGTGTGCAAGATAACAACCTGAAACACACCTCACAGTTGTGCAAGAATTATCTGGCGCATAAGGAAAGTAACGGACAACTCGGTCTTACAATCTAGCCTGTCAGGCTCCAGACCACAATCTCAGAAAACTGGTCTGGAAAAAACTAGATAGGCGAGTCAAGGAAAAACAAGTCACAAGCGCCTCGCAAGAACTATGAGGTGTGGAGCAGAAGGCTTGGGATTTCCTGCTAAAATGAAACACAATACTTTGTTTGTGAAGCTGTTGTTAAAGCACGTGGCGAGTATTTTCAATAATTAAAACTTTTTTAGATGCAACTATCTTGAATATTTAAAGACTGCAAAACATCGTCATACAAGAAAAAGCTTGTTTCCATTTATTCTCAAACATCGGAGTCCAAAGAAAAAAATCTATGATATTACTCACCAAATATCAGAAACGGATTATTCAATCGTTTGTGTATGCGTTGTTTTCATACATTCATTTTCAAATAAATTATACTTCAAGTAGAACTTTAAGGTCTGACTGGTCAGCTGCACTAGATCTATTATTCCCACAGGATGTAATAATTCCGGGGCTTTACAGTAACGATGAGCATAACGTTAAACTATGGCGGAATTACAGTTCAGCTGGGGTACACTTCACTTTATTATATGTTTTCACTAAAATAATCACGCTATGTTCTGCTGAGACAGAAACAAACAGAAGTAAAGCAAATGGAAGATTACATGGATCCATTTCAAGGAGTCTTCAGGTGACCAGAGGGGCCACACCCTGCACAGCCTCGCCCAAGTCAGCTATCTCTGCAGACTGCTCCTACCCCCAGGGCATAAAGAGACCCCTCCCAGCTCCCTCCGGGACACCCACCACCTTGATCCCCCCCCACTCCACCAGCCTGCAAAATTCCCAGGCAAAATCCCACATCAACAGAGCAAACCAAACCCACTCAGGCGGTAAATACTCCTCATTGGCTCTGGGTGATTTATCCACAACCTCTGGGATCAATCTAGGCTGCATCAAGGAGGAGGGGTGCGGGAGTCGACTCAGGCACCTAGCTAAGGCACGGCAGCATCTGGCATTCATTACCCATCACGCCTTGCGGCTCAGCAGTTCCCAAACTTCTACCTCCCAGAGAGGCTCCGTGTCTCTCCTTCTGCGCGGTCGCAGCCCGCTTTGCGCGAGCAGGCCATCTCCCCCCCCCCCCCCGACACCTTCTTAATGGCCATCTGCACTCGGTCTGTCCCTACAAACTAAACAGCCCCCCTGTAACGCACGGGGCCATAAAGTGGTCATGGGCATTGTTTGCTTTTTTCTGCGGACGCGAGGTGACAGCAGTCAGGGAGCCTCCCTCGCAGACCCACCGACGAGCGGCCGGAGGGACCGGCTGACATGGCCCTGGGAACGCAGACCCCCTTCGGCCTCCACGCTATCCCAAGCTCCCTAAGGGACTCCCAACTCTGGCTCTACAACCATCTTTGACAGTAACATACTGGCTTCCAGAGTTATAGGTCAATACACTGAGCCCTTATGTCACAACTCGATATACAAGTCCAGGAGCATTGCTCCTCTGTAATTAATCATGCTTTTTATGTTTATTTATATTTATATGTTATTGCTTTGCTCTCTGTGAAATTTCATCGCACTTTTAGTATATTCAAAACACATACGTTTTATGTCTGCCATACTACTGAAATTTATTCTTATGTTACCTTACATGCAGTTATGGTCTAGTATGTCACATAGACAAATAAATAAGCGTTTTATGTAAAGGATGCATTGCTGTTTTCGTACGTGCATTAAATCAGGGGTTAAGCTGCCCTGAAGCTGAACACGCATTTAAGGTCTGTGTGGCTTAGTCTGCGGCGCAGGCTTTTATATCTTATCGAGTAATATAAATAAACTTCACTTTTATATTCACTTTCCTGGTAGGTACACTAAATTATACGATAAGGTCGGGCAAATGAAAGATCCAAAAATGCTGCAAAGTCGATAAATAGTTGCTGCAGTTATCAGATGTAAAATGTAAAAAATAAAATTAAATAAATGTAAGTTCAAAGAAAATGCGTGAATTTCCACTACGACGCTTAGGCCGTACTTGGCCACGTAACAAAGATATTTTTATGAAATAAATGTGCCTAGCTGTAAAAGAATTATTTGGTCAAAGTCCTTTTATCTCTTGCATTGCGGATGAATCCAAATATCCATTACTGTTGCTGATTCCGCCATATCCCAGCAAAACACCGGGACACACAACAATATATAACTTAAAATTGGCTTCCAGTTTTTGGCATAGAAGACTAAGATATTTATTTTGACTTTTATTTAAAAATAGACCTACAAATCATACCTGTATATACACAAGGGCAGGCCTTCCGCTCTCTGGCAGACGAAACATCTTTTTCGAAACGCCACCTTAAGTACCCAAAAGTTGAATGGTGCTTCCGTAATGTTGATATTTAATTATTTGAGTAGAATTACATTTAATTTCGTCCCGTTAATCTAAAAAGACTATTTGAATCCCTGAAAACTTAAAAAAATAAAAGAAAAATGCGCAGACAAAACTCGCATTCTTTGGCTGTTTGGCGCCTCCTGGTGGACGACGTGTGTCAACGTGATTGGAATCGTACAGGGGACTTGGTGAGATGTAATTCGTTTGTCATATTAGAGATTAAAATCAAGGTCAGACGATTTAAAGCGAAATTAGAGGGGAAATATGCAGAAGAGGCAGAACACAAATCAAAAGAACAAAGTGATATGCACACATTCACAGTACAGTGATGGTGGAGGCTATGAAGTACAGACCATGGTGTAATGCTTTTTGGCTACAGTAGACCTGTTCCTCGGATGGCCTGACATCACAGCAGTCACCTGGCTAGCAAATTGCTATCCTGCTAATTTATCTGGCAAACTGTTTGATGAACCAATGAATTATTTTAGTAAACAAATTAAGCAGTATATTTGCCGAAAGTCTCAATCTAACATTTAATGGCATACAATATTTGTAACTACCGTAGTAACCCTTAGCAAGATGGAACATACCTGTTCAGTTTTGCCAACAATTGTGATAGATAATATCGCAATTACAACAAAGCAATACTGATATTATCTATCACAATTGCTGGCAAAACTGAACAGGTATGTCCCATTCCCATCTTGATAAAGGTTACCACGGTAATTACAAATATTGTATGCAGTCCTTTAAGACACTACACAAAATGCTCAATGAAATATGTACATACGTTATTTGTTTTCATTCTTTTAAAAAGAAGACCAGATCGATATATATAAGGTCACCCTAATAACAACAAAATAGTAAATGTGGAGACAAAACAAAGTCAAAATCAGTTTAGATTATTTTTTATTACAGTACTTATAAGTTTTAGTTTAGTATCGACCGTCAATCACCATAATTTTAAACTCCGCCGATCCGAACAAGGACAACAAAAAGACAGGAATGAACCTCCCACACAGCGTAATACAGCACCTCGACAGCGTTACAGTAAAATACTCGTCATATCCAGTAGCATTTGTTACTGATGTTTATTCAGGTCTTTTTTCCAACTCTCTTTTACAAAACACAGAAATTAAAGACAACATAACAATAGTGTTCTGTAATTTAGGTAGTTGTTTTTTGTGCCTTTTTAAAGTTTTTTTCCCCACTTATTTATACATTCACATACAAACACCTACGATTTTCTACATCACAGTACAATGATAACATGTTAATATCCCACTCACGTTGAAATAATGGCAAAACAGAACCGATATCTGATAAGAGCTTTAACAGAACTTGGGGCTCTTTTGGCGAGGACCCGGACACATGGGCCTTATCCGCATGTAGCCTGGTGGGTAGAGGAACCTGCAGCGTCTGTGTGCTGAACTTCACAGCGAGGTCTCGGCAGTGGAGCCAGAGCTGCAGAAACGCTTGTATCTATTATTGCTTCGATTATCTTGCACATAATGTCTCCGAATGGAAAAATCGGTCAAACCACACCCCCCAAATTACAAAAAAAAAAACCGCAGTCCTTAGTTATCGTTACGTAAAGGTTTTACGAAGGAGAATGGTAACAGAACCAAGCTGTAGCACTCTGCAGAAATCGTTTACGAAGCATCACACGGGGATCGATGTTGCACGATAGAGGAACGGATCAATGCGTCATATTAGGATGTAGCAAATAAACACACGATCGATATACAAAAGACATTTCTGGCCACAAGCATGCTACGCATCCTTCCTAACTGACAGCCAATATTAATCCATTTTTCCAAAGTCAATGTGCTTTTAAGGGGGGGGGGGGCTGGGATCACAGCTGGCCCGGTTAGGTGGCCGTGCCCAGAACCGAAACAAATTACAGTAAATGCTTTCATATTCTTCGTTTCATCATAATGAAGTGTTCAACTGGTCGCTAAAATATTTTTACGAGTTTAAGAAGACATCAGCTTCTCTATGGGTTTGATGAATTGGAAGGAACCAAACAATATTTCTAACATTGTTTAAGAATAACAAACAGGAGCTGTAGTGACCTATCTTCTAGACCAGTCCAATACCATCAATACTGTTCCACTATTTTATCGCCTTTCATTTCAGACAAAATGCATTTCACTCGCTGCTGAGCCATTTATTCTAAAGGAGGAAAACGAGAAAGGAGAAACCAAGTCCAAAAAAAGGCAATGGAAATGGGGGGTTTCAATAGACACGGCAGACGTGAAACATCCTGATTGTCTTTACAGTTGGGGGGGGCAGCGGTTGCGTGAGGGGGCACAGTTGCGCCCCAAGTGGACAGTTGACGGCACAGCCACACGATGGACAGTTAAATTGAATGTTGGATGGACGAAGCAGAACAGAGCCTTGGAAAGAGTAACGCTAACATGGCATTTTGTTGTGTAGCATTGTGCTCACAGTAAATTAGCTTTTTTGTACTTTACTGCTACCTTTCTACTGCTTTGCCCACTGAGCTCACAAGTCACCCTTAGATTTCAGACCTAAGAGTACAAATCTAAAGTTCTGCTGTTGTTTGCTATTAAAATAAAGACATGAAATCCCTGTCTTGTTTGTCGTCTTTTCTATCTCTGTGCTAATTGCTGTTACAACGGTAAGACTCGCATGTGAAGTGAGCCGCCTGCACATCGGTTATTTCAGGAGATGCTGGACCACAGGAACGGTTATGTTGCCGTGGTCATGGTTAACTGCGAGTGTAAATGTATTTTGTGTCGGTTGTTTTGAATTTGTTTTTTGAAATTGGAATTATCCTCTGTCAGCGTTCTTCATGGAAGCCAAGGGGAGACCATTGAGAGAAGCAGACAACATCTGGCAGATCAGGAGACACAATGGAGAAACGTGAGGAGGTTGCTTGGATGCCAGTGTGTCCTGCGGTATTCACCAAAAAGCCAGCTGTACTCACCACCAGCACCTACTCAAAGAAGGACATCAAAGCAAAAAACAGAAACATTTTTCCAGCCACAACTTTGAAACCAAAAAATAAAGATAGAGCATGAAGCGTTTGAATCCACTGCCTAACGCTATCACACATTTGAAAGACAAAAGAATTTTGTTTGTTTGCTGGAATTTAAAATGCTCTTTTCACTAATAATCATAGATAGTTTCCAACCATGTTTACACGCTTTAGAAAACTAAAAAAATCTATCATTTAAACGTTACAAATAACTCCAGCCCCAGTTAAAACCCCGCGTTAACAAAACTGCAGAAACGTGTGGATCTGGATGCTGGGAAATTTAGATCTTCGATAAACTGGAGTCGCATCAGGATCAGTCGGGAGGCCGGAGACAATGACGGTCTAAGCTTTCTGAGCATAAAAAGCGGATCGGCTCTCTTCACTGCGGCTCTGAAAACTCCGCTCCCTTTAATAACGTTTATCACAAAACAATCAACAACTGGACTTCAATTATGCACAGGTGTTAAATAGGTAGAAAAATAAAAAAATAAAATGAGGATACATTTAATAGTATACACAGACTGCATATCCACACACAGTCCGACTCACACACTCATATGCCCACAGATACTTTATATGAACACACTCCAGGCTCCGTATTCATGTTATAAGACATAAAAGACAACAATAACAAACACACTGCATATCAATAAAATAGATCCGTTCGCTTTTAAACAATGTGATTTTACCCACCATCAATAAATAAACCAAAATATATACATATATCATATATAAATCTAAGACTAACCGTCTTGCTACAGTTTTACATAAACTGAAACAGGAAGTTTTTTTATTCTCTCTTTTACTTTATATTCTTTTGAAATAGCTACAACATTTTCCTCCACAATAATAGTAATAATACCTCTTTCCAGGTTTTCATTTATTTACGTTTATGTATCATAAATTATATTAAAAAGAAACCTACATTGGTAATATCTGTTTGGACCACATTGTGCTTTTCTAAATCTTTTGCCCAATTTCTTTGGACGGTTTGAAAGATGACAGTCTCACTCGCGTCCAGGGACAATTGGTCTCCTACCAAAACACGCATACCTAATGGTGTTGATAACTACACAACCAAAACAGAGAAGGAGCACATTTGGTTTGGCTTCAAAGACTAGGGGTGGGGCTATGCAAAGTGGGTGTGGCTAAGCAGAACAAGGGTGTGGCCACACATAACGGGGTGTGGCTATGTGTGATGTGGGCGGGGTTAAGTCGGGTGACAAAAGTCTGTGAAGAGAAGATCTGAGATGGCTCATAGTTAAAACAACCTAATGAGTATCAGCACCTCAGTCCTACCATGTGTACGATATACATGCACTCCGATAAAACTAAACAAACAACATCAACTCACATGCTGGACCACAGTTAACAGGCTGGACCATACGAAGGATTGTGGCATTGCTTCGTGTCAAAGGCATGGTTATTTCTTATGTTTTGGATTTTGAAGTCCCTTTAATTTACTTTTTTAAAGCATTCACATGATTATTAATATTATTTAATAAAATTGTTATTTATAGCAGTGTTTCCCAACCCGGCCCATGTTTTTGCTCCTCCCCCCCCCCGCTCCCAGGAGGCCCCACACTGATTTATATGCTTCACTTGATTATTAATCCTTTGATAATAATGGAGGCATAAGGGAACTATTTTTATTTTACGTACTGGTCATTTCCTTCGTTTGTTGTGGGGAGTATGATTGTTTGAGGTCTGAAAAACACTAAAACAGAAACCAGTCACTCGTGGCATTCAGGCAAAAGGGGAGGGGGGGGGTGGATATTACTGAGGCAAGTCAATATCCTGAATGTAATTCAACCGCCAGGTCCTTCAGCGATTTTCAAGGACATCAGAAAAATTCTAGGAAGTCGTCCAAAATGCCAGTGAGCTACTCGCTCAAACTGGAGTGCTGTAAGGCTTGTCTTCCCCCATCAGCAGACCACTACTCCGCGACGGCAGAATATGGTGAGATCTGGAGTGTGCAGTAAGATAAATGGCAAATTGCACCAGTCTCAGAATCCATTCTGACGTCGGCTGTGCAAGCATTCCGGAATGCTACACAGACTGACCGGCAGAACATCATAATTTTCAATAAAAACTAATTTTAAGTGGTTTCACCCAAGATTATGAGTTCAGTTCCTCTGTTTCTGCTTCAGCTGAACTGAAAAGTGCTGTTATCCCTCTACCCTGATCACGAGAAAGTAAACCTAGAATGTTCTAGATCTATTAATGGCAGTTTAGCTACAGTTAATTATTGTAAGAAACATACAGCATCTCTGCATTTTCACTGGCAAAGGGGGTAAATTGGGCCTTGGTTCAGCTAGCTTGGGCATCAAAGGATTTACCCAGTCGCCATGGACAGCAGTACCTTCAGATGAAGGTCATCTAAAATGCAAAACGTGGCTGTCCCTCAGCCTGATGGGAAAAATTTCAGCTACCCTAAGCAGGCGTGAGAGTGACCTTGGCTGTCCACAGTCCATCGTTTATGTGATGGGCATTTGTGGTAGCTTTCTGAGTAAAATGTGTCTTTATTGAATAGGAAAGGGAAAATTTTGCATGGCTCAAAGTTAAGGCCACCAATCCCGCCCCATAGTTCCAGGGACAACTTCATGTCTTCATGCTGAAGGATGGATGTTAATCATGTTTCCAACTTTCCAGCTGGATAAATAATTCCTGAAGGTGGTTTACCTATTAATGTGAAGCTTTGTGCTGTACGGAATGGAGGGATATATCTCTGTCACGTACAGTTGGCTGTTGGACAGGACAGTGATATGTGGCCATATTTTGAATATTTGCCGAGTATATGGACAACACAATAAAGTTAAGAAACCTAATATTTAAGGAATAATACCTGGCAGAAAGCATTTTACATGTTGAGAACTGTTTGGTAAAATCTTGGGAGAGGATGCTCCAGTTTAGCCCAAACACAACATATGTTTCAGTTCAACAGAAAGCACAGCATTCACTTAGACTTTACGAAAAGGGGTTTTAGCCTCGAAAACATACTCAACCTTGAAGCAGCTGAAAAGTGATTGTCACTGGTTTTCGGATAATGAAGATGGATGTTTTGCGGTTTTATAGGTGTAGCTTGCAACATGTGGCCCCCTCACAGTCACCTGGGATTATGGGGCTGGGGCTTTGGTGGGCTCAGGTCACAGTGAGGCCGCTCTGGCTCCACTCCTCCCTCTGCTGGTGGCAGCACCTTACTGCAGCACCTGGCCCCGTGTCTCAGGCAGCTTTAGGGCCAGGAAGCTCCCGGCGGCCAGTGCCCCTGAGGCGAACAGGATGGGCACAGCCTTGGTGATGCCCACGAAGGAGGTGAAGATGCTAATGCCCAGAACGGCTGCCAGCTTGCAGAGTGCGTTGAGGAAACCAAACGCTGTTGTTCTGCAGGGACAGGAATGATTATGTGTCAGGAAGTTTGTATAGCTTTTTAAAAATGGATGTGAAGCCCATATAGAAAAGGAAAAAAAAGACTTTAGAGGAGTGTTTCCCAATCCGGTCCTCGGGGACCCACAGCCAGTCAATGTTTTTGCTCCCTCCCAGCTCCCTGCAAGACAATCCACATTTTGGAACTGGGAGGGAGCAGAAATATGACCCCACAGTGGGTCCCGAGGACTGGATTAGGAAACATTGTTTTTGTGAATAAGACTACCAGCTATGTGTCAGCATAAAAGGTGTTTGCTTTTTTCTAAGTGTCGTGCTGAACATCCCTAGTTTGTTCATTTATTATTTACAGCTTTACAGCAGTAAAAAATTGCCCGATTTCTCACTCATCTTCAAAATGCTTTACCTTGTCATTTGGACATGGAGCCTGTAGGAGGCACTGTTTGTTCCAGTGAATCTGACATTCTGCAGCCCTTTTTAGTATTGTGTAGTTTTACTGTCTCATCTTTAAAACCATTATGAATGGAATTGGATAATGCTGATTTTGGTTAACAGTAGCTGAAATCATTGATTCTAAGTAAATAAGGAATACACTACTTCCATTTGATATTTGATCCAAATTGTTTTATTTGAAAGCTCACAGAAACTACGAAAATGAAAATATTTGCAAATATTATATCTCACCACCAGGTGGTGCTGTAACATGCTGTCCTATTAATACAGACAGCTGTTATCATGAAATGCATGAAAATCTAGATTCATTCCTGTACTTTAAAAGGAATACGGTAACTGCAACAGTGGTGAAAGTGCTGCAGACAGGGACTGTACTCAGCATAAAGGAGGCAATAGCGTTTTAGTAATTAAAGATTAACATTATTTAAACACTAGAATATACTGTAGGATTAAATCATCCATTCATCCATACATCTCCCATAACTGCTTATCCAATACAGGGTTATGGTGAGTGACACCAATAGATGGTAAGATACTGATGGGGCAGAGGGGATTACCGTTTATCCGAAGGGTACAGCTCCACCGTCAGGACATCCAAGGCATTCCAAGAGGCAATACTTATACCGCCGAATAGGCAGAGTAGAGCAATCATGGCCGACTCACTGCTGCCGAACGACAGGAAGAAACAGCTGATACACGACATCACGCTGGATCCCGCTGCGGTGATGAAGAGGAGGGGGAGAAGAAAACCGGACATGAGAAAGGCATGGATGCTTTAATATCCCAGTGACTGACATCAGAAGCTTATTTGCACAAAAATGTTCTGAGGGCAGAAGGAAAAATGATTGGAGAAATAACCAATCAGAATGTAGAGGTGGTGGGACCAAGCAACTAGAGGAGGTATCTTATTGGTCGGTCCCACCTCCTCTAGTTGCTTGACCCCACCTCTTCTACAATCTGACTGGTTACCTCTTCGAACCAGTCATTTTTCCTTCTGCCCTCAGAACATTTTTGTGAAAGTAAAACTCGCCTGAGCACATCAGACAGGCAGGCGGTGGTCATATTTTCACCTGATTGGTAAACTGGTTAGATTAAGGGTAAACTGTAAGGTTATTAAGTCACAGCTTGATTTTAACATCAATAATGTCTACAAAATGACTACCGAGCATCCTCAGACGTCCGATCTTGTCCATCAGCAGGGCGGACACGATGTTGCCGGGCAAGACGGCGAGCGTGCCCAGGAAGCTGACGAAGTAGATCATGTAGGCATTATTGTCGTCGCTGAAGTCCAGGATGCAGCCCTCCTTGTTGTGCAGGAAGGTGCTGTTTATCAGACGGCTGTTGATCAACCTGTACTTGAACAGATCTGAAGAAGTGAGAAGTGAGAAGAGGAGGTAAATGTGTGTCTTCACAGTAAAAGCTGGGTTCTTATTCCATCCACGTCAGCCATACTTTTTGACTGTGAAAATGACATCTAGGTGTGTCATACCAGCTACTTCTGATATATATTTTCTGCAGCTAATCCTTCACCATTTGTCATAAGCAGTGCTGGGCATTTCCTGTCCAGAAATCCAGACCCAGATTTTGTTTCTACCAACCAGGTGAATGTAAAGAGTCACAGTCACAGAGAGCTCATCTGGTTGGTAGAAACAAAATCCTGGTCTGAATTTGTGGTTTCTGGACCTGAAGTACCCAACACTGGCCACAAGCCTAATTTTGTTGACGTCATGTTATGTTTTATTTTCTGTAACCACAGGTCTGGGTGTTCTGTTTATGCATAAGAGCATAAATCATTTCTTAAAGATTACGGATGATGTCCAGAAAAACTGTAACAGAGAACACAAACTCAAAATACAATGAGCAGCAGTAGGCTCAAGACTGCATGTGACATAATTATGAAAACAATATCACAATTAAACTTAATTTAGTATGGCTCTCATTCAGGACATTTTACAAAAAGGAAGTGAAATGCAGCAATTGATTCCTCCCCAAGATGTCGTGCTGTCATCACCTGTGTTGTAAAAGAGAGTGGAGATGAAGGTGCAATTCTTGAAGAATGTGTTGCTCGATGTGATGTCCTCGAAGTAACACTCCTCAAACGCAGAGTCCTCAAACACCATGGACTTCATCTTCATGTTGATGAACCTTCAAAGAGAGTCATACGTGTTCAGAACTGGAGCAAAACTTCATCTCAGAAACAGAGGGGTTCCACTTCAAATTCTATCAAGGAGCAGGAACGTGCGGTGATGTAGATTATCTGCGTTACGTATCATGGCAAGTCTGGTGCAGGCACCTACTTGTCGTTGAAGTAGCGGCCATTACGGTGGATCTGGTTCTCCAGGGTGAAGTTGAAGGTGACGTGCTCCACACGCTCCTTGGTGAAGACCTTGGTGCGACTGGCATAATCCTGCTTCTGCAGATACTTGATCATGTCGGGGAACCAAACCGTCAGGCCGTAGTAGCTGCATGTCAAAGGCAGAAACTCAGGGTGAAGGGATTTCTTTATAATAGTGTTTCCCAATCCGTTCCTCAGGGACCCAGAGATAGTTTGTGTTTTGGAGCAAAAACGTGGACCGTCTGTGGGTCTCCGGGGACTGGGTTGGGAAACTCAGCCTTGAAATAAAAGTCAGTTCATAGGGTAACGATGTATTATCCATGTAAAATATAAGATCATTAATTGTTAATTGTAAGCTATGATTTGGCAGGTACTACTACAACAACATTGTAAAGCTAAGGACAGCAAGATGGGGCAGGCGAAGAGAAATGTACCTGTATTTATACTTGTGCAAATGACAAATAAAGGATTTATTATTATTATTATTATTATTATTATTATTATTATTATTGACTGTATACAGAAAAGCCCAGTATTGACTAAATCCATAATGTGCATCATGTAGTTGAGCTTAGTAAAAATGCACTGAAGTTTATGGTCAGGAATTGCATAGACCTTGTAGAATTCAGAGGTAGACGCTGCTTACTGACCTGAAGGACATGGTGAACCACACTGCCATCATCATGAGGGTGGTGCGCCGGTACTCAGGGGCGAAACAGGCCTGGAAGTTACTCCACACCTGCAGCGCGGAAACACGCCGACTTCTCACCAGGCTGAATTACACTCATCGGCTACGAACTCACCATTCGCCCCGGAACCACCAGTCCAGCAGAGGAGCGCAGTTCAGGTCCAGAGGGTAAAAGTCCAGTCAAATATTTTGTTTTAACCAACGGGTTAAGATCTCTATAACTGCGACTCTACATTCAAAAAAATCTTGGTCTGGACTTTTACTGGACCTGAATTACCCACCTCAAACATTCCTCATAGTACAGGCTGATTTCTTATATTGCAGATTTGGGACGGAGCAATAAACTTGTAGCTCCACGATGAAAATTCCCCCAAACATCTCCCTCTGATCATCTCCTTCCTACCACTTTATGTGGTTCTGACCCTAAAACTCCCTCTTAAACAGCCCCACCTTCCATTACAGTTATTTAGCTGATGCTTTGGATCAAAACAACAAACAATTAAGAGTCACTGACCATCCTGGGAGTAACTGAAGTGCCAATTTCCACTCAGTCCATTCTTTGTCGTGCTTGAAATGAGACTGCCAATCACCTAAAGTCAGGCTTCCTTATCCTTGGTCACACAGTCCTTATGTAACCTACTTTCGTCGCATTTCCGAAGTTCACTAAGTCCGGAGAAATTTTCTCCGTGGAATTTTGGAAGTTAGGGGTTAGGGGCCTCAATCAGGGCCCCGATGCTGATATGTTTACTCAGCCAGCACTGGAATCTCGGGCCCAGACGCCCAGCCTGCTAAGCTACAGAGCACCCCCCCGCCGCCGCTGCCGCGCGTCTCTGTACCTGCTGGAAAAGGCTGAGCAGCTTCATCTTCCAGCGCTTGTGCCACACCGCTGAGTCTTCTCCCATGTCCACCAGCTCGTCCATCGGCTTCACCGTCTTGATGGCGGTGACCTGAGCCCCAGCACAGCGACGCAGGATTAAATGAAGCATGGAGATTCCCCCTTCACAAGGTGTCCGGGTTGTCTCTTTACACCTTAGTAAAATGTTTCATTTTGCTTTCCTACACGTTCCATGTTAATGGTTAGTTGTAGCTGGATGTTAACATGTTATTTTTGTAATTTACTTCATTTTACTTTAATGTGGCCAGTTGAACCGATATGAATTCCTTGCCGATTCTAACATATTTTAAAACGCTGGTAATGGTATACAGTCTAATGAAAGAACATCCTGTTTATCTACACAAACCAAGCTCTTTTAGAAGACAAGACAAATTGTTTATATTATACTAATTGCCATTGGTGTTCTCCACAAATAAAGGGTTAAATTGCTTTGGGAGACATTATGGCAAATGGCCATATATTGTAATACAAAAAAAAAAACAATTTCTGTCATTCCACAAGATTAGCAGGGTAATGCCATTATAAAGAATATTAATTCTGCATGTATTGGGATGGCGTGCATGGCCCTATTGCCAGAGAATTGAGGTACATAATGGCCTTGTCAGTCAAGCTGAATGGCCTCATTTTTTCAGCCCGTTCCCATTAGCGAACGACGATAACGGCTACGGCGGCGTTCTCCCCGGCACTCACAGAGAAGACTCTCTCTGGGTATCCCTTGGCCCTCATGTTGGTGTCATGCACCTGTTTCAGAACCATCCAGCCCTCGTCATGCTTCCCATTCTGCCAAAAGATCCAGAGCATTTGCTGCCATCAATAGCATGTAGGCTAACGTAGCATAGCTAACGCCATATATCCAGTAGCACTGTGGGCATATTAGCATGTGGGCTAGCTCACACCTCATATTGTGAAAAGTTGCATTGAGAGTAAATTACCATGTGGTCCACCTCAAATATCATACACTGTAATAAGCAGCACTGGGGTTAAAGTACCGTGGCAGCTAGCTAACACCTCACACACTTTGGTAAGTACCATTGTTGGTACGTTAGCATAGCGGCTAGCTTTCATCACGCACACTGAAATTAGCAGCACTGAGGGTCTCTCTCACTGCGGTCAGGATCTATTATTAAATGCGTGTCTCCCTCATGCAAAGATGATGGAACCGTGAGACAGACCCTGTGGCAGAAGCCATTACATCTGGAATATGTGAAATGACATCTTCTTGTGACAGGCGCTCTCTGGATCTTATTAAGGACTCTTATGAGGGTAACAGCAATTCATTAAACACACAGGAGACCAATCGAGGTTTACGGAACCTATTAAAAAAGGAACACGATCGTTAAGACACTTCCGAGGGGTCTGAGGGGTAGCATTGCATGAGTAAAATATATCTAATTAAGCTACATCAGTGTAGGTAATTAGCAATGCGGGGGGAGGGGGGAATTAAGCCTGAAGAAACTGCGGAACAAAGCAGATGGTATATCAGGCTACAAAGATTCAGTGTTGATTTCTTTCATGCAATTTGATCATTAGTCAGCAGGGGGCAGGATGGTGAGCTGGGAGGGTCTACTCACCTCCAGGAAGAAGCGTGGACTCTCCGGCATGGTGGTGAGTGCGGCGATGGCGGCCACTGACGGGAAGGCGCACACCAGTACGAACACGCGCCAGCTGTGGAACTGGTAGGCCGAACCCATCTGGAAACTCCAGCCTGCAG
>JAABNX020000053.1:11668807-11691647 GCA_015163995.2 Mormyrus lacerda | reverse complement strand
GAAGGCGCACACCAGTACGAACACGCGCCAGCTGTGGAACTGGTAGGCCGAACCCATCTGGAAACTCCAGCCTGCAGGGGGCGGTGCGGAGCGTTAAAGAGAATGGAGAAAAATGGGGAATAAAGGGAAATTAAACGACTTTCGTTACATTTCCGAAGTTCACTAAGTCCGGAGAAATTTTCTCAAAAACGTAAGCCGTGGAATTTTGGAAGTTAGGGGTTAAAGGGCCTCGTTCAGGTGCAAATTCTCCTATTTTACTCATTTTACTGCACGTCTCTTCGCTACAACAGAAGTCATGTTAGCAAAAAAGCTATTTGAATTGGAAAGACGGGGAAAGATGAGCAAGAAGAACAGAAAGAGAAAGAAAGATAAAGTGATGGAAGGACAGAGACAGAGAGGCGGAGAGTCACTGTTATTCAGATCAGATAGAAAGATGGAGTATTTTGGTTAAAGAGCCATGGAAACGTGAGGTTTGGGAAGAGGGATGCTGTCGGTTGTATAAAAACAGGCCTGTGGGGGCAGCAGAGAGTCATACCGTAGTGGGGGATGATGGCCCAGGCCATGGCGGACGCATAGATGCCCCCGATCATCCAGAACATGCAGAGCCAGCTCAGGTGCTCGCCGCGCTTCTCCTGGGCCAAGAACTCTGAGTAGTAGGAGAAGACGATGGGGATGGAGCCACCGATCCTGGAGGAGAGACGCCAAATCACATCCGGTCATCAGGCTCCCTCTTCACCTTCATAAAAGACCCATCTGACCTGGGAACACCTTCACTAGCCTGATGTTTCCCTAAATGTTCTCATGCTGCACTTCTGGTCCATGAACAGTCTTATTAGATTTTTGCTTAGTTAGAAGTTATTGTGTACTTGTTGTTGTGTATCTCCTGCTCCAGAACTGCTTGCATTCATACTGGGCTTTCATTGGAAGCTCAGCCTAGTTCAGGGCTGGTGAACCGGATCTATGGATAGCCGCCGTGGGTTTTTGGGATGACCCCTCTCAATCAGCCAATAATAAAGCGGCAGTTTTCAACTCCAGTACTGGTAACCTACAGCTATTGGCTGATTGAGGTACCATCCCAAACTCCGTACCCACAGTGACTCTCCATAAATCTGGTTTGCCACCCCTGACCTAAATGCACTTACGTGTAGTCGACAACCCTGATGGCTTATACACTTGTAATACGCTATCTGCCTCACCTGAATGTCGCTTTGGACAAAGCATCTGTTAAATCTGTGGACGTGAACGTAATTTGTTAAGCACCATCTATGGATTCGGTTCATATTCATTCTGCAATTTGCAACTCTTTGATATTTCGTTACCACTTGCGCTGTTAGACAAACACCGTACAAGAATTTTTAATCTGAATCTTGCTTGTTCACAGCAGCATTTTTCAACCTGCGTACCGTGGCACAGAGACACTGCCTTACGGAAAGTTTGCCACCGCAGATAACGGGTCGGAATCGCCGGCATATGATATTCATTTCTCTGTCGAACCCGTGTCTCTATATTTATTCTCCTTGTCTATTCACTTTGCACATGCTGCACTGCTCCAGTGCTGCTAAGTGACATTTCACTGCCATGTGCGCTATGACAATAAAGAATCCTATTCTCCTTATCCTCCCTTTCATCAGCTAATCCCTGTCTTTCCGTCAAGTCGACTTCTGCCTCACACTCGTAGCTGCAAGGAAAATGAGTCAACAGGCAAGTGACTCACCTCCTTGCGCTGTGTAGACTTTTATAGACATAAATCAGCCATGATGTGCTTAACATGGCCACGCAGCAGCCAGGAGAACTACAGTATTATAAGAGATACACATTGGGTTGCGACAGAGTCGTAATCTGCCATTATGGACGATATGGATGGTGGCTGCATCATTTAATGTGACATATGTTCCACCAATGAGCTGCTGAGGCACGTCGTCAGGTCAGTGTGAAAATCAGTGTTTTTACGTTTTTTTTGTATTTCCTTTGAAATCCAGTTTAGTTTTATTTATTTCCCAATGTGGTTTTATTAGTTTCTATTATAAAAAGATACATTTCTATTACGTTTTTATAGATTTTAGTTTAGGTTTTAGCAATTTTATTTCTAGGGATAGACTGTATGCGTTTGAGCTATTTTATATGTCTGATCTTTAGAGAATCCTACATGAATACGCAGTGTGCAATACGTACTGATGTCTTCAAAATGAGCAACACATATTCCAGCTGTTATTAAAGGTAAGCAGATCATCACTTTAGCTAGATAGTATTTAAGAAGTTTTGGAAACAACATCTGCAGTTTTTAATTTTAGATTTGCATCTGATTTTTCTCCATTTACGGGAATGTTTGCTTGCATTTGTCCTTTCGGCGCTCGTCAGTTATAATGACGCTGGTGCGAATGCAGGTGTGTGACTGGGGAGACGCCAGTCTGTTCTCTCACCCGACGCCCGAGAGCAGGCGGCAGAACAGGAAAGTGCTGTATCCCTGGACGAAAGAGGAGAAGAAGGCGAAGACGCTGTTGATGGAGAGGGATATGAGCAGGCACTGCCGGCGGCCGATGCGGTCGGCCAGCCCCCCCCAGAGAAATGCACCGACCATCATGCCCAGGTACACGATCAGCCCTGCGGGGAACACCAAAAAAAAGCATTTTCTCATGAGCTATAGTAAACTTAAAACAACGTAATGAGACACCCTTATCACAACAAATGAAAACAATTACACAGCCAACAAGATATGAACTAATCTCACCTTACATTCACAATTAATAATGATAGTTAGCTAGGCATCCAGCTATCAATGTTAAATAGTTGATAAGCGATATAAAGTAATCCATTCAAATGACCATTATAAATGCATGTTACTTAGTACAAACATAAATTCTACTCAAAGAGATGACTTTGTAAAACATATTTTCGTTGGTCATTTAGTTTCAAATGCTATGACTAGACACCCTGTGAAGCCCCTCTCCCAGTGAAGCCCCTCTCCCAGTGAAGCCCCTCGCCCCGTGAAGCCCCTCGCCCCGTGATGCCACTCGCCGCCCAGTGAAGCACCTCTCCCAGTGAAGCCCCTCGCCCCGTGAAGCTCCTCGCCCTGTGATGCCACTCGCCGCCCTGTGAAGCCCCTCTCCCTGTGAAGCCCCTCGCCCCGTGATGCCACTCGCCGCCCAGTGAAGCCCCTCTCCCAGTGAAGCCCCTCGCCCCGTGATGCCACTCGCCGCCCTGTGAAGCCCCTCGCCCAGTGAAGCCCCTCTCCCAGTGAAGCCCCTCACCCCGTGAAGCCCCTTGCCCCGTAATGGACTGGCATCCCATGCAGGGTTATTTTCCTGGCCTCTGAGCTCTGGAATAGACTCCAGGTCCCTGGTGACCCTATACTAAAGAGGCTACGTCCAGTATATGAGATGTTGATGGGCGATATCTTCAGTATGGGGCGCATGGCTGGGGTACACCCTGGATGGGATGCCAGTCCACTGCAGGGCATACACCTGCACACACTCCACGGGTAATTTAGAGACACCAATTAGCCTAACTGCAGGAGGAGAACCAAACGTCACACACACACACAGAGCAAAGAGAGGAACTCCTAATCCAGGAGGTGTGAGTCAGCATTGCTACTGAGTGAGCTTCCATGCTGCTCTCCAATTCATCTTAAATGTAGAATTACTCTGAGGATAAAAATGTATGGCAGTAATGGCTCCTGCTACCATGTAGATAAGGATGTAAATGAATGTTGGTAACACTTTACTGAGTCAGCCTGCTCTGGCGTTCCTGGGGAATGCTGAACTATACAGAGCAAACTGTACAGAGTTCCTGTACCCAGTTGCATGGATGAACTCAGACGTGGAATTCTCTCTCTTGTACAGCGTCCCCTGCCTGCAGTGCTTTGTGGGACAGTGACAGCCTGCAGCTATTTTCCGGAGCGTGGCATGAAACCTTGTACAACCAAGCGATGTGGGGGTAGGGGGCTGCGGGGGGGCTCACGGCAGCTGCTGCCAACAGAGCCCGCCCGGTGCCCCCCGACACATGATATGTATGATCCGAAGCGTGAGCCGTGCCGTGACACGGAAGCGGGGGTGAAACTTCACAGCCGCTCCCGGCGGAGGTGATCACGCGCCATAGGTGCTAGAAAAAAGGGGGGGGGGGGGGTTGCAGGAGAGGCAGTTACTGTTTCTAGGCAGGATTTATGGCTTAAAAAGACACATGCGGTAAAGTTCTTACATCCAATTAAGCTACATTCATGTAGGTCATTGTGGGTGCTGTTCGGGTTCAACGGGTTTAAAGCAGTGTCTGTGTTCAGCCGAACTCCTCATAGCACGAGCCGTGGAGAGATACGTCGCCGTGTGCTTACAGGCAACACGGCGGAAGGGCTATGATGTGAATGTGACACCTCTGTAGCGCCACCTACATGTTGTCAGCGTTCCTGCAGCATGCCGGATGAGGACCAGCTGTGTGTCGAACCACATCTGCCAGCAGACTCTGACGGGGGATAACAGCTTGAGAGTTTTCTCCCATGTTGAGATACTACTACCCACAGTACGCTGATAAATATTCCCAGTGAGCTCATTGTCATCCCTGTAACCCTGATGGCCTCCCTAACGGTCACTATAAAACTCATGTTCTTACAGTAAGAAGGCTCCCTCTTCATTAATCCCTCCCATTTCTTAGGTTCGATCACAGGCTCATTAGAATCAAAATAGCAAACTGAGGCAGCCAAGGGCTCCCCCTTCTGGACAAGACATATATTACACTGAACTTGTTACCAAGCACCACGGTCCCTGGTGTGTAGTACAGCTCATCAGCCCGTCGCCCTGTTTGTTCAGCAGGATCCAGAGAGCACAACCTGAATCAATCTACATCCTCTGCAGAGAACCTCAGATGCGCCAGCGGCAGTGAGCCTGAGTGCACTTTGCATAGCCTGTGTATTCCATTCATGTCAAATACATCTGTCCTAACCATGCCATTCTAGCATTGTGTTGATGGAACAAATACTGCCGTATTATTCTCAAGTCCCCTCAAGAATACTACAGTGCAAACAAAATGAGGACACTGATGCAGGGGATGAAAGAGGATCATGGTGAATATCATCCAATCAAAATGCTTTTCATGAGGAGACACTACACGTGCAACCACAGATTTATTGTGTATTGTGAAAAACGCTCGGGTATTTGGGCCTTGGCAGCTTTACAGGGCCCCGGACAGTGCAGGGTTGTGCAATCATGATGCTTGGGGTGGGGGGGGGGCGGAGGGGTGTCGCACCAGCCAGTCTCCCCTTAACCACGGCAACCTCCTCAGGCCCACAGTCTGACTGGAGATGCACACAGTTGCCCCACCTCTTTCCCCACCATGATGGTTTGGCAGCTGAAGGAACAGAATTACTCCAGAATTACTCCAGAATTACTCCAGAATTACTCCAGAATTACTCCATTTGAGCTGCTTGGAGGATTCCAGTGACCCTAAGACTGTACAGTGTATACAAAAACAAGAGCTTCCTGCCACTGATAAGTATCCTGTTCAAATGGTTAAAAAATATTTATGCTACTGATCTGTGAGGAAGAGATATAGAGCGATACTGCAAGGCATATGAGAATTTTCTCATTTTTGTTGTCGAGCTCATCATGGCGAATCGGATCACTGGAATAGGAAACGTACGGTTAAGGGGGTCAGACGAATCCTCTGAGTGCTGGAAAAGCACCCCGGTCTCCTGTAGTCAACCCCTCTAACCAAACCCCCACCCCGTCCAAGATCAGAACAAAGCAATGACCGAGCAGCCAATCACATCGAGTTGCCACGCCCCGCCCCCAAACACTCAGCCAATGGCTGTCTCCTTCTCCACCAGCAGGTGCATGTCATCCCGCAGTCCTGCTGGGGCACCCTGCACTACAAACGGACACAAACGCCTGAAGATATCTATTGAATCACTTTGGACAAGCAGTTTACTATTGAGATTTGAACCTAAAAGGTACCGTATTGATTTATTTAATGCTATATCGATATTATCTGTTGTACTTACGCATCAGTCGTCATCTCAGACACACAGTGAAAAAGATACTGTCTCCCCCCATGCTGAGGCACGTCCTCTTTCATTTTCCTGCCGTCTACGTGCTTTCCCATCACACACGTCGCTTCTACACGCATAAACACTCTGTTTCTCACTCCATCCAGCTGTTCTCCAGCTAACATCCCCAGGACTCCTGCGGCTGGCCTAATCCCTCCACAAATAACGTCAAGCTCGCTCCACACACAGCTGCGGGTGGCACCAAAGTGAACAGAGCCCAGCGTCTGGGTCAAGGTCAAAGCGTCCAGCAGAGGTCAGCGTCGGGCCGGCGGAGTGCAGCCTGAACAGCGGGGCGTCGTTCCTGACTCGCACTCGAAAGAAGCTCCTCACTGTGGATTTCATAGCCAAAATGATGCTGAGGACGGACAAAAAGAACCTACATGCATGCAAATTTGAAAAAACACGTCCCCTCCAGCGCAACTATGACTATATTACCGGAATCATCCATCCGACAGAAAAGAAAATGAGTCTTTGCCATTTTCTGTCTGGTCTCCCTTATTTTTAATGTTTGTGTTATTTCCCTCTCCGGTTCCACTTCCCCCGTACGCGCCGCCGTCCAAACACCATGAAACACTTCTCCATGCAAATGCAAACGCTCAGCAGTTGTTACACAAAACCCAAGCGAGTTAATGTACAACGGTATGTGCCTGCAATTTGTTTACTGGTCAGACTGTTTTAGTCCTGCTACTATAGCTGGGATGGTTTTGGCCTCTGACTTGGGAGAATGAGCTTTAACGGCCATGCTGATGTAGAGTACCCTCCCGTAGCATGGCCGGAAGCATGCACTAGGACCCAGAAGCGCGTGATAACCTAGGCGGGTGCGGGGCACTCCGGCTGTGTTGTATAACGGGGCCTCTGACATCACTGGCAAACAGCCTTGCGGGGGAGAGACTGGGGTAGAGACACAGGCACACAGACGCACACCTACACACCCACACGACACACATACAAATACATTTATGAAAAACAGCCTTAAATACAAATGAGTCAATCGTGTTGTTTATCATCAAAATGATACATATTTTGGAATCATAAACTAATTATGAAATAATTGAAAGAAACAATATGTACTGCTTATGCACAAGAAATGTTAAACGGTAAAGATTGTGATATGACCACCGATCCCCATGCTATTAGCGGGGCTGTAAACCCCCCCCCCCCTTACTCCCCCCTTGCCAGAATACGAAGGGGGTAATTATTTAAGTCTCCTGCCACAAGCTCTATTTCACCCTGACGAAGCTGCACCAGGACATGAGCACTAACACCCCTGCATGTTATCGTGTGACTGTACGACCAACGCTTCCATCACGCTGTCAGTATGTCGATGGGCTTTTATCAGTGATTCATGTCCGTGTCAGTGCATCAGTGCTAGAGCGGATCAAACCATTTCCTTGCTTGGGGGGGTGACACACCGTGTTTGTAGGCCTAGAGCTGTTGATAAAGCACCTGTTTAACGCCACCTCCCCCCCACTAAGATTCCAGGGCATTCTGTCAGATTTAAACAGTCACCTGACAAACGCAGAAGTAGGGTATGTTCTTGGGTATATCTGCTCAAGGATAGCTAGCATTACGCTTTTGCGTACAACTAGAGCATCCCTGCACATCAGTATATAGTGTATAGGAGTGTCTAATTGACTACAGCTTCTTAACTTCTCTTCATCATGCGCAAGCTTTATCTGCATGATCTAAGTCAGAATGCCCTGATTCTGATCGATTTTGTGACTTGTGAGTGCTATTAGTGCGAGTTTAAAAAGAAATCGTTGCACAGAGACCAGGTCTGTTTTATCAGCCATGGTTAACGCCGCGTATCTGTTTTGTGTTGCTGGGTTGGCAAGCATTTTCTTTGAATTTAGAGAACTTCCCTCACTGCCAAGGACCGACCGCTTGCCTCTGAAGCAGCTGCGGAAGAGAGCTTCTTACCCAGCATGCCCTTGTTGGGCTCGGACAGGCACATGTCCTTCTCGGCGCTCGGGAGCACAAAGCCCACCACGAAGACTTCCACGCCGTCAGCCATGAGCGCCAGGCCCAGTACGAAGTAGAGGGTCCACTGGAACCGGCCGTGGCCGCACTCCTGCAGGATGCTTTCATACTGCTGTGCCAGTTCTTCCTGATCCTTCCGCCGCTCCCCCGCCGTTTCGCCAAAGTCCTGGAACTGAGCGCCCGCCGGCACCCCGGACCCACCCAGCTGGCCGTCCTCTTTGCCCGAGTCTGCTCGTGGGATACCCTGGTACTCGCCCTCGTAGATCTCGTCATCCTCATCGTGGCCCTCGGTGGAGTCGCTGTGGGCGCCCTCGTCATCGTTGGCCCGGCTATCGCTACGATAGTAGCCGCCATCCTGGCTCTGCACTGGGTAGTCGTCGTCATCGTCCTCCTCAAAGCGCGTGTAGGAGCGCTTGGAGTACTCGTCCGACATTCTGTCCACCCCTCGCCCAACCTTCTTTGCCGCCTGCCGCTTCACCTCCTTGGCAATGTCCTTGGCGCCCCGTATGAATGCGGTTCTGTCCCTGTAGCCGTCATCCATTTTGAAAGTCAAGGGTGTACAAAGCCTGACCTCTGGTGGTGCCCTTTAGAAACTGCGCTGGCCTTGTCCTAGCGATTCTTCAGAAGCATACAGGTCTGGTTGCGGTCCTCCCGGTCAGCAGCCAGTGGCTTCAGGACCACGGTCAGCGACTGCTGTTTCAGACCTGCCTCTTGTGGTCAGCACCGGCAGCGAACCTGGGAACAACAGAACGCAAACTTTGTTAGCTTGGTATTTCCGAAGGCGTTATTAGTCAGGCGTGCAGAACCAGCAGAAGGTCCGTTAGTCTGCACACAGGAATGCTAATTGCAATGTGTTAGCGTGACGCTTTTTATGATACGCTTCTTCCCCAGATTGCGGCACTGATAGAAACTAGAAGAAGTGCACTTAAATAAAACCCTACGCTAGCTAGAAGTACAACTGTTTCATACTTTAAAGCAAATATGCATTAAAAAGGGAATATGCAACTGAATGCATTGCTGCCCATTCATGCTACACACAGAATCATAATGAACCACATCATAGCACTGATGATATGGAAGATAAGAATTAACAGAGCAAAGCATTTGATACATTTTTAGTGTATTGTAACACATGTAGTTCACATTAAAGACGCCATCAGAACATTATAGTTTTCCACTTAATTACTGCTTTCACCAACCTCTCTGATATGACAGTATTCTTATATGGGGCAGCGTGTGGCTCAGTGGGCTAAGCCTGTGTGCCTGTAATCAGACAGTCACCAATTCAAACCCAGCCTCAGCATGTCTGTGGGCCCTTGAGCAAGGCCCTAAATCCCCAGCTCCCTGGGTGCCCCAATAGGTGGCAGCCCTTCGCGGACAGCTTACTCTACAAAGAACAAGTTGAGGGAGACATAAAGTCAATTTCCCCAAGGGGATCAATAAAGCATCAATTATTATTATTCAAATTTCACTATACTAGTATCATCTTCAGGGTATCCAACATCGCTCCCTCGCCTCCAAAAAAGCAGAATCTCCCAGCCCTGTTCCCCCCGTGCCCCTCCCAGGACAGAGTGCATCAATGGCAGGTATAACAGGACCAGAAGAGGAGTGACAAAAAAACCTTTATATTGATAAAATGATGTGTTTACTCAATGGGCGCCTCTATGCAGTTGTGCCAAGCAAACAAATGGGTATATAAGCAGTGTGGATTTGTGAGGGCAGAGAAAACGGATGGTCCTGACACTCCAGTCCCCTGGACCACGATCTGGTCAGGTCAGCCCTGACAGGATAGACGGATTCCCCCCTCAGCTCCCTCTCCGCTCCGTTTTATCGAGCTGCCGTTAGAGACGTTTGCTCCCTGCAGATCTGCTGTTTTTCCTCTTTTAATGCTAGCTGGCATCTCGCTGTGGTGACTGCGAAGGCCAGCAGCATATGGCAGTAGCAGCTTTCGAAGTTGGACACACCGAGATTCAAATTTACATTGACACGTGACTGCGATGTCACGGATGCCACACCAACGTTTACCGTGGCAACGACGTCCGGGGGGGATGGGCAGATGGTAAGACGGATTCAGCAGTGAAAACTTGGCTCATCACCATGACTACAAGGTCCTCAGTTCTCACTATTCAAAACATCCAATTTGCAGACTATCAATTATACAAATGCTCATCAAACAGAGCCTTCACCTTGTGAAATAGATTTAAACCCAAAACGGAGCCATGTTCTGAAGCTCAGGTGGTACTATCTGCCATCTCCTCCGCAGAGTGACCTTTGTTCTATACCTTTGTTTGTACCACAACTAAACAAACACACCTTTGTTTGTACCAGTAGATCGGTCTGATCCAGCACAGGCAGAATAGATAGTCGTACCATCCATAGCCACTTATCCAGTGGGTTGGTGGGGGGGGGGGGCGGGGGCAGCCTTGAGCTTATCCCCGAATGCAGACTACTCAGGGGGTAGTGAATGGCTCAGTGGGCTAAGTCTTTGTCCCAGCGACCAGAAGGTCATCAGCTCAAGTCCTGGCCTCTGCTGAACAGTGTACATGTCCGTGGGCCTTTGAGAAATGCCCATAACATCCATCTCCAGGGATGCCACGTGTTGGCTGACCCTGCAATGTGACCCATAAGATATGGCGAGCAAGATGGGGTCGGGCCAACGGGAAGCATTCCAGTGTACCTGTACTGCATCTTTGAATAACTGCAGGGGGGCGGAGCACATGAAATAACAGGCGGAGGGAAGACTAGCATAGACCGAGTAAGAAATCCAGGACTCTGAAGCTTCAAAGCAACCAACATCATTAGCAGGACAGCTCCACTGCTGAGGGATCAACTACTCATGGGCCAATGGATGCGGGTTCAAGCCTCTAGTTGAGCAAACCTATGGGTTGGTGTGTGGCTCAGCAGTTAAGGATGTGTCTGTGATCGGGTTGTTGGTTCAAATCCCATGGTTGGCAGAGTGATGTCACCAGTGGGCCCTTGAGCAAGGCCCTGACCCTACTTTCTCAAAATGTTTGTTGCTTTGAATAAAATGCCGTTCGCTGCACCACTATGACTCCCCCAAGACCAACACTAAACACGTGTGACCTAGATACATAGATGGAACAAACCAACATTATTATAAGATGTGAGAAAACTAAACCAAAAAAAAATACAATTCGCCAACAGCCCAGTTTCTGAAACTGAATACTAGCTGAAGATTGAGCTGTAATCTTCAAAGTGCAATGAAACAAGCGTCATCTGCAAACCCACCACCCTGTGCACACATCATCATCAACACCACAACGTGTGCCACTAACCACGCCCCCGCCCCCGTAACCCCTGCCCGTGTTCATAACCTGCTAGCATTGCACATTTCCGTCAGCTCTGGACCTACTGGGCTGCATACCTAAGAGTTAATGCAAAACAAGCCATGCTATATATATTTTTAACCACCCAATGCACAGCAGACAAATATAACTCACATTTGTAGTTAAAGGCATTATTTTCATGCCAAAAACACATTTATTAGTAGCGCTACTTTTTTTTGTCAATAATTAAACATTTCCACTTCATTTCCCTTAATTTTTAATTGCATTCTATGTCTGGAATTGTAAGCAGTGTTAGCTGGAATTAAAGATTATAACCACACATTGATTTACTTCTGTGACTCGCCTGAATGGCACTACATGTGTAGTCACTGAGAATGAATCGACGCCTTTCTCACCAATCAGATTCAAGAATTCGACAATGCCGTGGTATAATATTCCAGGGTTCCAGGGTTATGCTATCAGTCATACTTTATTTAGCAGGGCTCTTTGTCTTACGTGAGCTCCCAGACATCCTCTAATAACCGCGAGGCTAACGCTAAGGTTAATGGGCCGCACAGGCTTGGCCTGATAGCCGCCAGCCAGGAGGGCTCACGCTGCTCCACCCTACCACTGGCCCCGCCCTACCACTGGCCCCGCCCCAACCTGCCACTGGCCCCGCCCTCCCAGCCAAACACACCTGATCCAGCAGCACAGCCATCAGTAAAAACATGGGGTGGAGCTGGCTGGACCCTGTCTGTCTGCTCAGGAAAGGGCAGGGAACTATTTCATATTTATATCAAATATAAATATATCTTGGAAGTAAAATATAAAAACAACCATATGAGAAAGCAAATTAAAAATCAAAATGTCAGACCCTTCACTTGCTGAATTATAAACATAATTGCGGTGTCTGTAAAGGAGGGACCACAGTAGAGTGTATACGGCAGGAGTAAACGTAGAGAGACACTTATATTTAACGTAGAGAGATTTAAAAGCTCCTCGCCGTGTTCCTCCTGTTATCTGTTGGTTGCTCCTGTGAACCTTTCTAACGGTAACACTTCCGTAAAATATGTGAAGAGATTTTTTTTCACGATTCAGGGCCAGGTGCCAGGCATGGCACCGATAGTGAACGAGTCAAAAGACAAAGCATCCATCCCGGCGGCCCAGGGACCTGAGGAAAAGGCAAAAAGTGGCAACTGAGTTGGCAGAGGTCTTGTTGGCGTTTCTGAAGGATTTCAATGGAATGAAATAACTCCACTAGTAGGGACACATTGACAGCGAACAGAGGGAGATCTGAGAGTGTTTCAGTCCAAATTTTAAACCCATAAGGTGGACGGCACCACTGGTCTTTGAACCTCGCTGATCGATATGCCATCAGATGTTAGATTAGATGTTAGATGGATGGATGGATGGATGGATGGATACTTCACTGACCCCAAACGAAATTTAGGACTCGGAAAATTCTGGAAATTTCATAACTCAGCCCAAAGAGGGCTGCTACCAACATCAGTGTCACCAACCCGTCCATGCAGTTTCACTCCACTCGAACAAGCTGCCCCTATTGGCTGATGACTCACACGGTTGTGCTCGTGCATGCTGGGAATAGACCGAACAGATGTTTTGTTCTCTGCTTCCCGTTAAGCTATCAAGGTCACAGAGTGTAAGGTCGGGTTACTGAACTGAACAGACTGGGGAAAGAAGAAGGGGACACCCTTGATGGGGTGCATATTCACACACATACACAATGACATCATCAGACGATGGCGATGTACAGGCACCGTTTCAAGCTACCAAATAAACATGAGCTGTGGGAGGAAAAGGGAGTATCCAGAGAAAGCACACGCAAATCCCAGAAAGAGAGCGTGACGTGATTCATGGCCCTCAGACCCTGGATGGGATTAATATATAATTATTAGGCATATTATGTAATGAACAGCTATTTAGAGCAGGGTTTTAACATCACAGGGGATCAGAGAACCTCCAAAACGGATCTGTAACTGCCCATAAATAGCAATATTATGCAATAAACTGTAGCTTATTTACAGGACACTGCTTTGTCTTGTCCTTTTACATCTGATTTATTTAGCAGAAGCTATTATGCAAAGTGATGCATTTGTTGAGAAAGCAGGGTCAGGCAGTTTCTGGGGTAATCGAGGGGGGTAAGAGCCTCACTCAAGGACCTGGCGGCGACATCACCCTGGCGGCGACATCACCCTGGCGGCGACAACCTTCCGATCTCAGGCACAGTGTCGTAACCCGCAGAGCTACACACATAAACAATAACAGTACCATTGCTGATCTGCTTAATGTCAAAGGAGACCTTCGAATGAGCTGCCCTGCTATGGATAAACATTTCCATCAAAGTCGAGTCTCTGGTCCAGCTGGAGCTTCCGTCATGGGGAGTAAAGAGAAAAGGAGGGAGGAATCGCAGAGGGGAAAGGAAAAAAAAAATCGAGAAGGGGAGAAGCAGCTGGCGACAGAGAGACAAAAGAATGGGAGACAGACCAAAAGAAGAGTGAAATAACAGACAGAGAGGAGAATGAGAGCAACGCGAGGGAGAGGAAAACGAAAGAAAAAGAAAGAGATCGGCAAGAATAACAACGAGAGAAGAACGAAGAAAATCGACAGAGGCAGCTGAAAGAAGGAGAGCCGCAGAGAGGCCATAGATGATGTTCTCATTCTCTCTGTCTCTGTGCCGCCATGACAGCGGGTTTCCGCCGGCGGGTGGGACTCCAGCTGCCGGTCGGCACGTATGAGGGAGCCTCTATTTTTAGGCTAAAGAACTGTGGCTTCTGACGCATTTATTTATTTTTTTTGATGAAAAAGGAGGCGGGGCTGGGGCTTGATGGCGCGCCGGCGTCTGGATGCGAGCGCTGACGTCAGCGGCCGGCTTGCACGCGTGCAGTGGCCTCCCATTGGTAGGTGTGACGCTAAAATGCCCGAATTCACAGCCTCCACTGAAACCCTGAAGAGATCGACGCCTTTGAAGAAGGAAACTCAGATCTGCCTTCAAGAGCTGACAGAGCAGCGATGCAACAAGAACACAACCACAGACAGCAACTAACAAAAGCTGTATACATTTTAATGGTACAAAGTAAACCATTTGGGGTCTGAGCTCACAGGAAGTCCAGGTATCACATGACTAATCAGTACCAGCTGCCCCACACTGAAAGACAAATCATGCGACAAACACAAAACTCTTAATTGACTTTGGCGGTTTTTGCAGCTCCAGTGAGTTGCGTAATATATCCAGGATGTAAAGCGCAGTGGGAAAATCGATAGGAAGAGAATTGACAGCATTGGTTACTGGGATACTGCAGCAGCTAGAAGAAAAAATCTCTCGTCTGGCTGAAACATCAACTTAACGTCTCCGCATTTGTGACAGATCTTTAGTCTAATATCTCACAGGATCTGAGCCTCATCTCCTGCTAAATGGCACATACCAAAATCAATATTACCCTATAAAACAAAGTTAAGATCCATTTCAATTGATACATGCACAAACACAGAAGAACTCTTCACAGGCAATCAAATCCATTTTAATGTATTCAGGGCAATTGTGCAATTCAAACTACTCCCCAGACTCGCATGACATATAGACTGCAATTAATCCAGAATTTACACCTACCTTTGATGGCATTTCTCAGGCATAAGCTATGGCTTTAGAAAAGTGTTTTTCAAAGTGTGGGTAAAGTCACAGTGTTCTGATGAAAATCCCTCAGAGATCCAGTTGTTTGGACCTTGAGATACAAGATAAAAGCATCTCACACATATAGAAGATACGTAGAATCCATCAAAGGGAATGGATTTAATCTCATATGTTTGTCCATCTTTTCCTTCAACACCCAGCTGGTGTGTAATTCAGTCGATTTGGCCTCTGGGTCTGTGATCAGAAGGTTGCTTGCTTGAATCCCTGCACCCCAAGCTTCGCTCTCCGTGAATATGTGTGTGTCTATGTGTGTGTCTCAAAGGACAGCATCATGGGACATGTGAAAATAAGCATACCAATGTACCTGTACAGGTGGCAAATAAAAGCTGGAGAAAGAGAGGAGGGGCTCATTCAGCACACAGGCTGATAGTCACCTCGGTGGTGCTTGCTGTCCCAGGTCCTGCTGAGAGCATCACAAGCAAAGACCCCACCAGGAAGAAGTGCTCCTGTACGTCAGCCGCGGTACGTCAGCCGCGGTACGTCAGCACAAAAGCAGACTGGTGCAACACAGACAACCCGCGTGGAAAGAATAAAACTGGCCCATGACAGCGTGACCCGCAGATGAGAGGCACTCATGACCATAAACGAAGGACGTGTGTGTCCGGTAATAGTGTCCGCTCTGCTCCACTGGCGCCAGGAGACGCCGAACAGGTCCGCACACCCTCCCGCCGGCGCGTTCCTCGCTCTCATTCTAATTATGAATCCGTTTCGCCCGCCAGACGCCCCCCCCCCCCCCAATTAACACAAATTCTGCTCCCTGCTGCTCTTGGCTGAAAAAAATCAGCGTTTGTCTCCTTTGGCCCAAAACCAAGGCAGTGATGTAGTTTGTTGGCCATGAGATGATGATGGCGACACTGGGGGAGGACAAAGAGTGGGATGGGTGGCTAGTGGACGCAGCAAATGCAGCAGCAGTCGCGCAGGCAATGGGGGGGGGGGGGGGGGCGGGGGTCGGGCCGGCGTCATTCGATCTCTGCGGCAGGTGATGGAGTGGCCTTTCTGGAAGGCGAGACAAACCAGGTGGCCACAGTGCCTCAGTGTTTAGG
Organism: Mormyrus lacerda; assembly: GCA_015163995.2. Classification (NCBI taxonomy): domain Eukaryota; kingdom Metazoa; phylum Chordata; class Actinopteri; order Osteoglossiformes; family Mormyridae; genus Mormyrus; species Mormyrus lacerda. Next base: position 11,675,597 of record JAABNX020000053.1, on the reverse strand, counting down.
ATACAAAGGGGAACAGAGCCGTGAAATGATTTGGGAGCTACTGATTGGCTGATCGATCGCTACTCTTGTAGTGAGCAAATATTTGCGACAGGACTGAATGTAGGATTGTGGTTGGAGGATTGTATGGGTCTCAGGCCACTTTTTAATGTCAGAAAAGGCTCCAGGGCCCCCTGTGACCCTGACAAGGGCAAGCAGCTAGAAGATGGATGGATGGATGGATGGATGGAAACTCTCCGGTGCCATTTACTGTCGAACTGAGCACAAGATTTTACAAACTCAGTTTGATGACCTAATGTCTTCTTATGGTCCTCATTTTGATGCTTTGCCTGGTGCCATTAGTTATGTCGGCTTGCCGCTTCCCTGAACGACCTATGAATCCATCACATATCATCAACATATGGCTGAAGGTGTCTCCTACCTGCAAGTGACTAATCTGCTGTTAGCGTCTCCCTAGAGCCAGACAGCTTGATGGCACGAGACCACACAACACGCTGCGATCATTATATATTTTAATCCCTATCGAAATCCTCCCCGTCTCTCCAGTGTTGCTGAAGCCGACATCCAAACCAACCGTGTCTGCTGCTGACCTGCTCTTATTATTTTGTCATCAGCACCTTATCTGGCGATGAATGGCAGCGACCAGAGGGCAAACGGCTAATCCAGCCAATAATGAGACCGTGAGTCGACCTGAGAGATTAGGATTTGCCAGAGAACGGGATGTGCATTCAAAGGCATATTTAACTCCATTAACATGTGACCTCTTACACAAACACCCGAAACAGTATACAAATCATCCGCCAATCATTTTAAAATACTAATAGTAACTATACCTCATTATATGGCTATATCATTAATATACACTGACCAGACACAAAAACATTAGCAGTAGATCATGGAAGTTGTGAGGTGGGGCCTCCATGGATCAGACTTGTTTGTCCATTACATTTTAGAGATACTAAATTGGATCGAGACCAAAAGAATTTGGGAGCCAGGTAAACACCATGAACTCTCTTTCATGTTCCTTAATCCTTTCCTGAATAATTTTTGCAGTGTGGCAGGAAACATTATCCTTCTGAAAGAGGCCATCGGGAAGCACCCTTGCTATGAAGGGGTGTACTTGGTCTGCAACAATGTTTAGGTAGGTGGTAACATCTACATCAAGGCCAGGATCCAAGGTTTCCCAGCAGAACATTGATCACAGCATCACACTGCCTCCGCTGGCTTGCCGCCTTCTCATAGTGCATCCTGGTGCCATATCTTACCCAGGTTAATAACCCACCCGCACCTGGCCATCCAAAATGTGACCAGGTCACCTTCTTCAATTACTCCTTGTCAAAGTTGCTCAGATCCTTACGCTTGCCCATTTTTTCTGCTTCCAACACATCAACTTCAAAAACTCACTGTTCACTTGTCTAATATATAAAGGCACCCTTGACAGGTGCCATTTTAACAAGATAGTCAATGTTATTCACTTTACCTCACAGTGGATTTAATGTTACGGCTGATTGGTGTGGAGATATTTATTGATTTCTATATTGCCAGGTTTTTGGTTATTCAGGCTACCTTGGCAACCAGGAGCTGCAGTCTTTCATAGAAAGAATTTCTCTCCTTTCTCTAATCACTTTGGTACAGGCGTCAGCGGAGATAAGACCCCCCCACCCCAGTCCCTGAGCGTTTCTCCTGACAGCATCACCGGTCAGTTCGTTTTCTCGGCCATCAGCTCCCATTATGCAAATATTTAATTGCTTTTCAAGGACCAATATTGTGCTATTAGTTCGATAACAAAATATGACAGCAAAAGACTGCTGTCAGGTTCCCATAGCAACACCACTCTCGACGTCAATAGATTTTTTTTAATTATGGATTTTTCCACAGGAGAAGCAAAATGGTAATCAAATATTTATCTTCCGTTGTATATTTGTTTTTGAAACGTTAGCTGAAATACTATGTAACAATTACAGCAATTTCACCTTGCTCACTATATTTGCTGGAGGTTCAATTAACTGACCAATTATCTCCTTAAAAGGTTAATTATGAACAATGTTGCTCACGCATCTTTGAGCAGCAGAAATGGTAATTGTGTTGTGAATCAGCGGTAGGCAAAAGAAAACAGAAGCACCTAACAAAAGACCAGATATGAAGCAGGGCCACTTTGGCTTCAGTCCTTCTTGGAATGATGTCATGAACTGGGCATAATGGGATTATAGACCATGGCTGTTTATAATACCAAAAAGACAAAGATCATACTTGTAGTCTTGGCAAGAGAATTCTTGTTAACTTATCCCCCAAGAATGAACCTGGGAGGCAATGAATCATGTGATTGTTCTTGTATCCTTGATATTTGTGGTGGTGCAATAAGGACCTCTGGGGATTTTTACTGTGCTCCGTACTTCTGTTCTGGAGTATTGTACCTCGACAATGGAAGATGACGTCAAACGGCTACACGAGAACACAAGGATGGTCTGGTATGCAAGCTGACAAACACCCTTCATGAGGAAAAGTCTCCAGTTCTTTGGAGATGCCATCCAGAGCTTCCATAAAGGCTCAATGCTGACTACAGAGGCTATGGAGGAGATTGTGTTCGACTTGGTGCTAGTGCTCTTGTAACCGCTCTTCGGCCTGTGTGGGGACACTGTCACCTTGGGATATGGGAACATTATAAGGCAAGAATGTTTGCACTATACTGTAGGGTGCATCTCACGCTGCAAATGGCCTCCTATCCCTTGGCTAATATACAACATGCAGAGCGAATGTCTAATGACTCCCGCAAGATGGCTATTCATACCATCATGGTTTCCCTGCCAAGTTTCTAGTGGTTTCTGTAGCTTTGTGGTGTTTAGCAGTTATTCCAGTCAGGGTCCATCGATCTCTGTTTGGGAGCTTCAACGTCCACCTGCTGTTCTTCTTTGCCAATGCAGTACCTCCATGTTTGGCAGATGCTATCATGATTTTTCAGACTCTTCCCCTTTGGACGTAAAATTATTTTAGTTCTATGGACCAATGCACCGACAACTCTTTGGTTGGGAACTCTGTCCTTTTCATTGGCTCATGATGGTTTGACCACACATAGTACTTATTGTCCAGTTTCCGTATTAACTGACAAATACTCATAACGGGCATTAAGATGAATATGACTCACCTTTTTAGTTATGATTTAGCTATTTCAAAGTCCTTGTTCCATATGGGGCTTCCGTTATACTGTTCTACAACAGCTCAGGGAAAAATTTGCTTTGAAAAAAAGGTAATGTCATCTCAGACAATTTTAAATGCATGACCTTTACTGTTATTATATAAAAATCTGAACCTTTCTGGGGTGAGGACTGAATAATGGAAATTGTGGGTTGTACGGTTTACAGGTTCTGTATAAAATGATTTCATTTCACTTTTATGCACAATGCCAAGGTTCAGACGATGATCAAAGCTTTCAAATGACACCTGCATTTCAAACATCACATATACTTCTTGTTCTTTCTAAGGCCTGTAAAAATAGACCACTGGAATTTTAATGTGAAGACAGTTCCCCGTGTGGAATGGGGGAGACGGGGGGTCCACAGTATGCCAGAAATCCATTAACATGTTCTTTAGAACCTGTCAGATCTCAAAATATCAAGGTGCCTCTTATTAGACCAAAAATATGACCCGCTTGCTACTTTCATAGCAACTGATGGTGCCCAAATTTGGACCTTCGAAACTGATCTCCAGTCCTTGCCACCCGGCAGGGCAGAGTTCTACCTCAGCACAAGGTTCCCCTCACTTGGAAAAATGCCTGATTATCAAGGTGGCCCAGATCCAGCTGAGAGGAAAACAGCCACAAAGGCGGCTGAGTGGCAGCTATTATAAGGCGAGAGCAGAGGAGCTGGAGATAACGAGGGTCTGAGAACCTTGGTGAAATGGGACGAACGGCCATAACCGTGCCAAGGACAGGCAGGGCCGAGTGAAGCTCTGCCATTGCTCACTTCTCAGCCAATCAGGAGCCGCAGCACCATCCTACTGTGTGATGGCAGGATCAGGAAAGTGGCCAAACCACTCCCTCACTTCTCAGCCAATCAGGAGCCGCAGCACCATCCTACTGTGTGATGGCAGGATGAATTCATTCATTTTTTATTGACTGCGGCTTCATGGGAAAAGCCTATTTAATTAAAACGCCGAAGTAACGACCACAAACCTCGCCAGGCCTGCAGCAGTCTGCTACTGTAAGCGGAAGATAAGCAGAAATAACCCAACTAATTATGTGGTACGTAGCTCATGTTAGGGCTTATGAGACTGGCCACATAAAACCGCTAATCTCCCAGAATGCCATTCCAGTAGGACGCGCTGGGATAGTGGCAGCGGAGGCTTAAGGGTTAAACTATGAGCAGATGGAAAGGAGAGAAAGAAAGAGAGAGAGAGAGAGTGACTGTGACGTCTCTTGCATCTCAAGGGACTCCTTCCAAACACGAGAAGGGGGCGGGGGAGGGGGGACAGGAGGGACTGGAACAGATTGGGCCATTAGCTGGCAGCTGAGGAAGCCCATTAGCTTGGCAGCGGAGCTGACGCACCAGAGCCCCTCCCACACAGCGCTGCCGCGAGGGCCAACCGTGAACGGCCGAGGTGAGCTCTGCGCCGTCGAGCTCCTCAGCAGGCCGCGATGTACGCATAACCTAATATAAAGGGCAGCACCCTCAAGGCATCACGGTCTGCGGTTCCGTATAGATAAATCCCTCAGAAATTTCCCTGCATATTTCAGGTTCTCTTAATTGCTCTAGGTGCACTTGTACATTTCCAAATAAACATCTTTCTCTCACCTGTGTGTATAATATGGCTTGTAGGAAACTGTAGGTGTGCAACACAAGCTAAAAGCTGAACTACTGCCGCCCTGCAGAGAGTCTCCCAGAATGCAATAGATGTATAACACAGGCAAACATGTGCACAATGGAATACATCCCTGCAGATCCACAGACATGGTCCACAGGAGAACCATCAGATGAAATTGGCCCCAGAATGGACCTGGGGAGGGGGGGGGGGTGAGAGGCAGGAAACATCAGGAAATATTTGTTTCGGTTGGAAACCCTCAGGCTGACAGATAGAAAACACTGCCATAGAAAAAGCAGAGACAGAGATAGAAAAAAGTATAAATAAAAAACAAATAAACTGACCGCTGGAGGGGTGTAATTGACAGGAAGGGGTTGCCGTGCCAACAGGAAATGAGGCCCAGTGTTGCCTCCCTGACATAAACTGCAGCTTTCTTCTGTGCCCCCGGGAACCCATCTGTGTTTAACCGAAAAAAGCTGCATTTTTATTGCGAAGACGCATGCAGGCCCTGGCAGCCCTGACCAGGCACCTGGCGTGTTTTACACGACACATCTCAGCCCTGTGAGCCTCTCGGGTCTTGGGCTCCATGGGGGCTGTTTGCAACCCGCTGGCCACCTGAACACAACAACGCATGGCAAGGAACCTCCGCATCTCCAACGCTGTTTGAACACAGTGTGTGAACTCCAGGGAAGTCACACATGGAACAAACAGAAAGGTTTTACGGCAGCTACAGGGATGATTTCTGGATTATGCTTCAAGTGCATCCAATGCAGTAATTAACAGGGACAGCAAAGGTAAGAGTATGAGATCTCAGCTAAGAGACCCACCTTCACAAGGACACCCAGTACCGCAAACCCAACGGCGAGCAGAAATGTTCAGGTGCTCTTATTGGCGTTAGAACATGACAGGCGCATTATAACCATGGCGAGATGCTTTGAGTATCTACAGACAACAGGTCATGAATATATGCAAAGTTCTGGTGGCTTCAAATGGGCTTCCTTTGGATGGATGCTGGGAGGGTATTTCTGGACCCATTAGAACTCTGCCGTTGTGGTTTAAAAAGAGGCTCCACAGCTCAACAGACCAGAGAGAAGCATCAAGTCAGCTGCGCAGGAGAGTAGTCACCACAGTGGGGCGCTGCATGGAAGACACCTGTCCGCCATTACATATCCATCTGCTGAAACCGCTTGGGCTATTCAGGGTCGGGGGCAGCTGGAGCTCATCGTGGAGCCTATGGGCATAAGGCAGGGAACAACCCAGGCTGGGGTGCCGACCCCTCACAAGGCATAGTCATACATCTACAGGCAGCTTAGTAACTCCAGGTAACCTTACCCCAGTACTCCAGCAACACCAAGATAACACGGAGAGCCAAGACAGAGATGGTGCCAGAATTGTGAGGCCACTATGCCATCGAGGCCACTACATATTTTTACACATAAAGAACAATAATTACACATGATAGATGCATCAGAGTAGCTAAAGCTGGAAGATAGATAAGTGTTTGATGAGATTAACTTTTAAGGAAAAGATCAAGAATTATCCAACTGTACGAATTCTCTGTAAACTGTATATCAATAAACACCCAGCTGCATAAATCAGCAGTTTTAAAATCCAACATCTCCAACCTTCTTACTCAGGAGCCGCTGTTCATCTGCCTCTGCTGTTTTGTCTGGAAGGTGAGTTATTTATCTCTTCTTCAACTCCCAGCACAGAGGAGGTGAACTTCAATGGGGACTGTCAGACTATTCAGTAGAGACCTTCACAGTCATGTGGGTCATGCAGTTACAGGTGCGGGAACAGCACCCAAGCCACAGCTTTTTGCAGGTATGGGAACAGCACCCAAGCCACAGCTTTTTGCAGATGCGGGATCAGCACCCAAGCCACAGCTTTTCGCAGGTACGGTAACAGCACCCAAGCCACAGTTTTTGCAGATGCGGGAACGGCCACAGCTATTTACAGATATAGTCAAGAGTCTTCAGGTCTTCTTTATCTTCATCAG
>JAABNX020000053.1:11639028-11663864 GCA_015163995.2 Mormyrus lacerda | reverse complement strand
GATCACTTTGTCACATCGCTTGACACTTGCTAGGCACGAGTGCATGAGAAATGTGCGTGAAGAACTCAAAGTCCTCCGCTCCAGCGGCAGCTGTGGATGAGACAAACCACGGTGAAACACGACAAGACGGCAGTGCGATAGAAAGCATGCAGGAAATTCATCGCACATCATAAAGAGAATAATCGGCCACACGAATATGAGTACAGGTGTGGAAAAGGATGACAGGATGGTTCATGGCCTGCTGGTCGAGGCCCTCATCCTGTAGTACGATCTGCCTGACAGCAGCTGACTGCAGCTGGGAAGACCGGGACCCTTTATGATTCAAAATGCCTCATTCGGGGTTAGCTGTGGTTGCTAAAGCCCCCCGGGACATTATCCCATCCATTTAACGCTGAAAATTAATACTAGCTTTAAATCTCCAAATATTGTCAATAAATTGGATAATGCCATCTGTAATGCTTTCCTGAGGAATAACACTTATACCCTTCATCTGATTCGCTCTGCCATGTAGTGTTTTTATTAATCACCATAACAGATGCCTGTGCCTTGTGGTCTTTGAGTAGTTTACAACCTAAAAGCCTGCAGGGAGTAATAGGCAGAATTATAAAGTGTTGTGCTGGGTGCTTTTTAAAGGTGTGTGTATATAAATCATAGTAAGCGAAGCACTACAGGGGGAAGCCTCAGGAATATGGTGGGGAATTGCTGATGAGACGCTTCTCGTTTTGACTGTCGGAGCACAAAAAGGTTTGGCAGAGGAGACGGGTCGGGCTGCCAGATCGCGCGAGGCAGGGGTCACACATAAAGGTCGCCGGGATGCACAAACTGACAGGATCAGACACCCGGCGAATCTGAACCCAGCTATCCGCAGAACGATCCCTGCCGAGGGGACAGGGCGACGGAGAAGCGCGGATACAGAATTCCAACGCCTCCCAGGGAAACGGGAGGAAAAGGATGTCCGCTGTCTGGCTGGTTTACGGAAAAGCAAAATCTTGGGCCGATAAAATCGAACAGCACTGAGCCTCTCGCTAAATACCCAAACTCGACACATCCCGTCACGCTGATGACACAGCATCACGGTGATGGCCATCTGCAAGCCCTCTGGGCAACCCCAACCCCCACCGCTGCCCCCCCAGTCACGAGCGGTAATGGTACCCAGATCCAGAGAGGCAATCGAAGCACAGCATGGGGCAGCTGCTCAAGCTCTCCAGCACCTCAAACCAGATAAGAGCGCCACACTAATGGCCAGGCGGAGAATATCTTGGGTGATGGTTTGGGGGGGGGGGCAGCGGCCAAAGGGCAGAAACAACATGCCACACATAGCAGCCATAGTGAGAAATTCACCGTGAAAGACCAAAACTAGGGGAGCTCATTCTTCTGGGACTCCGGTAAGGTGGAGAGGCGCCTGTGCCCACCTGTGCCCATTCAGGCACAAAGCTGAACACGCCACCAGCACAATCAAACCGGCGTCAGCTCTCGCCGAAGCTGGGTGGTCTTCACATTTCCAGGCTTCTGCACTTTTTCAATCCGAAGATGATCGCATTGGCTGACCTGTGCAAAAAATTAGCAGCTCGTTTTTCGCGCTGGAAGCCACATTTTCTAGTGAAATAACACATCAGCCGTGAGCGGCATAAAGACCAGCACCAAGCTGATTGGCTTAAAATAGCCTTTCGGTCTCAGCTAGCCCACAAGCACATAGACTGCTACCATCGAGGCTGACCTCACACGGTTACCCCGTTCCCCACCAGCGTCCAGCAGATACAGAATTCAGATATTAAACGAAGCCTCGTTAGTGTCGATCAACACACAAACCTGGCACAAGCCTCCTAGTATAGCACCATACACCAGTTAGTACCACCTTATTACCAGGATAGTTTCCCAGTTCAATCTCAATTTTATAAGGCAGTGAATATTTTTACACGTCCTGCTAGAAATAAAGATTATCCCAGAATGCTATTTAACCAGAAACAAAACAGAAATTGACGGGTTTTATTCATAATTATTGTGTATAGTATGTCAATTTAGACACTCAATGTCCAGTAGAAGACTGTATATTCAGCGTGATCGTACAGACAATGTAAAATATTTTATCTAACTGGAACATTATAGGTCGCTAGCTAAATCTGTCCAGTTTGAAGAAAAAAAAATCATGAAACATGCAATAATTAAAGGGCGATATGACACATTTTTTCCTGAAGGCAAGGTCGTTTCAGAAGAATGAACATGCCGTCTCAAACGAGCAGGTAGAACAAGGGAATTGAGGACCGTCCGGCAGTATCAGAAAGCTTCTTTACGAGGATCTCGCAAGGTCATTATTGTATTATAATTAACATAGAAGTAAAAATGTTTCTAAGCCGTACGCTGTCGAATACAATGAAATGATAACAGAAAATACATTTGTTTGTTTTTAACATGGTATAAATATGGTAAATTGTCAAGGAAACGTGGGGAGCACGTCAGAATATGAGCATATGAGCAATTCCCGCGATCATATTTTGCACCACCCTCGCTAAATCATCACCTCCTGTTCCCTCCATGTAATATACGCAAGTAGCAATAAAGGGACGTTTATTATATTAAATGAATTTACTCCAGCCCTGAAAATGGGCAAGACACCATTGTTCGCTATTTAGTTAAATATCTAAAGCAAACAATATAGTGCGTGTCGAATTTAATGATGTTTGCTATTTTGTAAGAACCAACTTCACTGTCCGTCTATAAGAGCTTTAAAAATGACGAGCGGGTACCAGAAAATTGGCTATAAAGCTTAAGGGAAAATGTGCTCAGCTGGCCATCAGAGCAGCGAATATCCAGTGTAAAGGCAAATGTAAAAATGCGACTTGCGCTCTTCCTTGCGTTATTACGCAGCGCTTAATACTTCTCTGCACATACGATTTGTTGCATTTAAACGCAAAGTACTGCTATTTAAGTTGACTATTTTATATTGAATGTGGTAACATTATATTTTACTTGTTTTCTACTTTGTGTCGGTTAAACGGATGTTTTCAGAAAATGTTTACGTGAAGAAAAAAAAACAAATCTTCACAAAGGCAAATGGCATAAAATAAGTAACCTATACAAAAAAAGCAAAGGTTTCCTAAAACAAGCCCTAGGTATGGGCGACGTGCAAAATGGCTTCACGGTGAAGGTTCAGTTGGGAATAAGACAATGCTTATGGACCTAATCACATTGTCTTCGCCGCCTTCAATCCGAAAACTCCGGACTAAATATAAATAAGGTGGCCCTTACCTTCTCAGTAAATGTCTGGCAGCCCGGTGCCTGAAGTTGCGCTGGAGGACGGATAGCGTGGGATGGAGATCCGGTGCGATGAGGGATGCAGCTCGGATCCTGGCGGATGACTGGGGATGGAGAGAGGAGCGCTCCCCCAGCGCTCAGTCTCCGTCGTGACAGCCCCCTCCCCCTCCCCAGCTTTCGCTCATCGGCAGAAACACGCCGCTCAAGGTCTTGGGGAAGAGGACGCAGAAGCGAAGGCGAGCCTCTTACATGTCGATAATCACTACTCCCTTAAAACAATCACTACTTTTTTACGCTTGTCTACCGCCTAGCCTGCAAGCCCGTTATCACCTGCTCATCTGTCACCCCTCTGCCAGCAGTGACTTAAAAATAGTACAACACAAAATCTGTAATACATGGCTTACAGTATTTCACATATTTGCCTTTTGCAAACAAAGACATGTATCCGTATTCGGTTATGCAAATGACAGAATACTATAAGCCAAATCTATTAACAATGACTTATGCTTTGTGTGTGTGTGCGTTACATGGTCTGTAAGATGCTTTATTGACCAGGTGCACTTATTGATTGAGAATATAGGTAATTGATTTTTTTCTCTCTCAGTTGCCACAGTGTGCTCGCCCGTACTGTCACTGTTCGGGAAAAAACGTCCGTATTTCATACAAGACAGTTTAAATGTAATATGTTGATATTTATTCAAAAATAATGGCCAGGCCATCTTATGATTTTTGAGGGTTTGCAGCAAAAAGGTTCCCGTTAAACACGTCGCGTCAGAGAAACATCTACGATGCATGTTGTAGATTATAATCGTGCCGACACATTTTATTTGTTTAATTTAATTATGAATGATACCAAATGTAATACCATAAATGTAAATGTTTCATTTATCAAAAGGAGAAAATCACGGAGGCAATCATTAATCAATTATCAATATTATATGCGTTTGTTTGCTGTGTGCATATCATTATCACTTTAATCATCGCATCACATGACTAAGCAATCCTCACCGGCACACTCTAGTTGTAAATCCATTACCATATAGGTTAATATCGGTTTCATTGTGAATTAATGATTTTATACCGCTTGGGCAGTGTGGTTACGGGAGTGTGTCGGTACTTACTGTAGTCTTATATGTATGCAAGTCCAGTAATGAAGATTTGTGTAAGACATTAAAACGTGCACCTTGTACATGTGCGCAGATTGCTGAGGCTGCTCTGAATTCTGTACCTGAGCTGAATTGCCAAGGCTGCTATCCACACAAGCAACAGCAGTCGTCATGCCAACCTGCCCAAGCTCCTCCCTCAGCATATCATCACCAGACCAGGTGTAGGACTTGGGGACAGCGGAGAGCGAGAACAACCCTGAGGGGGTGGGGAAATGGCACAGGGTGTAGGGACCAGTCAGGGGTGCTGGCAAGTGAATCACGCAAAAGCCCCCCAAATTGGATCTGACACTAACACCCCTTGACAGTTCCATCCTCTCGCTTCCCTGGTTCTCCCACCACATCTCCCACGGTGCTCATGGTAACTGACCTAGAGCACAATGAGTGAGTGTGGATGGGCTCTACTAAGAAGGAGGGGCCCCATCAGAGCAGACTTACCAGAAGGCAGGTGTAGGCAGCCTCCTGGGGCCCCTTGAAATTTCCAGAAGTTACATTTATGGATATAAGATAACAGAATCATTTACATTTTTGCAACGTGTCTGTTACTTGCATTTTTAGTTTTCAGAATAAACAAAGATGCCCCCCGTTCCAGCTATAATGGACTATTCCTACTATGAGCTTTCACGCCATACTCAGCTTTTCTAGTGGTAGGCTACCGGTGCAAAGTAGCCTGACAGAAGAATATAATACCGCAGATACAAGACTAACATTACATTTCCTGTGTCTGTGATACTAATTGGCTGAAGTGGTAGACAAATTATGAGCACAAATAGAGAGAAAGAACACAATTAAACAAACATATGCAAATATTAGAGTCTAACCTTAGCCTCAGGGGTGGAGTAAGGCGTAGCCTATATCTTAGCGTCACGGTTTCTGCTGGTAGATTGTTGATGTTCCATCGTTTTTAATTCCCTTCTGGCTCCAATAAATGGCTCAATGGGCCCACTTAGGACCCCCCTACCTTTGTCAACCTAGGGCCCCCAGAGAGGTCAATCTGCCCCGGGACTCCATGGATGCAACAGTGGCCAGACCTGTGGAGACATTCACAGTACTACGATTATGACCCATCAGAAGCCTTCAAGGCCCAAGACGCCCATCACGAAGGTTAAAAGGCACAAGAAGCAACAAATGATACTGACAGACCCGCCTTTCTCAAAGTAATGCAAACGGAGCAATACAGAAACCTCGAGCGTCATGCACTACTTACTCTCTACTGAGTATTTGAAGGAATATTGGCAGGAGTCTTAAAGACGTGGACAATTAGCGTAAAATCAATAACTCAAAAGTCCGAAAAGGGCAGCTGAAATTTCATTAGGGGACCAACCAGACATCAGTCTCCAGAAAAACATGGCTGTGAGGTCTTTGAAGAAAGAAAGAAAGAAAGAAAGAAAGAAAGAGGCCATTGTAACAGATTAATTGTGATAATTCTAGCAAGTAACCCCCCCTCCCCCCCGGATCGGCAAAATCTAACAGGGGCACCTGCCAGTCGGTGATAAATGGGGGTCGTGAATCTCTACCACTGATCTTTTGGGGGTCGTGGGCTGAAAAGTTTGGGATCTCATTCCTTAAGACAAACAGATAGTCTGTGTGTGTGTGTGTGTGTGTGTGTGTGTGTGTGTGTGTGTGTGTGTGTATATACAAAACCAGTGCTTTGCCCAGACTGGATGCTCCAGGTTATTGACTGTATTATGACCTGTCTCAGCATTCCGTCAGCATTTTAAGAATTCCTTGTTTTGTTCCCCATTACTCCTTTATCCATCATGTACATGTGGGGGGGGGGGGGGGCTGCGAGGGCCTGAGCACCCCTTCCTTTTGCCAAAATGATTGAAAGTGCCACCCCCATTTTGATATTTGGAGTGAACGTCACAGGAAATGTACCAATCACTGAGGACGCCTCTCCAGTGAGACACCTGCAACTAGAAAAGTCTTTGCCCAGCTTTGGTGGATGGGGAACCATTTCACAAGCAAAAACCCAATAAGAGCATGGAAACAGGACAGCCACTGTCTCCACCAATCTCTAAGGTTAAAAAAAGCAACATTTACAAACACCAGGAAATCCTCAGAAGACACCCAGTTAATCTTTCTGCCGGTCAAGCAGAACAAAAATCTAAAGATACTAATCACGTTTTTGCTCTGCGTTGTTTTGGAAAAGCCACCAAACCGGAACATGCTTGCAGGAAACCGAAAGAATTAACTTCCTCTTCGGATCATTTGAACAATGGCAACAATGAATTTGAGTCAGGTTTACACCACGATACATATATGCCACAAAGACAACACGGCATAACTGCAGCTTACAGCAACATCAGCTTCCTGCCACATACCTGCACTAAGTAGCCAGTATGAGAGACTCACCTGGTAAACATCCACTTTCATAAAGGATCCCAGCAGTAATGATTTCATGATCACTTTCAAAATCAAAAGATTAAATCCCAGCGTTACAATCTATGTCACCCCCCCCCCCCCCCCCCAAGAGCACTCAACTCTGCCTATAAACCATAAATGGGAGTGAGGAACTTGTGTAACTGAAATGTTACTACTGAGACTCACTGACAAAAGGATGACTTTATTTTAAAATTTATTTAGCAGGAGCTGTTAAAAAAGTGTGTGTGTGTATTATATATCTAAAAAAAACACACACACACACAGTCATGTGAAAAAATTAGGACACCCATTAAATATTTAGTACTTAAACAAGAAATAAACATATCAATATTACATCTTGTTTCAAATTCTATTTCAAGATAAAGGTGGTGTAATGGCATCACCTACGCAAAAACAAGAAATAAATTCACTTATTTAACAAAAGAAAATTCCTGCTGGGGAAAAAGTCACACCCTGTGCCCTAATAGCTGGTAGGTCCCCCCTTGGCTGAAATAACCTCAGTAAGACGTTTCTAAAACCATCTATCAATCTCTGAAGTCGCTGACAGAAACTCTTCCCCAATCTCCAATGTAGAATTCCTTAAGCTGTGTGATGCCTGCACGGTCCGATTCAAATCACCCCACAGCATCGCAGTAAGATTCAGATCTGGGCTTTGATTTGAGCATTCCAGAACCCTCCATCTCTTTCATCTAAGCCTTTTCTTGGTCGATTGACCGGAATGATTTGGGTCATTGTCATGTTCCATGGTTCACCCCCACTTCAGCTTCAACGTCTGGACAGATGATCTCACATTGTCCCCAAGCAATCTCTGATACGATCAAGAATTCAGGTCTGGCTGCAGCAAAGCCATGACATTTCCACCCTCATGCTTGACAGCTGGTATGAGGTTCCTTTGCTCAAAATGTCTTTGGTTTACACTAAACATGTCCTCTGTTACTGTGTCCAAATAATTCAATTTTAGATTGATCTGTCCAAAGCAAATTGTTCCAAAAGTCCCGGTCTTTGTCTAGATGGTCTCTGGCAAACTTCAGTCTTGCCCTGTTATTTGTTTGACAGCAGGGGTTTCATCCTCTCATGTAAATTAAATTTGTGCTGTTGCTTTTTCTCATGGTAGATGTATGTATCTTGACATCAGCTATGGCAAGAGCTTCCTGTATAACCTGTGATGACATTTTAGGATTCTTGGCATCTTGCTATCTGCTCCTGGGCTGAACTTGCTAGGACAGCCTGACCTGCCATGTTGGCAATTGATTTAACTGTTCACCACTTATTCACAAATTATTTTGGAGTGGCTGATTCAAAAACCCTCTCGAGATCTTTTTATATCCCTTCCCAGACTAATATGCATCTAGTCTTCTTTCTGAAGGCCTCAGAGATCTCTTTGGATCTCACCATCATACCACCACTCACTTCAACAATCAAGAGCAAACCAAATGTCTGTGGTTTAAATAAGACAGGCTCCACCAAAAAACTCAGCAACAATCATTTTCATAATCATTTTCACCTGATGCAGTGACCAGAATCTAATTCTAGGCATTTTAAATAATGGATGTGAGGGCATCCAAACATTTTCCTAAGTGGAAATTGGCATCGCAGTTAATTTCTTCCGTTAAATAAGTGAATGTTTCTTGTTTTTGCATAGGCGATACAATTACATCACCTTTATCTACAGATATGATTTGAATGATTTTATATTGATATGTTGATATTTCTTAAGATGTAAATATTCTTAATGTTGGGGGTTAAGGGTCTGTGCATGAAAATCCCTCTGCAGATCATGGGATTGGAGCTGTAACATTCCGAGTCTGCCGGGCCACACGCCGGCGTTACCTTCTGCAGGTGTTATGACTGGCATGTAGAAGAAAGCAGAAACACAAAGTCTGTGGATTATCTTGAGTAACCAAGTCGAGTCATGATTTCTGTTGAGATGTTGCTATGGGATTTTCTAATGCACTTTTTCAGCTGGATTATTTGCCAGAGAAAGAACGCGATTCAGTCCCATTATATTAGAGAAGACTGACATTCTTGCAGCAAGCAACTCCCAGCAGAACCTAGATAAACAGACAGTGACAAAGCCCCTCAAATACACCGTTTTCAGTTTAGGGGCGATCTGCCCCTTCAAGTTAACCAATGGAAACAGCGATAAAGTAGTCAGTGACTAATGTCTCCCAGGTAAATTGAGCAAGTTGCATCGTGCGTCTCCTGCACGGGGAGCATCTAAGGATATGATTCATTCACAAATAGCTGTGATGTCAAACAAGGAAGTTTAATCTCATCGCCAGAAGCACAACAGCTTTGGTTTCTGTCCACCTCTCCTGCCAGACATTCAAAGACAGAAAAAAACACTCCAAGTATCTTCACTCAAAAAAAAAAAAATGCAGTCATCACAGTCTTAGTTTATGGCCCCAACAAGAGAATAATATGACTGTGATAATGAATTTGTTTCTAAAGGTCACTAAAATTACCAGAGGTATTCACTTTAAAAAGTTATCTAAAGAATAACATCAACAACAACTCAAATGAAATTTCGATCCAGGGCAGTCCATATCAAAGCTAGTTAATAAAAAAGACCAATTTTTATTAAAAGCTTTATTCCTCATGTCTGAACGCTGTACAGTGACAAAAGTAATAAAAAAAACTAGGAAGCAGGGGAGCTGAACGATTCTGACAAGAGAAAGACTCAAAGTATAAAACATCGTGACTAAGGGGGCATTGGGCCCCTCATAGGGCCCCGGGGCGGAGCAGGGGGCCTCGGGGGCATGGGGGGCCCCCTCTGGAAGCCGAACGGAGGAGGCCGGGGCGGGCCCCCGCTGTATCCTGGTGGCGGCATGGGAGGGGGTCCCCGCATCCCAGGATGCACTGGGGGACCTGGGCCAGGAAAGACAGCGGGTCAGTCACAGCGTGGAACTGAGAATGTGATGCTCAATTACAACTAACAGGGCATCCCACTAATCCCCCCCCCCCCCCGGCATCTCACACATACCACACGCCGGTTCACTGGACCATCAGCCACCATCTTGCCAAGTTTTGGTTCCCTACTCTCTGTCTCTCGCACTTTTCATTAACCGGCAAGTTATCACAGCATGGGGAGGGAAAAGAAACTCACCCATGGGGGGGCCGAAGGGGCCCCTCGGGGGCATGCCCATGGGGGGGGCGGGGGGCATGCCCGGCGGCGGGGGGGCGCGGTGTTGGCTGGCACCCGGAGGAGGTGGCACCATCCCTGGCGGGCCTGGGGGAGGCATGGGCATCTGGGGCATTCCTGCAAGACACACAAGGCAGATAGAGAGAGGGGTGAAGACAGAGCCGCGGTCACCACGGGAAGCACGACCAGGGGAGCGTGATTTGACCACAGTAGACGGTGAACGATCAAAACAACTTTGATCTGCCTTTATGGAGAAATCGTCACTATCAGGCTACAGTGCTGGGATGATTATTCGACGTAATCGACGATGTCGATTATGAAAGTGCATCGAAATGGAATTTTAGTGTCGACACGTTGTGTAAAACTACGTCAATGTAACTGCAATGCACTAAGTGATTAGCTAAATGTATTTCACGGGAAAGTCCTTTATCCCCTCCGGAGCACGTTAACGCTCTCCTTTTAAGAATCGCGCAATAAAACAATCTGCTAATAACTGAACTTTACTGTCCACCTGATGATCTCTTCGCCACTCCAGAGCTACAATATTTTATTTATTGGACCTGCGGCTTGGTTTTCATTTACAATAAAGTTATTCCGCCAATAAGCTGGCTAGTTGATTCATTGCTGACATCATTAAAACTATATCAATTATAGACATATAGATATAGTTTTGTCTAATCGCTGGTGCCAAGAGTGCCGCAGTATTTTGTAAGGCATGCACTGGCCAATCACGTAGCACTTCTCTCATGAATATTAATGAGACATCACCTACCACCCTGCAAAAAGGAAATTTTCCACCCGTCCCACACCCTCGCGCATGAGGCAGCTCCGGAGCCTCTGGAGATAAACGCGGCAAAAAAGACTTGCACGCCGTTTTCCAAACTTTGGGAATACTTCAGTCATGACATCTTTTCTGCACCTCTACTGTAGCTGACGTTAACGACACCGTTTCAGCCATTTTATATTTCCCGTTTACTTATTCTGTCATGTTCGTGTACGACTCCACTTACACACTGTAGCCTAAATCATTCCTTGCTCACTGAAGTAAGCCTGACCATAAGCTACCTTTGCTAGTGTTGGTTAAAAACATGTTTCTCTAGTGATGAAATCATTCCATGTTTTAGCATCTGTTTCAACATTAAAGTCGAATTGATGTACTGAAATAATTAAGTAAAAACTTTTGCAGTGATTAAGAATAATCGTTTGGCTCAGGACTACAGTGCACATTCTATCCAGTGCACATTCTATCCAGTGCACATTCTATCCAGTGCACATTCTATCCAGTGCACATTCTATCCAGTGCACATTCTATGGCTCATTCACGGCTCAAAGGCCAAACCCAGTTCCACACACCAATAAACCGGTAACAGCAAACAGTAGGTAGTGCCTTGGAATTTTCCTCTATCCCTTTCGCACCCTCGTCCCAACATGCAACACATTCCCTACGGGGCAGCGTAGCGGCATGGAGCACACGGAGTAGCTGGCCCCTAAAAAGAACTCGACATTGATAACATGTCTTGGATTTTTCAAAGCCAACATGGAGGCAAACAGTTATTTGCACATACAAGGTTTGTGTGTCAGATGGCAGCAGGACAAATAATTTATCACCACAACAGAAAACACCCGAAAGATTATGCCGAGTGTTTTTCTCACAGGTTCTCTCACCTCGTAGGGGTATATCTTTTAAATAGGTGAAGTAGTTTGGTTGTACTGCTTTGCAAAATAGTCTTAAAAGCTGGCATGAAAAGAATCAAACAGTGTTAACCTACAGTATAACTAAATGCGTACAGAAATGTGCCTGTGATCGGAAGGTCGCTGGTTTGAGCCCCGGCCTCGCTGGACCAGTCACATGTCCGTGGGCCCTTAACCCCCAGCACTAAAGGAGCAACACTTTTGCATTTGAAAATAGAAAATAAAGGATTTTCTTATTATTTATAAGGTATTTCTGCGGTTTGATACCCTAACCGAGGACGGTGGGAGGAGACTTACCTGGGGGAGGCATGCCTGCAGGAGGGAAAGGGGGCGGCCCAGGGGGGGGGCCTCCTGCCCCAGCCTGAGGCACTGGAGTCCCTGGGGCTGGGGGCATGGGCATCCCTGGGGGCATCCCTGGGGGCATGGAGCCAGGGGGCGGCACAGGAGGGAACGCGCCGGGAGGGGGGACGCCTGCCGGGACAAAATCCAAGGTGAGGAACGAGAGGGGGGATGTGGCTCAAAACCCAAAAGCCCGTCGGTCTAAAGCCGCAACAGCAATAAACAGACATTTAGAGGAAGCAACGTCGCCACGGCGTGAACAAAGCCAGGGAACAGAGACACCAGCTGGCAAGTCCATCCTTAGCAAAATGTTATGATGTTAATGACGACCTTAAGCCAACAGATGAGAGGTGTTTGTGGGTGTACAGACAATCCCAGGTTATGATAGTCCGTTTTAAAATATTTTGACTTTATAATGGGCAAATGTTTCGGTACATTATTCAATAAATTATTTTTTATGAAATAGGCTTTGAGTTAATAATTCTGCCCACCTGATTTAAGTGTTCTAAAGATGTTTAAGGTAGGCTAGGCTAGTGTGTTTGTTACATTAGGTGTATTGTTAAAAAGCATTTTCGCCTCAGGATATTTTCGAATTACAATAGGTTAATCGAAACGTAGCCCCATCGTAACCTGGGGAGAGGCTATATATATATAAAATGTAGCACAGAAGCAGACATGGATTCTGTTTGGGGAGGGGGGATTGTGAATAAAGGGTAACGACTCCGTGACCACGGTTGGTAGTGTGTGACAAAACAGGAAGTCAAGGCAAAAAAAAACAAGCTGTGGGATTAACCTCTGTGATGCAAAAGCAGGTAGAGAGAGAGAGAGAAAAAAACTGGTCAGAGGTACAGAGATTTTCCTGGGAAGGGGGGCGGGGCCTCGGGCTGACCTGGCATGGGGATCCCAGCACCAAGTGCAGTCAGGACCGGCGTCGGCGCCGATGGTGGCGGTGGGGCGTCGGCGAACAACTGATGCGGCCGGTCAGCCTGGGACAGCGGGTTCTGTGCAGCCAGCAGGCGCTCAGCAGCCGAGCCGTGCCGCTCGCCCTTGGAGTCCTTCTTAAAGGCGTAGGAGACAGTGATGGGCCGGTTGCACAGGTACTGGCCGTTCATGGCCTCGATGGCGGCGTCTGACGCATCAAAGCTGGCGAAGTTGATGAAGGCGTAGCCCTTGGAGTTGCCGGTGTCGGGGTCGCGCATGATCTTGGGGGTCTGCAGGATGACGCCGAAGGCGCTGAAGGTGTCGTACAGGAGCTTCTCGTCAATCTCAGGGTCCAGGTTGCCAATGAAGATGTTGGCCCCCACGTCCAGGTTCTTGTTGTGTGCCGAGGCCTTGTTGACCCGAATGGGCTTGCCGTAGAGCTTTATCATGTTCATGATCTTTATGGCGTAATCGGCGTCCTCCTCGCTGAGAAACTCCACAAACCCATATCCTACACAACAGGAGGGTCACGCTTCTGAATTTCATGAAAATCATAAAGCAAGCTTTGCAGAGATAAGCTGGCGATTTTATCTGAAACAGCAGTTAGAATATTGATAATTGACTTACACTCTTACCATTAGTGACATTTCTGCTTTCTGGAATTTATGCCAAAGGTTTTCCCTTAACTAACCATTGAGTGCCTCACCTTTGCAGGCCATTTTTAACAAAACCATCCTACACCACTTGATACATTCTGCACAACACAATATTGCTAAGTATTCAATCCTAGCGAAACTAACCTTGGTGCTGGCCGGTGACTCTGTCCTTGGGCATGTGCGTGTTCACTACCGGCCCAGCCTGCAGAAACAACTCCCATAATAACGGTTCGGACACTTTCTCGTCCAGGCCACCCACGTACACTGTGGCGTCTGCAAAAAAAAGACACAGCAACCGGTGGTATGGCCGAATTAGCGATGGGGCATAGGAGTCATTATAGAGAAATACGGGAATACAGCAAACATGTCCACTACATGTCCGTGGGCTTTGAATATTCCAATGAAAATGCACACACAGCAAGCTGAAAACAAACAATGAACAGTATGAGGTAGTTAATTTACCATATCCGGTTTACTACTACCTCAACACCTTGATAGTTACGCTTGCATATTTTCCTCGGCCATTTAGTCACCAGCTGCTATTTGAACATTTGTGATCTAAAAAGCCCAAGTAATTGGTCGTTTTCTTTTTATATAGCACATTAGCAAATTAGCCTATGAATGCGACTGACTTGCTCAAGGATATTCAGTGAAAACCAAAAAAAAAAATTCAGTTCTTATTGTAGCTACATTATAATAAGAAACATTTTTCACCAAAGAACTGCTACTTAATCAACTTCTTCAAATCAAGTTTGCAAAATATTACCCTGGTTTCGCTCCGAAATTGGTCCCGCCGCCATGTCGAACACGGCGTGCAAACGACGTCTGCCGGAAGCGCGCTTTCTCGCTGAACGTCCACTTCCGGAAAAAGATTCAGCGGTTGCATGACTTACCCTTTACCGCCCTCTGTTGTAAGGGATGTTAATCTTATGCAGGTCACAAATCAGTTGTGCTATTTACTAAGGTATACCTCGCTTAGTTTTTCCTGTTCAGATGAAGATTTGCACAATGATGGACAACTGTAAATTTCCGTTTCTTTAAATAGCCTCCCAGATAAGTGTTAATACTGTGTTCGAAAGGTATGCGTTTTGTTTTGGAATCTTTCTTCAGTCATGAATTAGTCATACTTAAAAACCGAAAAATCCAGGCTGCATTAAATACTGACATGACGTTCAATATCTGTTGTTTGCCAACTTGTCCAGTAGGGATTCCAGGACACTGACATCCTCTAAACATTACCATGTCCGACTGGCTTGCATAGTCTGATTTTACAAATGACATATTACTCCACATTCGTTGTGTAATTTCTTTATGACTTAATTCCTTTTCCTTCTTTAAATTTTAACGGTAAAAACATGGTCCATGGCAACCACATCGACTGTTTTCAAGTTTCAGTAGGCCAAGTTACGATAGTTTAAGATAGAAATCTAGCTGTACCGGTTTCAGAACAAGTTTAGCTCTTGTGAAATTTCACGTTACTTTAGAGTGGCAAGTCAAGTCACGCTGATCGAGCTGTTTATAACGTGGGACGGTTTATAACGTGGGACGGTTGTGATACACTTCGCATCTCTAATAACAAGCTAACGCGAGGCATAAAAATGCCAGAAAAACGGATAAGGGCTTGAGGATTTCCCTGGCTCCGTTTATAATAATCAAAATCTTTAATATACCACGATGCTTATTACTTTGGATATGGACCTGCGTCTTATCACCAGCGGCTGGTAGGACCACTATGAGAGGCATCAGCATGGAGCTGTTACGGAGAATTTTGTCAGTAATAGGCTTTGATTGTATGAGGGGCACAACATCGACACAGAGGTGCGTATTTTACCTATATCGCCTATTGCAAATTTACCAGTGCAAGAATAACTACAATATACCTATTAAGCGTGGTAGACAAAAATACACACCTTAAGTGAAAGAATTCCGAAAATGTATTTAATTAATTCATTGATTGATGTGGTTGATCCACATATCGGATTCACAGCTTAATTTGCTGTTATACACAGTTACACATCGTAATTAATGCAGCCCATTTATTCCATTCTGGGAGCAAAACAGAAACTCGGTTTGACAGTTTTCTCTTAATGCTCCTACAGCGACACAGGGGTTATAGATGTGCACCTGTCTGAAAATGAGCGAGCACGATGTAATTAACGCGGTTTTTGTTTACGGGGTTACGTTGCGTTCTGTTTACGCGGTTTTTGTTTACGTGTTTTACACGTAAGGGTTTTATCTTTCAAAGGCCTATAACTGTCGGATACAATTGTATCCACTCAGGAAATGATAACCTCATATATCATCACCCACTTTTGTTTTTAGTAATTTGGATAAATTGTGGGAGTTCATGCGCCAGAATATTTCACGAAAAGTAGCAATACTCGCTGGGGTCTTACCTTTAGTGTATAAAATTTGTAATATTGTGAAATAAAAAATATCGGGATAATCAGATTATTTCTTGTAATAAAAAGGCAGATGCTTTAAGGTCAGCACAATAAAACCCTCTACACAATGCGGAAGGATGCATATTAGATCCGTAGCAAGGTAGAATCCCTTAAATTACATTTATTTAGGGTTGTCAAAGAAATTAGAGGCAGAGGCAATTCTAGGGACACTACGGGCCCCAAGGCAAAAAACTCCATAAGGCCCCCCAGCGCACCCTTCCCTGCCCTTGGGGGCCCCAGGCCTCTGATTCGAAGTGGTAATATAACAATTTGTATTTATTAAGAAACACTGGAGAACTTAGCAGGTGACTGTAGTGTGCTGTGTGGAAGCATCCTGTTGCCGTTAAATACGGCTGTCCACGCTGCTCCTTCTGCAGGTCTGCCAGCAGGCAAACTTTGAGCCAGGTGGACGGTCGCAATAGTCACTCCCAGAGCTGCACCTCCTCCATGGACCCGGAGCAGCCGCACTGCCAGAGCTGCATTTCCTACAACGCCTACTTCAAGCAGCTGAGCTGCGGACACATGTTCTGCGACTCCTGCATGGACCACATAGTGAACCTGGCCTTCCTGGACATCGAGGGCCTGTCTGAGTACCCCTGTCCCATGTGCAAGTCCATCCGCCAGCTGGGGCTGCAGATCCCTGAATCCGGGCGGTCCGCCTACTCCAAAGAGGACTCTCGCAACACCAGTACCGTGACGCTACAGCAGGGGTCCATCGAGGGAATAGATGAGCCAGAGACTTGAGGGAGTTTCTCGGCAGTCGGACACACAGCAGTAACTAGCAGGCGGAGTTTCCGTTCGGGAGGACAAGCCTGGCCTACAGGTACCACAGTGCATGACGGCTTCTTAAGTACTGGGTTCGATTGTACCGGTGTTATGTATCAGTATCAACTGATGTGTGATATATGTTACAGGTATTTTATTATATATATACCACCGCACTAATTAAAAATGCATTAATAATTTAATTTCTAATCTTAAATAATTCTATAAATTTCAATTTGTCCTAATTATGAGTTCATTAGTCAGGCTTTGCCGGCTATGAGTGATGTGAAACGTGTTGAGCGTGACCCACAAATGCGGGAATGACGGTGAATGGCCGAGGCCCTGTGATTGACCTGTGAACGCTGAGCTCTGTGGGTCAGGCTAAGCCTGGGCCTCTTTTCCTTTTTTGTGACTGGTGAGTGGTTTGCCGGTGATAAGCAGCCATGTGCTGTATCTGTAGAAGCTGTGATCAAATAACGAATCCGCTGCCGACTGCGCAGAGCATGATGGGAAAACCAGAGCAGACCGAAATGGCAGCCTTTGTCTGAGTGCGGTTTCTGAATTTCGAAAGTGACGAAACAGCAATAACATTACTGCATTACTCAGGTTTATAAATATGACAATAGGTGGGAAATGGTATGACGGGCATCTCGTACACGTGTGTCAACATTTTGTTTTCCTCCATGCTGTCATACTAGGCTGAGCAAAACTATGCTAGTCATGTTTCGCTCTGGCAAGTATTGAAGTGCTAATACATCCTCAGTGTTTGGGTACAAAGTTTAGTATTATGTTTTATACTGTACATGTATATTATATTTTTAATTACAATGCCTGTTTTCAAATTGTAATTTAATAATAAATAGTTCTTTAATGAATATAGTCCTGTATTATGCTATATATAGATGTAAAATATTTTACACACACACACTCGTGTCCATGCCAGTTTGATGAGGTGGCCTCCTGTGATGATTTTCCAGCTGTCCTGAAATAGATCTCGCATATAGTACTTAATTCTTTTATTGTACATTGGGCAATGAATGCAGTCATTTGACAACAGGAAACACGTCATTTATCAGTTTTTATCAGATGTTAAGAGATTTATTTCTCTTAGTCATTAAATAAGACAAATACAAAAACCCTTTGCTGTACAAATGATAAAGCGACCTGCCATCTGCACCAAAAAGTACAGAAAGGGCATAACACTATCGTCATTGTCCCCAGATACAGGAAGCGCAGCCTCTGTCGAGAAACACGTTTCGCCTCATTTATGGCTGACTGACCCCCCCGAAGGCACAACAGCAGTGGCATATGAGCATATCTGCGAAACCGAGTCCCTCGCCGCTGCAGGTTGACGCTGGTGTCTGATGTTCAGCGATGGGTCTTGGCGAAGACCGCCATTGTCCGTATAATGCAGTTTTGGCATTGCAATAAGTACGCATAGTTTTCCCCACTACGACATCTTTAATCGCTCCTTTAAAATGATTTGCTTGTAAAAAATCATGTTTATGCCGACAGACGAAATCCACCGGAGTCGCTTTCAAGTAGCTCAGATGACGACTTGGGTTAGAATCCATCGTTAATTATCACCACTTAGTACTGCATAGCTCAGTGGGTTCGTTTCGGCACATGATGTGACGGCTACAATTACAATGTTTAACGAGTCCTAATCGACATGATAAACCTAACTGGTTAATAACGGTCGGACTGGCGTCATATTGGTTCCGCCTGCGAGAAAATCACCGGCAGCGCTGCCAATATCCTAAACTGACACAAAGAAGATGTCTGTTAGGGGAGCTGGATTCACTCTCGGACAAACCAGAACGATAAGGGATGCATATGTGGGTGTCCGTGCAGACGGCCAACTGCTGTCCGTTCATTTATAAATGTGTTTCTCCAAACCAGCTCATTGCTCTATAGTATATAGGTGCGTGCATGTTGGTCGTAACAGGAACAGTCCGATGTTGGTGCAGAGCTTAACAGAAGCGTTCTCTTGGCCATGAATAGATAATTACGTGTTTGGGGGGGGGACGACGATTAGCAAAAGACACACAAACAGAAACACAGCAGCAACAGGCTCCAGCACTCGTGTCATAAATACAAACGTAACAGAAACAGAATCCTTATTTCAAGGATGTCAACCAACTACATTTAGAGAACTAATAAAAACACATTTGGTCTTTGGTTTGCTGTCATGAGCTTTTAAGCAGCTCAGAAGTCAACTCACGATAGAATCCGAACTGACAGATCGTCCAAAATGGACTTCAAAGTCAAATCTTTTCGTTTCGCTAAAACATTCTAACATTTTTCTTTTTCATAGCTAAAACGGTTACCCTCTTCAACAGGATTTCCTGTGGAATCTAGTCCAACTAGTCACTGAAATAATTTTTAGGATGCAGATACCCACGTCAAATGACTGAAAGACAAATAGAAAATTGACACAATATACAACAATATTTTAAAATACAAGGATGAACAGTAAAGTAGCTAGATTTGATTATTTTGAGTATAAATCTATTTTGGTTGAAGGCCAAGTAAACATCCCTTACCCTCAGTTTCCTACGATTCCACTTACTGTGGTGCTACTTTGATCTGCAATTTCTGTTTGGTCGTAGTTGAGGATGTTAGAAATAATGTAGGGCTAAGCATGATGCTACAGGTCAACAGTATAGACAGTATTTTGTTTGGATGGAAAGGATTTCTGCTCAACAGTACCCCCTCCTGGTGACTTTAGGAAATGCAGCAGTAAGGGGAGGCACTTCAGCTGAGGTCAGAGACTTGTCCAGGTGGTGTATGGTGGCATGGAGGAGAGTGTTGTTGTTGGCATTCTGGTTGAGGCAGGTGCCAGGTCTACTTGACCCAAACCCCTGGCTCCGACGGTTGATGCCAATGCCAACTCCTCCATAAGCTGCTGCACCTCCCTGGCCAACTGGTCCACAGGGTGGCCGGATGTGGTCTCCGGGTGGCGGAATGCCTGCAGGGAAACACACACAGTGGCTCTGTTCTCTGGGCTGGAACTCCACCGAATCCAGGATGAGAAACGGCTGGCTGTTTTGGAACAGCAATAACTGCCGTGGATGGGCCTCATTTTCTCAGGTGCAGTGACACACGCCTTATTGTACAGTGACTATGTTTATTTCCATCAGGATTCAGTGTAAACATCTGGTGACAGTGATCCATGAAAAACCATCTACAGAACATCTTATGTCAATTAATTTTTATAACAATTAGCATTCTGCTATTCAAAACTTTCGAATGTCTTTGCTTTATGTCTGACCATTAGGGGGCCGGCAGGGAAGGCCAGTCGGAAACATCGGAAAAAAAAAATAATTTGACGGGTTCAAACCTCGGCCAGTCGGAAACAACATCATTTAATGTTTAAAATCTTGCGGCAATTCTTCAGAATGTTAACCAGCAAGTTCTCACATACAACAGACCACTACTGCATGGCACAGAACAACATGCAAACACACTGCACGCGCGTCTGATCACTGGAGCACAGTGAGCAGCTTTGGAGGTGCCACAACTTATTGCCTGCTTTCACTGGAAATTTCTCAGATGATGGATGGTAGAAAGATACCAGGAGGAACTGAAAAAGTCAGACTGCTTAAAGAGTGCAGTATGCTGTTTGTTATTCATTTTCTCCTTGTAATGTGACAGTAGCTGTACTTGTAGCACCGTACCTGTACTTGTAGCACCGTACCTGTACTTGTAGCACCGTACCTGTACTTGTAGCACCCCTCGGAAGTAGCAGTCTTTCCACAGACCCATGCAGGGAGCCAGCAGTTGAGGGATCAGGGTTTCTGACAGGTTCTGGGGGGCCTTAGCAGTATGCTCAGCCAGGGTCCGGGCCTTCAGGAGCCAATCAGGTGCCAGGGGGCTTTCAGAGGGGGGGTCACGCTTGAGACTCCTCTTGGTGAGCCCCGTCCCTCCGCCCTCTCGCCAGGGCAGGAGGTTGGAGGGGGAGGTGAACGTGCCCCGGGAGAAGAGGAACACAGACGCTGGGGCTTCATCCGTGGTCTGGGGGGAGCACTTACTTCATTATCACAAAACATTTCAAAAATGGAACCACACGATATTCACAGCTAAGACCAAGTCTGATTGTCAGACGTGATGAAATGTCTTCCGAGTTGCGGTTGAACACAGACATAATCAGGCATTTTGCTTTGGGTAAAAGAATAATATAAGTTTATCATGCCGTATAAAATAACCAGTTCCGGTGCTGGTGAACTCCCACTCCTCAAGGCAAAAGGAGGCGGAGTCTAGGCACGAGATTAAAGCTACGGATTCACAAAAATAAAACTGGAGCAGTGCACTGCCATTAACCACTTAGACCTTGTTTGCTCTTACTCTGACAATTCATTCCTAACCCCACAGAGTTTCATACTGACTCGGTGGAATTTCCAGTTTTACATCATATCATACTGGAGTCATGTCCATGTCCTCAACCGTAAGGACTGTGATGTCTTGCCATATGGAGATCATCGCGTTTGCAGCTGTGACCCCCCCAGATGCATGTGTGTCAGTGAAGAAAGTATTGTAAACAGTACTGAAGGTTTCTCTTTTTAACTAGGAGGGGAGATTTTTTTTCTCCACTGGAGGAGAGTTTCTGATTGGAGGGGACCCAACCTGTGGCCATATCCGCTGCCTGTGATTTCAAAGACTCCAAGAATAGAGCATGCCGTTTGTTTGTGTGAGAAGCTCGGTCTGCCCCCACTCATATGCACCGAGGGAAAAGTCCCCCAGGGACCCACACGATTCTCGTGAATCCGGTGATTTCACAACATATAAAACGAATAATAAAAAAAAAGAAACTCAGTAAGTTCTGGTCTCCTCAAACTACGATAGCGTTCTGACCCGGATCCAAAACCGCTAATGTTGACTGATATCATACGGTCTACAGATGGGCTGTATACTAGCTCGCCTGGCAAGCCCAGCTCTCAGCTACTCTTTCATGTCATCTCAGTGCTTGCAGAATGCAGAATTTTCCAACCACGTTCCATGGGGGGGCCCAACAAACAGGTTCTATAGGTCAGTTTATATTACCGGCAACCGAGAAACAGATGGGACTTAAGTGTCCAGTTAAGGAACATGCTGACACAGTTCTTTCTTCCTTAAGCCCTTTGGTTGCTGGTGCTTATGTAACCTTAGACCCGAGATGTGTTTTCACTCGTCAGCTTAGCAAGACCTTTAGTCCAAGGAGGCTTGCACTGCAGGTTTTTGTTGTCCATTTAAACAGCTAGATACTTTAAAGCAATGTATGTTTGGGGATCATGTTCAAAGGTGCAACAAAATAACTAGACTGGCCACTATGAGCTAATAACACATCCCCAGCAGCTTGCTGCACACTTCAAAACACCCGACCCCTTAGTCTGCTCCAGCCTCTCTCATATTGTACCATCCTGTTTTCGGCCCAATCTAGTGCGGAACCCCTTGCACTTGCAACACTTGAACGGCAGTCTTGACTGGGCAGACAGCAAAGCCGATGGAGGTTTGACCAGTCCAGTTTGGTTTGACCGGTCCAGTTTGGTTTGACCGGTCCAGTTTGGTTTGACCGGTCCAGTTTGGTTTGACCGGTCCAGAAGTGAAATATGTTGGGGTTGATGGCAAACCTGACCATGCACATCAGCAGAGGTGGCGAGATGCCCGACGAGAGACTCTACCTTGGCGGTGTTGAGGCTCCCGTTGACCAGCGGTGGGGGCGGGTCGGGCCGGGTCATGGGCTGTGTGAATCGGGAGCGTCGGGCAGAACTGTACTGCAGGGCCCAGTCCCACACCGGGGGCAGAGGCGGGTCCGGAAGCGCATGCCAGGCAGTCTGCGGCAGCCCCTTCCCCAAGCCATTTACGGGGGTATAGCACTGGGGCAGAAGTTGGAGAAACTGTAGATGCAGAGAGAAACAAGAGTCAGATCTATTTGGCCGAGCATGGTCACGCATACAGAGAATATGTGTCCGACTGTCAGTGCTCACATACAGCAGGTGTAGACACAGCCGAGACAAGACAATGGTCACGTACAATTCTGATGATGCATACTATTCATTTTAATTCATTACCAAATGTAAATGGAAAAATAGAGAGCAAAAAATACATGCACTGCTATTATTACTGGCAAATGCATAGACGCCTATATTAGCAGTGGCGCTAATAACTAGCAGGGGTTCCTAAAGACGGGCGTCACCTTGCTGCGCCGTCGCTGCTCCAGCTCGCAGTTGGACAGGAAGCTGCTGAAGAGCGGCAGGTGGGCGCTGTCGTGGACGGCCAGCAGGTACTCCGGCGTCAGCTGGAAGCGGGAGGGGAACTGGGCCCAGAGCTGCCAGACACAGTCCAGGAAGAGCAGGAAGACGGGAGCCTGGCCAGAGATGGGGAGGGGCGGGGGGGGGGGGCCCCCAGGGCCTCGTTTAAAATGCTGGGGAGACACACATTTTCAGCCAAACTGGGAGAGAGGGCCTGGAGGATGGGGAACGGCACGTCTGCCATCTGCTCTGCAGTGAGCACGTCGGCTTTAAGAGCAAACTGAGAAGCTCCTGAGAAGATTTTCCAGCATGTTATGAAGTTTAGGCCCGGTGGAAGCTGGTATCTGGGGGGACAGGGACTCGCTGGGCCACAAATACAGTCTCTAGGAGCCCATGAGGGCCAGGAATACAGGAGCCTAAGCAGAGCAGGGGGCAAACGGACACCTAAAACACCCGACAAAGTCACAAAACCATCCAGCTCCCACCCCTACATGACAAATGACGCAGAGCTTGTTACCCAGGTGTGTCATCAGTGTGGGAAGTGGCCTCTATCCAAATATCAGCACAGGGATTCAAAAGCAGCGTGTAGTAAATGGGGCACTCAGCGACTGCTACCTCCTCTTTCTCCCGGTCGCGGTGGTAGTTGGCACGGCTGAGGAAGCGGTGACCGGCCACGACCCACTCCTTCTGCACCAGGCCCTGGAATCCAGCCAGGGTTCTGCAGTATGGGTCACACATGATCTGGACAAGGCTGCTCACCATGCAGTTCATGTCCCGGTCCTCTGCCTCTGGCGACAGACAGATGCGCAGAGGTGACTGTGACGATATGGATGCCACAGGTATAAAGAACTGAAATCTGTATGCATGGTTGAAACAAGCGAAAGTCCAAAACGAAACATCCAATATTCTCAATTAGGAGTGTAGATTGATAAACATCGCCCTCTAGGGGTATGAGATGTGAACTCCCAAAGGTTGCAAATGTTTTTCTGATTTTCTAGTGAAACTGAGACAACAGGCAATTATTAAAGAGCAACCACCCTAAAATAGACAGAACAGCAAATGAGACACATAGTTAGGCACAGAGAGCTGGCACCAATGTTGTGCGTCACACCGCGTGACTCACCCTGCAGTATCACTGTCTGGAGGCCCTCATTCAGCAGGCACACAGCCTCTGTGGCCTTCCTAAGGCAGCACCTGGAGTTAGAGGGTGAAGTCGCGTTAGTCCGCAGCAGGGCACAGCCTAAATGTACGCCCTGAGGCACGCACGAAACAGGAAATGCGACGCTTTGGTCTTGTTTGTCCGAAGAAAAATTTCCTGTGTTACCCGTTACCACAGAACGACTACTAATTATAAATCATAGCAAGGCTGGCATTTTTTTTAAAGCTAGACAGAACAAATACAGACAGAATTAAAATAGACGGACTCATAGATCATCAGATATCTAGAACCGCACTTCAGAGCAGAAGCTGAAACACTAAGACACCGTGGGTCTAGATTGACTGTAAACAGTTCAGGCTTATTCTCTGATGTGGGCGATGACGTCAAACCTGACTTTGAGGGTTTAGACAATGACCAGCAAGCAGAAGTGCTAAAATGGCCTTCAAATGCCATACTGTCGGCAGAAAACTAGTCCACGAAGACATCAAACCATGAAGATTTAGGAACTCCATACGATGAGTAAGTAATCAGTGTCACAAAAAGTACCTATAAATACGGGTGTTTCGCATCATTTGGTCTTTGTTCAGACAAACTTATCAAAACCCATAATAATATCACCAATGTGTAAGTTCCTTTACTTTTGTCATTCACACTTGCTCAGTTCAGATGGTGACGTGACCACCATCTG
>JAABNX020000053.1:11609381-11639003 GCA_015163995.2 Mormyrus lacerda | reverse complement strand
GGGGGGTTGGGGGCGTCGTACCTGACATGGTCCAACCAACGAGTGCTTTCGAGTGAAGACAGCCACTTTTCGTCCGGCACGGTAACTGCCGCAGACACATCTGGTGAAACAGAGCATCCTGAGATCTGCCAAACCTCTGAATCATTCCCGCCAACCTGAACGAGTTGTATCTTTGTTTGTCTGAATGACGTAACGTAATCATCAGTCCGCCGGCTGCTGCATGTCGTGTTTATCACACTGGGCCGGGGAAACTGTGGCCGACCGCCATTCTGGAAAGAACAGTATGGATCCGTACTGCTGCATATCACCTGCTCTTCATTCCCAGCTCGATCCCCACCCAAACAGCCATAGTCCTCCCCCTGTCCAGCCCTGACACATCTGCCCCATGTGCATTCGCACCTTGCAGCCTGACATTCCCATGCGTCCCCCCCAGCCTCTCCTCATTTGACCCAGAAAGGCAGAAATGTCACCAGCAGATTCTTCCTCTCCGCCAGGCGTCAGGTGGATCTGGTCGTCATGCTGACCACAGATGTTCTCGCACATACATATCTGAGTGCTTTATTAGCTTTATTCACAAACTCACCGGGCTGAATGCCTAGAAATGCTGATCACTTCATACAGCGCTGTGCAGAAGTCATAGGCCATCAAAGAAAATGATGTTCAAATGATCTTCATGTTGATGTAGAACTACAATATGTCTGTCAAAGCATTCCAGCTTAGTCACTTCAAAACCTCTCCGTAAGTCACCACAGTGTTTGCAGCAACCATTCAACACACCCATGTATTTTTTGATTTCATCACCAACACATCTCCTATGGCTAAATAATACCTCATTGACTTTTAACTAATTAACTTAATGAATGAATGAGCTGGTGTTGAAACGTCATGAATACATGGAACGGCTGAGGTGCCTCTGAGGAGAAGTTAGGGAACTGAAGCGGTGTTCATCTAGCCATCCAGCAAGATATCAGTAACTCTTTGGAGAACAGAAGAAATCCCTGTTAGTTTTTATTGTATTACTTTAAATTTGTATATATTCCACTGTAAAATTGTGGTTTTCTTTTCTCAGAAAATCAGAAAGCATTTCTCACTATTGCTGACCGATTTTAATGTTCTTTCATTTTTGATAGAAAGCAAAATCCCCCACGAACCGCAGATCTCTTAGGAAATTTAAGCAGAATTAACGACAACTTGACATCACTGACACACGGACAGCGCAATTCCCAGCAGACGGACGATTCTGCTCTACTGCATACAGGACGGCAGTTACTGCTGCCAGGAAAGCGAAATGCTCAGCTCTGAAGGTTAGCTGCGGAAAGAGCCAGAACTCTACAAACCATTTTTTGCACAGACGGGATGGTGCTGCGTGCACCGGCCTCAAAATGGACACTTCCAGTGTGAGTGAGATCGGCATCGCGTGAACTGCCGCAGAAGTCCACTAAATTATCCCTCATTAGTGTCTGATTTTCGCCATTCCTCTTCCTTAACTACTTATCCAATACAGGCTCCCGGAGTGCCTGGTGTCTGTCCCAGGAAGCAGAAAGCACACGATCACACAGTGGACAATTAAGAAACACCAAACAGTATGTTTATGGACTGCAGGAGGAAACTGCAGGGACCCAGAGGAAAGCATTACTTCAATGGAATTTAAGTACAGACCTGAGTTTGTACAGGGTATATACAGAAATCCAAAGGTTAATTTACCACCTTTTAATACATTTTTTTAATACATTCTCAAAATTTTTCAAACCCTGCAACTCAAACTGATTTAAAGATTTATAATATTACACAATCTTGGCCTGTACAACAGAATTTAAATAGGGAACTTGGGTCAACAGAATAAATTTAGCGGACTGTGATTTTGAAAACATCTTGCATTTCTTTAACTTCTTCAGTCACAAGTCCACATCTTTATCCACTAAGCTACTCATGGCAAGTGCTTTAATTGTTTGGCTGTTTCTTCAATGAGTTTGTCGATTTGCGCCAGTTGGCTAACTGCTCTCGTCCACGCATTCCTGATTTATGAGTTGTGCATCGCATATGTGCCCGGAGAGCGTTAACCCCCATCCAGTAACCCTCTCGATTTAGCCAGTTCTTAAACGTCAGGTCCTCTAAACATTTCTGTGCAAATTTGCACTTACCCATGATGACACTGGGTACGTTTAACTTCATGCAGCCGCTTAGAGCGCTGGCTTAAAGCAATGCTTTCTGCTCCTGACGCAACGCATCATGGTTAGATCTTTTTGTCCGAGTTCAGCCGGCGCTGCAAAAACGTCAGCATGCGTCACCATGTCGCATGGTACAAAAACCTCGCGAGAGCAAGACGACTTAAGACGGATCGTGCGGCGCCTCTCAGCCGGCTGCACAAACTGGAACCGCCTCTGTGATGACACAACTTTGCCCTCATTGGCTGAAGATTTTAGTCTCACACATAACGTTTGTATCCCAGGAAGTTCCGACGCGTTATCAGCTATTTCTGCCGAAAAGCGCGTAAAGCAGTGAGAACTTTATGGTAAAATAAAGTTTAGAAATGAATGCTCTGATAGTACACGAGTACATTGTTTATTTAATGTTAGTTACTGTAATGTTGCGTTGCTTTATTTGTTTGTCCAGTCTGTAAAGAAGACATTCAAGTAAGAACTGCATCGTTCTCGGTACATGACAGTGAAAACTTTTATTCCCTAAAATACGTGTATTTGATCTTTTTCCTGGCAGCTATCTTTTTATGCAGCGCCACTATAAATAATAGTTTTTTTTTTTCACTGCTAACAGTTTGTATCAGCAGTCGATTATTGTAAAAGAAGTAATGTGCATGTAGATGATATTTGAATATATTTATATACATTCTACACCCTACTGCCAAGTGCTGCCATTCCAGTTAGATCTCGCACACTACGACGAGTAGAGGCTGTCCGACTTGGCTGCAGTCAGTTTATACTTCACCCCTGCAGCCGCCGGCAGATCTCGCTCCACGTCACGTCAGCGGCAGACAGATCTGAGCCCAAGTCGAACGCACCCTAATCTGAGCTTTTCAGAATGTAAGCAGCCAACGTGTACGTGTAGCCACAAACTGAATATGACGTCAGCATCACGGAGATCATCTCTGAATGACGGAATGAGCCTAATCCACATTTTAAATCATTTGCGAGAAATTTAGCAGATGAACTTTAACACAAATAGACAATTCGTAGTTTAAAAAAAAATCTAAAATTTAATACCTCGTAAATTCGCGTGTAATACCTGTTAATACTTTTTAATGGCCTTCATTTTTGCTTATGTTTTACTAGCTTTTAATACTTTTTAAAACCCCGTGACACCGTGTTGCATCACGTCAATATCTGTTGTATTACTGCAGCTCACGAACCAGTACGCCTCCTAGTGGTAGGAACCTACCGGCCAGACAGAGTGCACGCAGACGGGCGTGCCCCTGCTGCAGATCGGTCAGCGTGGGCATCTCTTCCGCCAGCTCCACCACCACACACTGCCGCCCGCTGCCAAACAACAGCGCCTCCAGGTTCCTGGGCCGCGAAGGGAAAAACAGCCGACATGTCATGTGACCACCCAGTTATGTATCTTCTGTCTAGGGTTCCGGGTCTTTCTTTAGAAGGCTGCTCTTTATTAAAGTCAAAGGTGTACAAATATAGTTGTGGAAGCTTCCAGTGTGCTTGGGCACCGAGCGAGAGGACGCACTTGGAACAGCAAACACTCAGTTTAATATTCCTAAATGGATAATCGATTACTAGAAACATATAAATTAATGTTGTTTACCCCAGTAATATTATGACCTCTCTGATACTAAGTCAGGCATGCAGCACTCCGCAGAGGTACCCAGGGGTCCTACCTGACGTCGTCCCTCTCGCAGTAGATGTTGTTCTTGAAGCCCGCCATCCTCAACAGGTCAGACCCACTGGGGTGGCGCCAGCACCACCGCTAGAACGCAGGAGGAGGCCGTCAGTCTGGGGTGACATTTCCAAAACATTCACATAACATCAGCACCACGCTGGTTGTGACGACATGACAGAGACTTGACAACATCAACAACAGTCTGCAACAAAATGAAGCAGGATCAGCAGAGGAGTGTTAATATGAAGCAGGATTTCTGTGTTAGCTGGGCTAACTTAAGCCAGAAGCCATGACCGTCCAATAGGAATGCTCCTTACCTACACTCTTATTGGACAGTCATGTAAGGCAAGTAATGTGAATTTATTCAAGGTAAGTCAGTCAGTGTTTCTCAACCCAATCCTCAGGGATTCCCAGAAAATCCACATTTTTGCTCCCTCCCAGCTCCCAGCAAACCCAAACCAAATGATCAAGGACACTGCATACGTAGCACAGGTTTCTTGGGAACTGGGAAGGAGCAGAACCTCTGACTGTCTCGAGGTCCCTGAGGACTGGGTTAAGACACACTGAAGTGAGTCCTACACCTGGGACATCTGAACGCTTCCGGAAACGCAGACCTCAGCAGCTACACGGCTTGTCATTTGACACCGGGACTGTAGTCACACTCACAGGGATACGCCCCTCACTGAAATGGGCGAAGGTGTTTTTCAGCCCGGTGTCCAGGACCTTCTGCGGGACCACGTTAAGCCTGGGCAGACTGCAATGACAACGGGCGTCTGATCAAAGCAAAAGCACCAGGACGATATGGACATCACCGTATATGCAGATGTAATTTTCAGAGGCTTAAAACAATCCCAGAAAAAGGGGCGATGGGGGAACAGCCTCCAGGGGGCGCTGTGGGCCGTTACCTGGCAGCCATCTCAAAGCGATGGTTGATGCTGCTCACCCTCCAGCCCGTGGCCCCCGTTCTCTCCAGCTCGGTCTCCCAGTCGGAGGCGACGTCGAACCAGCACATGGTGGCGTCGCGGTGCCGGTTGCTGAGACGCTGCCTCATCTCTGGAGACAAGAATAAGACTCAATTTCATCCATCTACTCTGGAATAACAGACGCTGTGTAAATTGTGTTCTTCAGTTCGGTATTCAGGATCAATATAAGCACACAGTGGAGAGTTGGCCCCTTTGGAATGGGGCATTATGGGTAGGCTACATGAGTTACTTACCCACACTTCCAAAAGCAGCATTCAGAAAGGTCAACAGGGCTCCAGGCTGAAGAGGCTGATGGGCCTTAGCGATAGCGCAGGTTATCTGTAAGGATATAACCCACAGTCTAAGATGAGAGGAGACTCAGACAGTGAGGCCTACAGCAGTGATTCTCAACCCTTATTTGCAGACAGTCCACAAATTATACACAAAAATGTTCTATGGGCAGAACGGAAAATGATTGGTTTAGAGCGATAACCAATCAGGTTGTAGAGGAGGTTAGTCCAAGTAACTAGAGGAAGCGGGACCAAGACATCTGATTGGTTGGTCTCGCCTCCCTTAGTTGTTTGGTCTCACCTCCTCTGCAATCAGACTGGTTCTCTCTCTAAACCAATCATTTTCCGTTCTGCCCATAGAACATTTTTTGTAAGTAAAACTCCCATGAGCACTGAATGCCTTGTTCAGGTGGGAGCTGGAAAATAGCAAAAACATCTGGAGGTCCCCTAGGACTGGGTTGAGAAACACTGGCCTACAGGAAGCGATATGACTGCTTCCACTCACCTCCATGGCCTGGGTCTCAGGGGTCAGGCGATCAAACAAGAAGCCAAGCACCTGGAAATCCCGGCAGTACAGGAGCAGCTCCTCTGGGACGAACTTCAGGGTGGAGGTGGGCGTCATGACCTTCATCCGGGAGGGTCCAACTGGGGTACGGCAGACCCCAGTTTGTTGGCCTCTTGGCTCACAGTCAGTTACTCCACACCGAGGTCTGAAAATACGACTTACCAGCCACCACCTTCTCAATGCATGCCAGTGCCACGTCATGGTCTTCAAGCAGGATGGGGTCAGAATCTTCCTGAGCAAAAAGATCGCAGCATTGAGCGGAACTTCAAGCAACCAACAGACTGTATATCTCCCTTGCAAACGCATAGCCTGGTCACAGTCCTGAGGGGCCTGGAGCCTATCCCAGACAGCACAGGATATAACTGGCAGGGGTACAACCCAGACCCAGTCCCCAACACATCATAAACATGCACACACTTTCACAATAACACACGTTGGAAAAATTATAGATACCAATGAACATAACTGCATGTTTTTGAACGGTGGGAGCAAACCAGAGTACCCAGAGGAAACCCGAACAAGAGAGGAAGAACATATAACCTCCACACAGACAGGGGAGGCGGGATCTGAACCCACAACCCTACAGACGTCAAGTAATAGCCTCAATATGACAATGCAGCAGTTCCAAGCCAATCATTACTACAGCAATAGATGAGAGACCTGGTACTTACATCACGCTTCAGGTCATCCTGGGGCACAAAAGCTACCCTGAAGGGGGTGCAGAGGAGTGTGCCAGCCAGCCAGCCCCCCCCCTCTCTGCAGGGCAGCTTCTTCCTGACCAGGACAGCCTTCTGGAGGATTTGTTCACCTGAGGAAGATAGCTTGAGCACTCATTCAGTCAGGCCTATCAATCTCAGCCCAGAACTTGGTAGCATGTTGATAATTTAACATCAAAATGACATCCCAGATTAATTTCATTCATGAGAAACGCAATGTCTGTTACGACTGTGGATTAAGCAGTGAGATACCAACTAGACATTCACACAGAACAACCTCATAACCCATATAAGGCTAAGTCGCTAACTTAGCTTCACCATGGCACCCAACTCCAGTCCTGGGGGGGCAGAGCCCTGTATAGTTTAGTTCTTTCCCTGTTCCACCATAAATGATTCAGCTCAAGAGCTGTGTTGTAATTAGCACAAGGAGCTGAATCAGGGGTGTTAAATGAGGGGAAACCCAAAAATGTGCAGGGATTCGGCCCCCCAGAACTGGAGTTGGGCACCCCTGCTTTACATAAACACCCACCGGTCTAACATAACCTTGATCCAAAACCCTGAAGTTAGCAATAGAGGAAAGCCTGTCTGGTTAAGTTTCCAGTTCCTTCCTGAGAACAAAGCAAAGATTATGTTTAAAGTGTTTTTGTGTGTTTTCAGCATCCAAATTGCAGAAGAGATACAAAAAGCATTTCAGAAATGTTTTGAAAGATTAACCTAGAGAATAAAAAAAAGTGTGATCACAGTGAGTACAGAACCAACCCTTGTACACAAAGCACATTCCATGGAGAAAAAAACAGATCAGTTATCAGGCTCATTTAAAAATAAAAAGAGATACTGAAAATAATGAGAGAATCTTTATTCAGAAATATCAGAAAGAAAAGAAGTCAGACAGTTTTGTTTGCAGCAAATGCTTGTGCTTATTTGTAAGTTGTGCACAGCACAATGCAACAGTCAGACAATACAACTTGACATTGATAAAGTATCTGTAAACTTCTGTGTGGATCAAGTAGAGATTAATACAAGCAAACAATATGGCTGCCATCTGGGGCGTGTCTCCGTTTCAACATCACCAAGTCAAGTTAGCTGGCATATCTAATTCATTTGGTAGCTTTTGCGGCATTATGCAGAAGCGAATGATAGAAACATCGAATAATCACTTGCAGGTCAAAGCCAATTCGAAAGTAACCTGAATGCCAACGTTACCCGTGCTAGATCAAGGTCGCCAATGAGACATCAAAAGGATGCTCATAATGTCCAGGCTTTGAAATGTAACCTCATCAGAAGACCCCTCAACAGAGCCGCATCCCATCCTGTGTTTGACAAGATCATCCACTATTAAGAAATAAAATGCCGCATCCCATTTTTAACAAGCATTGCTATCGGTTTATTCCCTTAATAACCATGACCCTGACGCTAACGTATAGCATACATGCAATCCATCCATCCTTCTCAGAATCGCTATAATCCGTCGTCCTACCCCACTGGGCTGGTCTGGTTTCAGTGGCTCTGTGTGGGGGAGTCACCTGAGAACGCAGTGGTCTGGGGCAAACGTGCGGTTTATACAGCTACGGGCGGGGGAGGGGCGGGCGGGGGGGGGCAGCAGGAGAGCCGCTCTGCGCAGAGATATCTGACCACAATCATCTTACACTCTCCCGCGATGTTTTTTCCCTTTCCTGTTTAATGAGAAAATATTTCTCCCCTTACTTCTTAACTAAAGACCATCTTTTGTTCTTGGTGTGTATTTAAACGGGACATTGGCAGGGAAGCTCACCAGGCAGGGGACGCATCCTTTGGAGATGATGTGATTTCTTTCCCTTCTTTCTGTACTTGTACAAAGCAGGAACAGAAGGGGCGACTTTTTCTACCAAAAAGTACATCTTGCTTGTCCCAATTTTGCATGATGCAGACACAGACTTCACTTGTTGCGAGAGCAAAGAGCCCTTTTTATGAGTGGTAAGGGAGTACAGCCCCATTTAAATGAGAGACACAGACCACAACACACACACTCACACACTTTTCCTGTTAATATTTAAATCTCTGCCTGAGTCTAGTCTCTCAAGCTTCAAGCTTGTATTGAGTAAAACTGCGTGTAGATCAGAAGTGGGACAACTGGGAAAACATTAATGGGGAAGCTGGGTGACAGACAGAGCAGTGACAGTGACCGTGACTACTGTCCCTTTGTATGGTGTTAAGTGGGCCCAAAAAAAAATTGAAAATCAGACCAAACATGACTGACTGTATCTCATTAAAATGTGACATTCTGTCAGGCCTTCAGATAAACAAACACAAATTCCAAATTGAACTTAAGATAAAGGTCACGCTCTCCTGCGCCTTTCTATCTTTTATGTCTTGTCATATTTTTCAACTTGTACTGAATGTTTTATTCTGTATCTGCTCTTAAAAAAACACAGACAAATTTAGTATAAAAATGAAAAACAGTCTAATGTGGAAATAAGAAACCTTTGCGATTTGAGGACATGGCGGCTTAGGGGTGACACAGATGGAAAGCGTAAGTGACAGTTTGGTACTGACGCAGGATTTCGGATTCAGGTTCAGCCGGATATACTGCCGCGGGTGGCACACTGAGCAAATCGGCCATATCTCCGAGCGGAGAAGCTGCTGACTCTGATGGCTGCAGACGCCGTAACTGGACCTACACTCTGTCTTCGTCACGTTAATTATCAACTCTGCAGAGGAGCACCACCGTCAGTCAGTATAAACACCCCACTCCCCCGATACCAAAATCTACACTTGTCATCCACATGCAACAAATGCAGCAAATACTGTAACAGCTGAAGTATTCAAACTAACAAGATTTCTTCAGCTGCTGATATTAATGAAGCTTCAATACGGCTTCTACAAGATTTTAACATTTTTTACTGTCACGATGCTTGAATTTACATTAATTTAGTTATGTTTGATTTTGGTAAATATATATATTTAGTCATAATGCATACATTAGTTTACATTGATGCATACATTAATGCATACATTTATTTAGTTATCATCTTTGATTTTGATATGCATATATTTAACTATAAGGCATACATTTACATTAAGTTAGCAGAAACTTGCTCCATGTGACACACAATCAAGGCAGTTAGTACATCGCAAACATATAGTCAAGGAATCGACAGCTAGGCTGAGCTTTCAATGAGCGACCAGTAACTAGGGCAAGTTAGCAGTGGAACCATGTGTTAGAAACATAGCAAGAGAGCCAGTCAAATGAAAGCATGAATAGATATTATCAGAAAGGAGCACTAAAAAGTGAAGGGGAAAAACTCTTACTGGATCTCTGGTTTTGAATACAAGTTTTATGATGCATCTCCCCAGGACAGCGACATACTTAGCTGAGCAACGTCCCATCAGACTGACCTGGCAAAAGGCGAAGACCAAGTGTGCCTTTGTCCCCCGTATCTGAGCTGCCGTGAGACAGCATTCTGTCCTACGGGGCAAAGGAGATGCAGACAGGCATCAGGCGGGGGCAAGAAGGGGGTCCTTACACGCTGTACAGTTTCAGGGCCGTAGGTCCAGACACAATACAGGGTCACTCAGAGACCGTGCGTCTCCCTCAAGGCTGGGGCAGAATATGAAGATATCTTTATTACAACTATGCGTATCTGTTATCCAGAAATTCCACAGTCAACCTTCGATTACAGACTCAACTAATAATAAAAGATCGTAATTAGCATTAAAGTGAATCACAGAGGAGCTGGAAACACATTCTAGACACCAGTGGGCTGGAGTACATTCTATGTGGGGCCCCAGTCCGTCACAGGGCACATATATGTGCGCGCAGTCATGCATCATGAACACCAGTTAGCCTAACTGCATATCTCTGTACTGCTAGCAGAAAGTGGAGTACCTGCAAAACTCACAAACTCCACATGCAGAGCAGAGGCGCAACTCAAAAGCATTTTCCTGCATAATACTAAGCATATCCAAATTTCTCACTTTTCGAGTGTAAGAAATATATGTGAAAAACTGATAGAAGATTACTATCTTTAGTTGAAGCGAAAGGTTTACAGCATTTTTGGTGACAAAAAAGGACACGAGAAGTACGACATAAACCGGCTTGAGAGAGGCGGGAGCCTCACTGAAGATTTATGAAAGGAGGGGTAACTCTTTGCTGGAGATTTTCATGGAAATGAAGAAAGACGCACTACTTGAACTAATTAGTGTACCTGTATTGGGGGGTGCTAGAGATCATTTTAGGGGTGCCAAGTAACACCCCAGGAGAGGAAGAACAGTATAGCAAGCAGAGGTGGAGGTCCAGAAAGTAAATGTCCAGACCAAGATTTTGTTTCACCCAAACAATTGAGTATAAAGAGTCACAGTCACAGAGTACTCAACTGATTGGTTGGAACAAAATCTTGGTCTGGGTTTGTACTCTCTGGACCTGGACTCTCCACCTCCGATAGCAACAGAATGGGAAACAGATAGGGCAGAAGTGAGAATGATGTGTGCCTGGAAGGAAAGTGAGAGCAAGACGGGGTGAAACCTTAGCACCAACCATCCAGAGACTGTTTCCACCACTGGCCAGAGACTGTAGGCTCAAATGCATCGACTCGACCCCTCCCCCCCAAAGGGAAAAAGTATCAAGCTTAATAATAATAATAATAATAATAATAATAGCAATTAAAATACAAGTAATTTGACGCACGACTTTGTCTTAATACCACTTTATTCAGCTTAACATTACGTGCGTCCGGCTGTACTCGTTTCAGTGCAGCAGCTCCAAAAAAAAAAAAATCAATAAGAAAGGAAATCCGCCGTCTAAAAATATAAACACTTTTAAGTGCTCCCCACCTGCCCCACCCCGAACCAAAAGCAGCTTATGACGGTTCATTTGTTCCTTTCGGCTGAAATTTCACAACGTTAATGCCATTCACGCCAAAAAGTCTTAATCTTCAGTGCCGCATGATCGCTACGATGTGCAACAAGGGAGACGAAAAACAAAAGACTACCATCAATCACCAACACGACAGTCCGCCTATAGACTCCAAAGTTAACATTTATATAAAACGGCACGGAAGTAGCCGAATACGCAGCATTTTCATGCAAACGGAAACCAAAGCATGAAAATTAGATGCTAATTACGCCGTTGCGTGTCATTGGCATATACACCAATGTTTATCAGCAACGAGAACTCCTATTTCCTCTTAATCTCCATCTAAACGCCCACCTGTGCTCTTTTCCTATCTGCTTCGCCTTAGCAATTGTGCTGGTGCAGCGGTATATTAACAGCACAATAAAACTTAAAAATAATAACCATCTACTTGATATCGATCTGACAGGCTCTGGAGGTCACGGAAGGTGCAAATCATGGGAGGGTAATTAAATATAAATTTGGAACGACTTGCAGCTCACAGTCGTGAATGTTTAATGTGAAAATTATACTTCAGCTCTGCGGAGCTTATACCTTCGCGCGGGAACTTTCCTTCCTATCATGATCGGCTCGCCAGGATTTTAAAGCTCCCAATACTGACACCGTAGTTTCATTACCAAATTATATCGTGCACTGAAATCGAGGCTTATAAAGTAAAAA
Source organism: Mormyrus lacerda (assembly GCA_015163995.2). Taxonomy (NCBI): domain Eukaryota; kingdom Metazoa; phylum Chordata; class Actinopteri; order Osteoglossiformes; family Mormyridae; genus Mormyrus; species Mormyrus lacerda. Next base: position 11,627,079 of record JAABNX020000053.1, on the reverse strand, counting down.
AATAAATATATATCAAGGCAGTTACTTGGTTGTTTGCATTCCACGTTCATACCCAAATGATTACGAGGACAGCACGATTCATTTGCATGGTGCAACAGCAATGCAATTCAAAAGGGGAAGTGATGCTCGTAATTGATCTTTTAATAAATAAAATTTGGACAAAAATGAGCGGACGAAGCAAAACAAAAAATAGGCGCAGCCGGGACTGAGACCATATACGGCCATCCTGGCTGAACCGCATCCACACAACATGCTTTTATAATATTGTTTCTGTCACAATTACCGCTGAAGCGACTGGGACACTCCTTTCCTGTCTCCCCATCCACGTACTGTTATTTGTGTAATTGTGTTTGGATTGTTTGCAAGGTACATTCCGCATTTTAGTCACGGCTGGAAACCTGGACCCTCTACCGATAACTTGTGCAAAATTTAAGGGACTCAAGCTCAGAGGAATGAACAATCTAATACTGCAAAGCCATTATAACGTTTAGTCGGATCAGTCGATTGCTACATCGCTTAAACTCGAGTTAACACGTGCTCATTTCCCAGAAACAAGACAAATGGGTAAATGTTCTTACTATATTAATCTCAGCATCGGCACTTTTATAAAGTTATTTTGGGACATTATGTATTTTCAGTCTGCGGCAGATCAGTCTCAACTGAACGTTTACTCACGTCTCAAACCTGGCGGGCTAGGGAACAGAAATTGCATATATTAAACTGTCAATTTTGCGTCAATTAAATCAGACTCAAATAGCCACCACGTTTAGTTAGCCCCCAAAGTTTACAGTACCTATTCAAAATGTACCCTGTCAATTAAACGAAGCTATTAGATAGACCAAGCATCCGTATTAAAGCTTATACCTCAATAGTAGAGATATGCCCGGGTCTCCTCCGCTGGTTGATTTTCCTAATGACACTAATAAATAATTTTGTACCTGGTTAAGAGCAATAGTACTTTAGTAAATATTTACATTACACATGACCTCACTCACGTCGTCATAAGGATCAACGCACTAGACTTTGTTTCATAAATTAATACTATGTTGAAAGTCACAATCTCGTTTACTTCCACTACACATTAAAACAAACGTTATCGTTTCAAAATATATGAGTGAAAATAAAGTTTCCTATGCGCATTAAGTACCTTGACATCTGGGACACGTTGTCGAGCTTTAAAGAAGCTCTTGGGTCCCGTCAGCATGTCGATGTTACGGACGGATTAACAGCCGAAACCGGGTCTATAATCAGTCGTCGTGTAGAACGGGAAATTCGGCCAAGTTGCGCTTCTCCCCAAGTTTATTTCTGCTTCTCCGGTGTTTAGCGGCACCGCTTGGACTCCTCCTCGGTTGTAGGTTGGTCTGTGGTTTCTCGGGTTGCACTTCTACAATCCATTTATCACTCCTGTACACCGTATACTAAGAGTGAAAAGCGCCCCTTCTATGCTTAGGGAAGTTGTACATCTTTAGCCTGCAAGATGCAACACTTTTACCTAGGTTTTAAAGCCTGTACGGAGCGCAGTGAGATCTGCACATTGTCGGTTCTTAGTGTGTTTATCCTCCTCTTTGCTGCTGAGAAACACATTTTCACAAAAGGCAGCGGCTCAGCGTCTTAAAGGGCCAGTAGATGATTAAAAATACCGTGGACTAGCACAGTATTCAAGCTTTATGGAAAGCAATTTGATATGAGGTAGTACGTTAGTCATACCAGTAAACGTACTACTCAACGCCCTACCTACCATTTTAACATGTTAAATGTAAAACTATTGGCGAGTTAAAATACTAGACAGATTTACTGCTGTGGCTAAGGTTGGCAGTAGCGTCCTTTTGAGGGTAAACAGGTGCGAACACACACCGCAGTCTGCTGAGCAGAAGTGCTTTGAACATGTCCAACACTGGGACAGACCCAGAGCTCACTGGATGACCATCTCCATGTAAACTGGCTGGGAAGAGGGATGTCAGGATTTGTTTAAAGAAACCTGAAGGCACAGTTGACATTGAAACTAATCTTGGTCTTGAGTTCTGCAAATTATAATTTCATATGGCAATTTAAGCAGACGGCCTCTGCCATGAGTATGGGTTTCGATTAGAGATGTGGACACTGCAGGAGCATAATCCAAAAACCGCCTTAACCAAAGGATTTCAGGTTTAACTAGCCCTGCTATCACAATGCGACTGATGTGCCACATACCTTCATTAGGGCCAATAGCTACATTTCAGTGCAAGTTGAAACTTGTAAAAAAAAAAAAAAAAAAAAAGCACAAGGCAACTAAAATAAAGCCAACACTCATTTTATTGACATCCATCTTACATCCGTTTTACGGCCGTTGCCGTCGTGAACGCCAAACAGCAGCTCCCACCAAGGCCACTGTCCCCAGCACAGCGACACCTGCCACTCCCCACATGGAGTAGCCAAGTGACTGGGGCACTGGCAACAGAAGACACCAGTTACATTCCTGGTTTGATCATGTCAGACCATAAACCCACAGTACAGCCTCACCGTTACGCTGTTGCTCAATGGGGGCTGGAGGCTCAGGAACAACATTGAACTGGCCACTGGAGACCAGGATCTTCTCACGGCTGGGGATGCGCCGCACGGCTCTCCCTGGAAGGAGACGGCTATGAGGAAAGGGCTGGCAGGAAGACCCTGCAACGCCGTCTCCCTGCCATAAAGCTCACGTTTCCGGGAGCAGCTCTGTGTACAGCTGTCTGTGGCAGACGGGGTGCACACTGCAGCACTGCAGTGGATGAATACCTGTCAGGAGGACAGGCCAGTATTAGAGAAGCAATCCTTTCTGGAGCCTGAATGCCAGCAGGTAATGGTCCATACCTTCTCCTTCAGGTATGCCGTGGAGAGAGCATCCACAAAGGTGAACATCTGGACCACAAACCTCTTGTAATGGGTTGGGAAGCGAAGCCCAGAAGATGCATTTACAGGAACCAAGGTGGTCATGTACTTGTCACTCTGGTTGGGACACCTGCACATGCCCACCTATAGTAAGGTGAAGACCAGAACACAGACTTGACCAGATGCCGGCTGCTCACCCATTAACCAAGAGGCTCCATAGGGGTACGCTGAGGGGGTTAGGGTTGGTTGTGGCCCAGCAGCTCTCCAGAAGCAAAATGATGTTGGGGTCCATCCTTTCCAAGATGTGCACCTCAACATACACAGGCTGCTGCAACACCTTGGTCACGGGGTAGTCGGTTGCCTGGTAGTACGATGTATAGGCAGATTCTCCTGTACGGAGCCAGGGATGGCGATTACTACAGAAATCAGAGGCATACAGAGAAGCACCGAGACCATCACAGCACCTTCACTGCAGCCTTTTGAGGCACACTGGCCATTGGCAATCCTCAACTCTACCCTGAGAGGCCCTGGAGCAGTCACTGGAAGGGGCGGAGCCACGGTGTTGATCTCAGCCGCCATGGAAACCACATCCGAGCCATTGTACTTGCATTGGAACAGCAACCTAGAAAACAACGCCATTAGTCCAGCCATGAGTCATGGAGAAGAGCTCACAGGCCATACTTACTGGTAGACTGGGTCTCTTGTGATGGAGCCTAGAGGTCCAACCACAACTTTGTAAGAGGAGAACATCCTGTTCTCATACACTACAGCACCTCCCTGCACCTAAAGACAGATGCCAGAGCATTAACAACAGCGCAGCAAAGAACACAAGTGCCAATTGATTTGTGGTACTTACAGTAAATGTGGTGCCACAGGCAGTGACTGGGAAGTTGTAGATGGCAAAATTGTCATTAGTAGCAACAGGGAGACAAGGTGCTTCTTGTTTCCCATCCTGCAACGCAAGGGATGCCAACGCCAGCTGGGGCACAGTGGAACTTGTGGGCACCACAACTACAAACTGCCCGTCCCTGGTGCACTGCACGGTTACTGAAGAGATTTAGAAGTCACTAGCCAGTCAAGGCAGAACCACTTAGAGTGTAGAGCGGATACATGCAGGTTAAACCAATTTTAAAAAAGGTACAGGATTATACATGCACTTTGAAGGAATATTACAGATGGTACACGTTAAAACTTGAAAAGTCGCATTGAGAACAACGTACTAACTGGAGCGTTTTGTGACTGGATTTCTTCCGAAAACCCACCTGCGTTCCCGTAATAACACTTCTGACCATCGAAACAGCAGTTTAAAGCGTCGCAATCGGTGCTACTAATAGCCGGGGCGCCACACGGTATTTTTTCGTAAACCTGACATTTATCGTTCGATTGCATGGACTCTTTCAGTCCGGAGATTTGAGCGAAAGTCCCCATAAAAACAATAAAAAACACCGAAGCGCGGACCCAAAGCCGTCCACCTCTAAAATACGCCATAATCCGAACTGGAGAAAGCAGTAAGGAGAGAGCATGCTCAGACGTTTTTATGTACCGCGAATCAGTTAGTTCATCATGTGATACAGTTTAACCAATCAGGATTCTGCGCAGATAAATTAATATGACTAATCAATTATCATTCATTTTGAAAACGAATATGTATCAAGATATACTACGGTTTTTCCTTTCCCCTCTTGTGGTAAACTGGAAGAAAACTTTTTATTGAATAAACCATTCAATTATGTGCTTTACTTACGTTAGCTACATTAGCCTACACACATAATTTTATATGAAGTTTAAAAATCACTTCAATACAATAATCTAGTGCTGGTTGATAATTTTCACGTAACGCCCACCTGTAGTGTAAAACATGTAGTTATTAGATTTGTCGGCTTTGGTTAGTTGGCTGAGGTCAGATTTTCAGGTCGAGACAAGTCTGCACACACGTGCGCACGCATTTACATGTATATAACGGGTTTATTATATCTTGTAAATAGTCTGTAGGGTTTGCAAACTGCCCCAGCGCTTTTGATGTAGCTAATCTTAAGTGTATGATGATGAAATAAGAGAACCAAGAGAGGACAAAATTGTAGATTTCAGATTGAAAAAATTGAAACCATCAAAAGGGCGCTTTCAGATCGGGAACTTTTGTAGCTAATGACCATTTTCGCACAGGAACCGGGACCTTTATGCTAAATAACCATGGGGGACGCGCGGCTCGTAGGTTAAAGTTTACACGTAATTTCATATGAAACTACACAGCCACCTGAAAACAATGGAGGGTGAACAAGTCGTTTTGTTAGTTATTGGGGAGATCGACTGCGATCAAACCGGAACACAGGTTCTCAAAAGCACCATGCGAGAGGCCAGCACCGTTGTAGAAACGAAGAGAGCATGCAAACTTCACACATCTGGAGCTATGGTGAAAACTCTAACTCTGGTCACAAAGGTGGGGCAGGGATCATGAGTCCGTGGGCCCCTGGACCAGACGACGAGAAAGCCCCCCAAAAGAAACAATTAACGCACGCACACAAATCAGCAGCGGTACAAAGGTTGCGCTAAATACTACAGTACATTTTTATTCATGAAACATCACTTTTTGAACAAATAACGTACACAGAATCTGATCTGAAACGTGTATATATAACGTATATTATACGAATAACTTTATGTCTACCAAGAAATCGCTCATTTCTATCCACATATTAAATGCATCTCTTCCGGACTTTGCGCTTCGCGAATTCATGTATAATGTCATTAAATTCATGCATAATGTTATTTGTTGAGTTATATTAACAACACAAAAAGTAAATTTGTTGAATTCTCTACACGCTGTCCCACTTCGTTATCGTTATCGCTCAGCTAATAGCCTAGCCGCACCAAACCGGAACAATGCGTGAAACAGACCGCTGTCAATCAGAGGTCTAACCTTACTGGTAGCTCGTCCAATCATGAATACAAACGATATAGATGTTAAGTGACAGTTTAAGCGACTACACGTTTTAAGCTGTTTTAGGAAAATTGTATTCACAAACTATTTGATGACATTTTAGGGGCACAGAGCTTCCCTTGTAGATATAAAGGGTGAATAACAACCTGTGGTTCAGGGCCCTATTAAGACATATGACATATCATACCCCATGCTATTTAACTGAAGGGCCCTTCCAGATACCAGGGATGACTAACATAACGCGTGTTTCAGGGCCCCATATGACATATAACCTAATTAAGGGGCCCTTTTCCGATACTAAGAACGAATAACATACACAACCTGTGGTTCAGGGGCCCTATATGACATATCACACACCATGCTATTTGATTGAGGGGACCCTTTCGCATATCAAGGATGAATTACAAAACTTGTGGCATATGACGGAGGGGCCCTATTGAGACATATTACATAATATAACCAGTGTAATATGGCTTTAGGGCCCCAGTATGATATTGAGATGCATAATATGTAAAGACAATAGTGAAATGGTAGTGCAGAGGGTAGGCCCATGCAGTAATCCATCCTTGAATTGAGGGAGCAACTGTGTTCTGCACTGCGCCACCTCACATGAAGGTCAAACTACCTTAAATCCGACATGTTATCCGGCTAAGTAAGAGAAAGGGCTATTTTTGGTGACGAGTGTTTCGACCTGAATGACATCTACTGGAAGAACCCTTGGAAAAAGGTCACCGGATCCCTCTGGTGGTTGGTTTGACATTCACGATGATGTTGCTTTCAACTGAATTCAAAGCATGAGCAGGGAATTTAATCGGCTACAATCTGCGGGATTTCCCAGGCAAAGGGGTCATTGTCACAAGCGTCACTAGGCAAGCTGAAAGTATGCAAGAGTGGATAATGCTGACTGTACAATATAATGATTTAAAATAATCCGATGCATGCGTGTCATGTTTTTTGGAGGAGGTCAGACTGAGTGAGCAAAATTTTGTGCTGTGCATTTGACCCATTAATACATTACTCTATCAAAAGTAAAAATGATTCCAAATACCCCCAACACACACGCACACACACACACACAGCAAGAAAGTAAATGACAGCAGTATTGAAATAAAATGAGAATTTATTCAAACGGTGCAAAACACTTTGAGGACGTAAACTGGGTGTTCTCTCCCCTCGGACAGCATCGCCTCACAGTTCAAACCTCAATCAGGACAAGAAAGTTATTAAACACTAACAGGTAGATATTTTGAAGCTTTATTGCTAGTACAATCAACATTAAGGGCTCAATGGTCTTGTAACTTGCTATTCAAATTCAGCATTTTCAAGTCTGATGAGGCTATCAGCCAAAAATATATATAATTATATATATTGCGACACTGGCTGTTCAGAATGGCCATTGTTAATTCCTATGAAAATCACTACTAACATGGCATGTTTTAACATCACATTTAAACGATTGAAGTGGTGAATGGATTTAAAATGTGCTCGAAAAATAAACGGGGATGAGAATAGACACGAGAGGTCAGTTTGACAATGAGCCGCACAGGAAAGAACACCCACATCGTATGACCTAAAACTGAAACTTTGGAAAAATCTTACTATAAATATATATACTCTCATACCAGTTCAGCCTGTCAGATTATTGATGAGCAAAGGAGTTTGTTCACTGAAAACATTTGTGTTGAGTCTTCTGCTAGACTTATTCAAAAGCCAGAGTCCATCCCAAATACTTGCTTTCACTTCAAGTCCAAGCTATTAAAACACAATCTTATTTTTTGTCCTTTTTAAATGTCCAACAATATACATTCTATTCGATCTTTAAAAACATTGAAAAACTTTGTCATTTAAAAAAATAACTTGAAGATACAGATTTGTACAGCTTCCCTCCTCCTCTTAAAATTACAAAAAAAAAGGTTAGAAATATTGTTTAAGTCCAAAGCACTGAAACAGAATTTCAATTTCTTGGTTCTTTAAATAAACACAGAAGTTGCTGCTGTTAGATGTAGTGAGAAACAACAAATGTACAAGAATAAAATACATTTTAATAACTTAAGTCACACACTGAGCCCTTGTGCTTATTCTGCCCGGAACACTCACATCTCCAAAACCCTCATAACGTTTCTGTACTGAATAGATGTTGCACATCTGACTCAAACACTCTCACACACAAAACACTCTTGGAATTACAGTTGGGTTACCGTTTTTAAAAGACATCTTACATACAATGTCAATTCTGAGGAAAACTGGAATAATTGCATTTTAAGGGGCACTTTTATTATAAATTATCAGATAATTAATAATTTCTTTTATTCTTTCTTGCATGACCGGGGGTAACTATCCCAACAGGACTTCAACAGAATAAAAAAAGTAAAAACACAGCAATGTACAGAATTCCTCAGGATGTCTGGTCAGCTCAAATCACACTATTACAACCATGCAAAACTGCCCTCTATCGAACAAAGTAATGAACTGCATATTTAAATAGAACCAAATTGTGCTTTAACTTACCATAGAAATCTATGCTGGCAGCACTGGTGTCACACTTTCACTTTTTCTAATATGATGTTTGTTGTCACTTGAATTTTTGTAAATTTAAACTTTTTTTGTACAGAAGGATCTGCTAGTACACACGTTATTCAGTAATTTGCAATATGTAGTTCACAATATGCATATTTTGATGTACCAGAAAATATCCACACTCGTTCAACAGCATTACATATTTCACTTTAAGAAAATATAATCTTTCAACCACACTACACCTTAAGTCACTTGATTTGCAATAAAAGTTCTCTTTGGGTTTCTATGCCAACCCTCCCCCGCCCCCCAAGGCCCTTGAAGCAGTTTAATAACAGATTTACCAGTAGCCAAATTCACAACCCTCCATGTAAAACTGGGCCAATCAGCGCACACCATTTATTTCCCTAGATTATAAAAAATCCAGGCCTCGGTCTCCTGCTCTTTAACTGGCTTTGAAAGAAAAAAAACAAATCAGAATCTGGGAGCAGAAGTAAGTCCCATAAATGTGAAGCTCACATCCCTATGGTTCTTCTGTCATGAGAAGCTTCTGAATGGACATCTCAAGCGTGCGCGTGCGTGCGTGCACGTGCACGCGCACACACACACACACACACACACACACACACACACACACACACACACACACACACACACACACACACACACACACTACAGTGAACGTGAGTCTCTCCGCCCGCATCACACCTGTACATCTGTTCCTGAAACGCGTGTCTGACTAACTATACCGAACCGAAAGGAGTCTACTATGTACTGCATGTCCTCTGAATGACATGCGATACACACTTTTGGGTTGATGAAACATCAGCCTCATCAGAAAACTGCTCAGAGCCATCAGGGTACAGCAAATGGACTCTTCTAATATCAACAGCTGAAATGTCTGGGGGGAAAGAAGAAAAAAAAAAAAACAAAAAAACAAAAAAAAAACCCGCAAGCGTCTCCCAGTGGTCATTCTTGGAAGTGCAGATTCAGATTCTAGGTCAAGTTCCATACTATACTTTAAATACATCCTGCAAACAAATCTGCCCTTTCCCCCTAATTTGACCCCACCCCTCAACCATTGCTGCACTGCACTGAAATGCTATGACTCTGCAGCTCAGTGGTGCTGTAAACACAGAGCCACGGATTACATCACTGGCATCCAATAGGGATTAGGATTACATAACCATGAGGCTGCTGACCTATTAAGTAAATCTGACACCCTTTGCTTTGCCAGGAATTTGACCCAGTTGTGCAGTGACCAGCCTGTACAGGTTATGACAAACGACACTTGTCACACAGTCCATGAAAAACTGCTTAAATCTGCTTAGAATTAGTGTCTTGACTGAAACCATCATTTGTACATTAAGTCTATATGCAGAATATAGAACAGATGTGATACATGACTGTTGTCAGTATAACATACGGATAAACTGATTGCAATCCTCGCCATAGGTTGGTCTGGATAGACTTTTCTACAGACATCATGAGAAATGTCACGTTACAATGCTGAGAACCATATCGCATTCAATATTCCCAAATTCAAGGCGAAAGTTTGTTCAAGACGTGTTGTAACAAAAACAAGTTACAGGACAGCAAAAAAAAAAAAAAAAAAAAAAAAAATCGAATATTAAAAAGACTTTAAATACAATCCTCTGCACAATTTAAAAAGTAGCAAATCTCCAGTAAAGAACCGGACGTTTTTGAAAAAACACCCGTCATTCCCATGCAGGCCTTCAACAAAGCCACAGTTGTACTAAAGAAAAGTAAAACCCCATACAGATGAACACACCTCACTGCATTGCCCACCCACAGTACAAAGTAACAACATTGTGCAAATTCAAGTTCTAAATTCCTGGAGCCTGCACAAGCCGACAATATGCTATTCATTTGTTTAGATGCAAAAAAATAAATTCTAATAAATGCGGGTATAAAATATAGAAACAGATTAGTTTGGGAAATAAAAATACACTTTTGGCAAATCAGGACCAGGACCAACGACTGAGTGAATGACCAAGACTGAAGGTGACACTGTCAGCAGTGCCTGAAATGAAGGGTCTCAGCACGTAGACTGTGGCTGCAGCTCAGCGCACGTGTGTCTGAATCGGGAGGCTGGGTAAACCGTGTCATCAAAGTGCGTCCTTCTCAGGAAGAAATGTGTTCAAGGGTAATAGCAGCACACTGGGAAATCGTGCCTGGTGAATCCGAAGCACCTGAGTGGCCTCAGATAGAATTATTGGGCATATTTCATTTGCATATTTATCAGGAAATCTTTATAAAGACCTCAAGATATACCTTTCGAACGTTTTGAAATGAAATCAGTATGAATGCAAGCCCATCTCGACCACTGTAACAGTATCATATGGAAAAACATGATACACTGATGAATATGGGAAGAAAATTAAGTCTGCCATTTTGGTTTGGGTGTGGGCATGCTGATCGTTTTCTTTTTCTCTCTCCACTAGGTGGAGCCCAAGAGTCGTGTTGGAAAAGCCTAGATGGTTGCCATTTGGTTCTGTGGGAGAAACGAGACACACACACACACACACACACACACACACACACACACACACACACAAAGACATAGAGAGAGTAGCTTGTGGGTGAAATGTCAGAAGCTGGCTTAGTTAAGAACTGTGCAGAGCACAGGTAAGCAGCTGACTTTGAAAACACTCATCTTAAAGTGGACTTGAGCCATTGTACAGGAGTGCAGGTAGGACAGGGCCCAGGGTCACACCCTGAGAAGCCATCAGATGCAAAAATCAGACGGGAAGGTGTGCAGCAAGAGGGATAGCATCTTCCAGTTGCGACTGGCCCGAAATTCCACCCAATGAGAACAGAGGGATTTATTACATCATTATTGCATTCTCTTAAAGAGGCTGCACAGAAGGATCCTGGGTAGATAAAAAGCAAAAAAGAGCTCCAGATGGGGAGGGGGAGGAGCCTATGCAGGGAGTGCCAAGTCTGCTCAGAAGCGGTGGATTTCTGCCTCTCTCCTCTTCAGCTCCTCCCGGTAGCAATAGGAGCAGTAGTGGCTCGTCTCTGGGTGCCCGTAGAAGTTGCAGTTGGGAGTTTTGCACTTAGTGGGCTGTAAGCTCGCCAGGCCACCTGCACTGCCCAGGGAGTAGTGGCGCACAGGTGGTGGCACACACCGGCCATCCGAACCCGACCGGGCGTCCCGGAACCCGCCCCCATAGACCAAGCCCCCGGCGTCACACGCGGGCTCCGCCAGGAAGTCGATGGTGTCCCGCTCGGACGGGTAGGGGGAGAAGCTCCGACCACTGAGGGAGGGGCTGGCTACGGAGGGCAAGGCGCCGGGCAAGTCCTGTGACAAGGGGCAGTGTCGGGGGAGGGTGGCATACGACGGCAGGCCGGGATAGGATGCTGGGGAACCGCCGGCCAGCTGGCGGCGTGACTCCAGGTAGGTGGGCGGCTGTAGGTGCGATGTTAGCAAGCCGGGAGTGGGTTCGATAAGCGAGGGCCGGGGGATCGTGAAGGGGGAGGGAGGAAAGGCCGATGGCTTCAAGTAAGTGAAGGAGGGGGTCAGCAGCGTATCAGCCGGGTCCTCTTTGGGCTCGTACCCGCGGTAGCCCAGGTCTGGCACGTCTTTCTTAACGGGTGTCCCGTTGGATGGCGGCTGCCCCATGCTGGCCTTGCGCTCCGCCTCCCGCCGCTGTTCCTGCTCTGTGCGGAACCGCTCCTCTGCGTCCACTAGGTAGCGCTGGATCATCTCTTCCTGGAAGGGTTGCCGGTTGCTGGTGGTGAGCATGGCGGCGAAGATGAACTTCCTCTCGCCCTGCATTGCGGCACGCAGAATGCTCAGGCTCAATTTCACGTCCGTGCCATACTTGTAGGGCTCCGCCGTGCTGCTGCCATTCTGCCGCTCGCTGCCCGAAGATGGGGAACCCTTGCCAGAATCCCCGCTCCCTGGTGGGCCAAGCGGCGAACCATCCTTGCTGCCCTTGCGTACCTTTAAGGAACCCTTCTTTTTCTTCTCCTGGCCCTCCCCTCCTTGCTTGGCTCCGCCCCCAGCTCCACCCACCTTGCTGGTCATGAGCCCACCCACATTCCTCTTCAACTTGCTGCCTAGACTCTTGCCGAAGCTGCCCAACTTGTTGGCCACGGAGTCAGCCCGCTTCTTGTCCTTGTCTTTGTCCTTGTCCTTGCTGCCCTTCTCTTTGTCCTTCTCCTTACCGCTTGTGCCTGTCCCCCCGGAGCTGGACGAGCTGGAGGAGGAGCTGGACGAGCTGGACGAGCCCCCGCCTGTCTTCGAAGCCGCATTCCCGCTACCCCCGCCACCCCCAGCCCCAGTGCCCACCCCGTTGGAGCTGCTGCAGACAGACTCCTTGTCGGACTCTCCCGAGTCTGGGGGTGTGCGAGCGTCTTCTCCCGTGGAGGCCGAGGGGGACTCTGGCTGTGCCAAGGGTGCCTGTGTGGGCAGAGAGTGAGACCAGCCATTACAGGAGGATCCTCAGAGCAAGATCACCTCAGGTGGCGGAGCCAAACGAACTCCGTGGCACCTCTCTCTCCGGCATCTCAGATTTGACCTTTTTTAAAGAGGCAGTGAATGCCCAGTGTGCACCTTCCCGAAGTTAATGATGTGCCACACTGCTGCTTCTCACAAACACATCAGCCCCAGGCTGTGCAGATCGACCTTGGATCGATAAGAAGCGCTGTGGAGGCAGGCTCATGATCGTCCTGCAGGACGCCCCCCACCCCCCACCTCCCCATGCCCCCCAGACATTAGCTGAGATCTCAAACACTCCATTAACTGTTTTCCAAGTGCATTCTAAGCATCTTCTATAACCCCTCCCAGCTTGGTCCTGTGGCTCGCGAGGACGATGGTTCGGGTCAATCAGGACGTGCAGTGAGGCTTACCTGCGTGTCACATGGAAGCGGCAACCAGGTGACGGTCATGTAGCTGTGCAGCAGGTAGAGCTTCGCCTCCAGAGAGAGCGTGACGCTGTGAGGGCGGGGGAGGCAGCTGTAATTAAACTGCGATGAGCCGACCGACAGCCTAATTAAAACTTCTAGTACAGTAGTGCTGTGCAGGGGTCAGTGACACCCAGTTATTAATAAGTTTAATATACTTTCCGAATATGTATACATAACTCAGAAAAAGACTGGAAATTTTATGTATTGAAAGAAATTTAAAACAGCCTTCTTTAAACATGGTTTAAAAGGAGATGAATCCAGGCAAAAACAGTGACCTGTCACACCTACTTAACGAGAGCATGTTTCGCCCGGCGTCTCCTCTCTATACTTAAAGATAATCTTAAGGTTTGTTATGAGCCGGCAGGGTAGCTAATCTGACAGACAGGCCTCTTCTGACCATGAGCAAACCAACCCACAGTGCCAGAGACATATGGCTGGGTGAAGGAGGACGGAGCACGGTCAGTGCGGCACGCCGCCGGGCGCGGTCAGTGCGCTCGGCCACGTGCTGACCTGTTCCTGGCTGGCTTCATCCTACCTGGCCAGTTTCACGTTGTCAGTGTCATCCTTGCCCCACTCCCATTCTCTCCCCGGGTCCACGGCGAAATGGATGGGTAGCATCTTGTGCTCTGAGTCAGTCAGGGGGATCACAGCTGGGGGAGGAGAGGCACAGCGGAGTTCTGGTCAGTGTAATGCCTTTGGGGGGGGGGGGGGTCATCGTTGGCTTCTGCGGGCAACCAGCTCGCTCACCTTGGTCTTTGGTGCTGTCCTGCTGCTCCATGGACACCAGAGCGGAGAAGTGAGCCTGGTCGTAGGCCAGCACTAGCGGGGAGCGATGGCACTTGATGGCGGGCACTTCAAGGGGCAGGTAGATGCCCCCGAATGGGATGGGTGCGAAGGCTGTGTGACGGGGGGGTGGGAGGGTGGATAAACACGACATCAGGACAGTCATCCTTATGCAACAGAGCAAAGCCGCTTAGCCGGATGTAAACGCAGGTTAGTCAGCAAGTAAGAGGCCAAAGAATGGAATGAAAGAACCATTTTGTAACATTAATTAATAATAATTACATATAAAGGAACAAGTAAAAATTACAGCATTCTGGATCTAGTTTCTCTTTTCCCGCAGTGATTCAGCAGCTAATGTGAAATTACAGGAAGATTACATTTTGGGTGCGACTTTAAGCTTCTAATATTTCTATGTTTTTTGTTATGAAAGGAATTAAAACAAACATGCATGGAAGTCAACGTCTCGGTGTATTTTTGACAGGGTTTAATGTAAGGGTCCGGCCCCGGAAGGTGGTTGGCTCTAATCCCGGGGGATGGGCGAGGCTGTAAAGGCGGCACGGCTCACCCTCCCCCCCGGAGTCCCTCAGCATGGTGTCGGCCACCACCACTATGGCCCTGCGCAGCACGTGAGCCAGCACGAAGACGTGGAACTCTTCCAGGCTCTCGTACACGGGCTCCTCCGCCGTCTCCAGCCTGCGGGGGGGGGGGGGGGATCCGTGACAACATGTTGGGATTTGCTCCACCCCAATCACTTCATTACAGTCACCCTGAAAACTCGCTCTTCATGTGCCCGGCCTCCATTTAATGTCACACACCGTCTGAAACTATGCTGAAGCTCTGCTTAATTACAGGCCTCCGCCACACACTGGGCAGCTCCACCCCGCCCCACGTTCCTCAGCTGCTGATCATGCTTTGGGGCGAGAGCTGAACCAGGCCTTCGCCCTCCAGAAGGGTACAGAACTGGCATAAATGGCTTTGGGGAGGACACCATGACCTGCTCAGCAGGCTCGTACAAAGGGGCACCCTGGACACCCCCTCGGGCAAGGCCACCCCCTAGTCAAGTGGGCACGGTGGGGGGCTTATGGGAGTTTTTTTCCCCCAGAGAGAAAATCAGATTGTAGTGGAGGTAGGTCCAAGCAACTAAAGAAAGTCCTCAGAACAATTTTGTGCAAGTAAAACTCCCACAATCAGGTGGGGGGAGGGGACTAGATTTTGCGGCCCTTATGAAGGGCTGGGTTCCTCTGACTACCCAGCTCGTACCCGTTGCCGCCGTTGGTGCTGTTGGTGCTGTAGTGTATCCTGGGCTCGCTGGATGCCAGCTTTAAAAGTTCGTTCCACTCCTTCTGCCACTCGTCCTCCGTGTAGACCAGACCCGACTGTGAACACACGCACATATGGGCGGAGTCAAGTGCTGCAGCATCTCGGGAGAGAGATCGGGGGTGGAATGTGGCTGGGTGTCTGGTTCTTCACCTCTTTGTTCTGCTGGGTCTGTTGCCACCTCCAGCGCCGCCGCAGAGCTTCCCGTTCCTGCCCGTGGTCCATGAGGGCGTACAAGGACTTACGAAGCATTAAGTCCCGGTCATGAAAACCCCACATTCCTGCGGAGAGCAGAAGCGTGCGGTGACACCAAAGGACACAGTGACACCAGCCCACATCATCAGAGGCGACCTTTAAATCTCCCGCTAATGGCCTTTGAGCTCTGCAGGATGTGCTGATCTGCAGAACGCAAGCCCTTAATCTGCTTCACTCGAGCTGATGTCTGAGTATTCAGTCACTCTACCTGTAAATCAGCCACTAATTAAAAACAAACAGTAAAAGTGACAGGATTCCACGGCTCAAGGTCACTCCCAAAAGATGGGTAAAGCATTCGGCCCGTAACCAGTGGATCCGTAACGCCACACAAATAAGCTCCTGCGAGCTGCTGTACCCGGGCCACCGAAATACGTCTTGCCGTCTCTGTAGAGCATCCGATGGCCCGACACAGACAGAGTGGCCGTGATGGAGAGGCGGCGGCGTGACTCACCCAGAGAGGCCGCATGCAGCAGGCAGTTTCCATCCCCGCTCGTCGCCAAGGGCAACAGGCTCTGACAGCTGGCTCCCACCCGCGTCCACCAGTTCAGACGGCCTGCGGGAAGCGATGACAGATTACAGCCTGACGCCGGGTGATAGCGCCGCGGCTCTCAGATCCACGCCTCACACCGGCAGAGAGAAGAACGCCTGCGAAAATCCTGATACATCTCCGTATTTACAAAGGCCGCTGAAGCGAGAATGCAAAAAAAATTTAAATAAAAATCAAAAGGAAAAATATGTACTCATTCCAAAACATAGGAATTATTTATGAAGCCACCTTTTAGCTAGATATTTATCTGTTCATAATCATTATCGTTTTTTAATTTTGATTTTATTTTTCTGCCTCTAGCCTCTATTGCCTTTTATTTCATCACTGCTTAGTCTCGTCACTTTATTTTAACTGACACTTTTTTTTTTTTTTATTGTATATTAATGTGTGAAAAATACACCTTACATATAAAAATAACTACTCGTATTAATTATTATTGAATCCTGTCTCCTTCCTTGTAACTGTTAACCAAAGAGAGGCAGAGCCAGACAGAGGCTGGGGTGGGTGGTGGCGAGAGCCACAGAGGCAGACCGTCGACCCCCGCGACCCCCCCCCCAGTCACCTGCATGCTCCAGGGCCACCATCATGGACTGCTCGATGAGGTCTCTCTCGATGAAGCTGCGGAAGTCGTCGCGATAGACGGTGAGGTCGGGCAGCTGGAAGGTACAGAGCGGTGTGTCCAGCAGCGGCTCGCTGCTGCCCCCTACGCTGGAGACGTGAGATCGCGCCAAGGACACGATGGAGGAGCTGGCGTGGGAGATGCCTCGGGAGAGGCGCTTTTCTGCAGCGTAGGCGGGATGAACGGGGTGTAGGACGGGGGAGGCGAGGAGAGGGAAAGGAGGACAGGCAAAAGAAATGTTATCAGTGGTGAGAGAAGGGCAGACGATGTTATTAAAGAGATCAGTTATTAATAAAGAGAGAGACAGGAGTGGGTATGAGCAGAGAAAACCAACAAGAGAAAATGAGTAGGCTGACAAAAATGTCAATTTAAATGTTGTCATGGGAACATTCAGCTGCAAATGAAGTGGATTTACAACCAAGCGGTTTCTGTTTTTCCTGCCGGTTCGCACCTTGGATCACGTCATCCTGCCGGTGCAGAAAGGGCCGGCCCACTTTGGCCACCTCCTTCTCGGGGGGGTGGAAGTCCCTCTCGTCTCCGAAAGGGTACGACAGGTTCCCAGCGTGCACCTGCCGCAGCTGCTCGAAGTCGCTCAGAGCGGCCGTGAGATCCCAGTTTTTCCCTACGGGAGAGATCGTCAGGGGAGGGGGCGACACGCGGGAGGCCGTCACTCCAGGTACCAGCAGATGTGAGCGTCCATCCATAAACGACCGTGGGGGCAGCCAAGTGATCAGTACCCCCCCCAAACTCACCTTCCAGCAGGTCTCTGGCCAGACCCGGTTCTGCCCCGGTGGAGCGGACAAAGTCGGACAGGACTGCGTCCATATCCACGGTCATGTGATCATGAATTCACGCTGCTGCAGAGGTGGCGGCGGCCGGACAGAGAAAAGACAGGGACCTGTGCTTCCCTGACCGTGCTGTGGGGGGGCGGTGATGGGGGGGT
>JAABNX020000053.1:11581463-11595379 GCA_015163995.2 Mormyrus lacerda | reverse complement strand
TCTTTTGAGTCAACTTCAAAATATTTACAAGATATATTATTAGACCAAAATGTCCAGACCACACCACTGCTGTAAATGTTACACTTACCTTAAAAACCATATTCAAATGGGTCAACAACAAATACGCAAATTACTGGTGGGTGTCGATTAAGCTTAATGTGAAAATAGAACTAAATTAACATATAATACTGGTTTCAGAATATCTAAAAAGAGACTTAACAAGGATTAAAATAATCTGAAGTTACCAAGAACTGTGTTATAAAATTATCCCACATCATGCGAGATAAGTACTGCCAGACGGGATCACTGGCACCTATGAGGTACATAATGAGGTATAAAAGGGCAGCATATAGGACTATTCCCCATTAGTGTGATTATAAATCACTACATCAAGACACATGTCCATCAACAGATAAATTGGGGTAAATCGGTTTGCCATCCAGAAACCTCCACAATCCAACTAAGGATCATATAGAAAGGAATGTCAGCTTTTAGGTTGGATGAAAAGGAGTCATATTATGCAATTATATAATACATAGTCTATCATACGCTTGTATCAAAAAGAGTTTATAAGTTATATAATTGATTAAAAAGGGTCTAACAATGTCTGATCATAGAGAGGCAATGTGACCTCACTCCTTGAGGATTGAGGGTTTCACTGTGACTTTGCTCCCACAGTCCAAAAACTTGCCATTAGGCATGATGGATGGATGGATCCAATTTACCAAGAAGCCTTAAGCACAAGTAGATATTTTATTCTCATTGGGTAACTGGCTAACACTAATGTTGAAATATTACCTACTGTTAATGCGCTCAATCCCCAGCAGCCCTGTCCAGCCAAAGCAGCTGGATAATTGGATGGATGGATGTTCTCACTAGATTCAGAATATTTCAGACGTGAAGAGTCTCACTGCCCCAACACAATGATTAAAAGTACTAAAGAACCCAAAGCAAACCATCACTCCTAACAGCAGGCCCGGTTCTCCTGGCCCAGACCTTGCCAACTTCCCACTTATGACAGGGCACTCAGCTCAGCTCCACTCAGCTTCGATCCGACCCAACCTGAAAGGCACATTGCTACTAAATCAGCCCCCCCCGGCTCAGTGGGATGTAGGCTGGTGCAACCGTCAGCCCGAACGGCGGCCTGCCCAGCCGATGCCTCCTCTAACCACCATTTCTCCCTCCATCTCAGCGCCTTGCCCAACAGCCTGAGATCTTCATCGTTCTGATGAAGAATGCGAAAGAGTCGAGGAGATGACAGATAGCGGGCACGTCCCTCACGCTGCGGCCCCCACCTTTACACTCTCATAACAAACGTGGGATCACACATACTCCACCCCCCCCCCCCGTATAGCAGGGCGCGTGACTGGGTGGTGTTTACACACAGACACGGAGGGCCAGTTCCTCGCTCATGCGCCTGCCCCTGCCCCAGGCTAAATACACACACATACACAAACGACGCCGGGCGCTTGCAGCCGGGACGCCATCCTGCCACTCGGGAGTGGGCCGGGGTCAACGGCTGGCTGCCAGCCTGATGACGTCACCCACACAGAGGAAAGCTCGCCGTATCCCCAGAGATGTGATCTCTGTGCCTAATGCGGTCCAAGCATTGCTGCGCCGAGCCGCGAGGGACATGGGGTGGAAATCCTCTCCTTTAGCCAATATGTCCATCTGGCCAGACGGCTGCGTTAATGGAGTAGAAAAAGAGGAGAGGAAAAAAAAGAAAAAAAGGTCACACGGGCTGCCAAACTGCCCGGGACGGCCAGCTGAAACCAGCTCGGTGCCATGGCAACGTGGCCACGCCCAAACCCAGCACATACCCCCATAAACACGCCTGTATCCATTCAGGAGCCGAGGTGATTCAGGGCCTCAGTTTCACTGGTATTTACAGTGATGAAAATGCCCGAAACACTGGAGGTCACAGGCCATAGCAGCAGCAGATGAAAGGGCGAGATTCCTGAACAGCCCCACCCATCAGTAACTTCTCGTTGTGCTGAGAGCAGTATCACATATCAGTTTGGGTGCTCAGATGTAAAAGGAAGCCAACCCACACACAATAAAGCCCAAAAATCAAAGCCAGCTTGATATAACCCATTCAGAACTAATTTCTCTACCAGTGTATTCTGTGTGTGGACACTGCAGCTGAGAGAGGGGACCAAGGGGTGCTGCAGCAGCTCCTCCTTTTCATAAAAGCCAAACGGGCCGTACCAGAGGCCGGCCTCGATCGGGAGCCTCACTGGACCGTATCTACACACACCCTTCCCAAACTAAATATTTGCCTGTCAGTTGAGAGCCACCAGGACGGCCAAGGCTTCACCGATTCCAGGAGTCACCTGATCAGAAAGCCTGCCAGCACTTTCTTGACCTGAACTGATAAGGAGCATCAATGCAGCTGACATCTGCAGCCTCACGAAAAAAAAAAGAGAAAAAGAGAGAGAAAAAAAAGAAAACTAAGCGTTTTCTGGCCTTTCTTGGAGGCTGCAAATATTGATAGGATCTATCATGGTGACTGAGATAGACCACCAGCATCCAACTGAACAATGGCAGCCTGAAGATGTGGCCCTGAAGCTTCAGGTGCATCACGCGCTGCCCGTGCCTTACATGACAGTCCGAGCGTGTACTGAGGTCCAGGCACAGACTCGGACAGATCATATCAGCGCTGCAGAACTACCCCCATCTCAGCCCACAGCGACTCTGTCCTTGTCGCATGCCGATCGTACCAGGGCCCGAGGAAGATGGAAGAGAAGACAGACGGCACTTAACTCCATATTTCCGAGCGCGGCGACTCGCAAACAAAAGCACGCCAGTGTCAAGGCTGCGCATGAGGCCTGAGGAGCTGGAGGCATGACTGGAGAAGTCTGATCAGGGACGGGGAACTTCCCAGCTCTCTCGCGATTCCCTTCCCAGACCTTTCAGCCGTCGGATCCATTTTCAGTGAACGTAAAAATAAAAAAGGACCCTCTCTGCACAGGAAATATCAATAATTTTAACCACCAGGCACCAATGCGAGTAGTGGGCAGGATGCAACAATATCTATTTCTTATGAGAGGTAGGGAGGGGGGGAAGCCCAAAATGTCCCAAAGTACCACCTAGTATTTGTTAATGAACCAAGTGGGAAAATAAGAATTCCCCCCCACCTATAGATAGATCCCACAAAAAGGGCTGCAAAACGGATCGGTCCAGTGCCAGGACTGCTGCGAGGAAGGCGGGCGTGTCAGGGTGGCCCGTCGCCGACGCTCCTGCAGAGCGCGCTTACCTGTCCCAGTTCCTCATTTCAGCTTGGCCGCCCATGCAGGACAACATGCCGACAAAAGAACTCGTAAATAATTGAAGCCGCAGAGTAAAGCTACACCTGGGCTGATCCTGGCCGGGTCTGTGCGTGGCAGGGGGCCCGAAGGCCCGTTCGCAGGCCCGGCGTCTGCTTTTACATCATAGATGCTTCCAGTTATGACCCCACATAAGCCTTCAAATCCCTGGTACCTGTACTGACAGTGGGGAAGTGATTGTAATCGGCATGTGAAAAATAGTGTCTCTCTTTCACCCCCTTGTGCGGCTTGTGTGGTTATCAGATGATAACAAAAGCAGCAAAGGTTTTACTACGTCTGAGCAATAGAGCAACACAGACAGGAGACCCAGCACACAGTTTTAGAGCGGTCTAATAACACTGCAGAGCAGATAATCACTATTAAATGATGACTATAACATCCAATGCATTTTTATAAATACTAGACCTTCAAATGTTCTTGGCCTAGCTGGAGATGGCCAGAGACCAAAGACAGACTATCGGAAGTCATGTTTTACTGCAAAATCAGATGCTAACCAGAATAAGTACCAGTGAAGTTGTGATTATAAACCGTTGTTAGATACTTCCATAAAGTTCTGATTTTAATAATTACCAAGAATAATGTTATATTAATAATATCTACATGCATGTTACCCATCTTGTTAATCGATTTCAACACATTAATGTTCTGGATGGTTCCATAACCTATTTTAGGTAGCCAAAAAGTTAATAATTATTAACAAACAATAAAAGTGTTAAAGAGCTGAAAATTTACGTCGAAAGCCATCAAGAGGTGATTACCTCCACCTCCCTTTTCTGTTTGCGACAACTTTCAAGTTTTTATTCATTATGGATACAGCGATTTCAATTCATAAGCAGGCGTCTGGCTGTATTTGAGGTTCCGTAAAAAACATATATCGGAAACAGTAACCTAACTACGGTGTAAATTATTCCGATGAAGTGGGACTTCGTAGTTTTTACTGCTACGATTTCGTTTGCGTATTATGTCCGAAGCAAACAAGACTGAAACTCACCACTAACTAGCTGGTCGAGTCGGGCTGATAACTCGCTTAGCCTTTAGCGGAGGACAATGCAGCCAGTCGGCGACGCTAACTGTTAGCCGCACATCGATCGACCGTCTGCCACTCGCCTCAACACGCCCTGGAGCGGCCGAGGACGCGTTCGGCTCATGGATAAACAGCAGCGGACGCCAGCCGGGGTGGAGATGTCGGAGAGAGCCACCCCGGGGCCTTTCGTGACCGATCCAACGCCTGCTTTAGGCCCCCGAGGACCTGACAGAACTCTTTCTGCTGCTATAGACCACATAAACCACCGCTTACCTTGAGCGGCCTCGGTGTTCTCATTTTCATCTCCTCTGCAGCCACTTTTCAGATCTCAAATCGCAACGTTCACTCCTTCGAAGCCACTTTATTACTGACGCCGCAGAAATCCCACAGAAAAGAAGCTTTATTCCCGCGACTAAAAAGGAGCCAAAGTGATTTCTTAGTTACTTACAATAACAACAATGTCAACCCAGGCGCTGCTTAGACCCGCCCACCCGAAGGAGCCCACAGTCTCTAGCTTGTCGGTCACTGGGATGATATGAGTGACATTTCAGGGAGCCAATAAACAATCAGTATATGTCGCCATTCCGCAAAAGGATTGGGTCTTCTCAAAAAAGGCGAGACATCCAATCACTGACCTTTATCTCAACTGTAGCCCCTGCATTGGTAGGTAAATAGAGGGTAGAAATGGACGACTGTGCGTTTTAACGAGTACTCATCGCATTCGATGGCGATTGGTCAGTATGTCTTTACTCCCTAAGCCAATAACAGCAGAATGTCTTATCTGCTCAGGGTGTCCAGGTGCTTGGTCTGCCCAGGTGACCAAAGAACCAACTAAAAAAGAACAATAATTAACGTCGCACACGGCGATTGGCTATATAACGAGAAAGACGGAGATATCGGATCCGAAGAGTGTATAATTTGGACCATGCGGCATTGACTGACATGGGGCCAACACCAGTTTGAAAAGGCTTGCTCAATGATGATGTCATCGGTAGCAGGCACTTTACATTCAGACTTTGAAAGATAAAACTGTTATATAACTGGATTATTTACTTCAGACTTGCTGAAGTTTGTGATAGACGTTTAATGTTAAGCGGAGTTAATATGAATGTTATCACCTTACATTTCAGAATATGACGATAAATCGAACTTCATGGATCCGATAACCTGCACTCTTACTGTTATACGAAAATCCACTTTAGATTCTCATATTGTAGACAATCAAATAGACTGAATTGCTGGAAGGTTTATCTGGACTTTTTATGGTCTAAACCCCTTACTCCACGTAGTCTTCGGATTAATTCTTCACTTTGCCAAGCTTTGTCTGCATTCATCTTGCATTTAGTACTGATTTTTGTTGCAACGTATAGTCACACATTTGTGCTCATTTATTCAGATCAATTCTACTGAAATTATTCAAAAACAGAAAATATGTTACCATGGTCTCTCAGTGTAGTTATGTACATAACTAATTTCATGCAAGCTTAAGGATAAAGATTTTCTTTTCATTTTTGATCACTACGAAAGATCAGTAATTCTACTGTTATATTCTTAGGTGTCACACATAGGAATGTACTAGAATTACAATGCACCACCATTAGAACATACTTCTAAAATATACAAAGCTTGATTTTCCATGTGTATATATATGCAGTCAGAGCTCTAGCCAGGATTTTTGCAATATCAAAGTCAAGTATTACCTAGCTGTGCCCTGAAATAGCTCATGGCCATTGGAGTTGCAGAAAGACTGAGGACTTGACCTGTGTCCTCACTGGTAGGTACCGGCACGTATACAATATTTAGCCTGAATTACCTGCTTCCTAACCCAGGTCATGCAACATCCCCTGCCATTTACTAGATTCTCCCGCTTGACTTGCACTTTCCATCCTCATCTCATCCTACCCTGTTGCCCGGGATGCCTTCAGTGATTCAAAACCGTTCATCTTAATCACCGTAGAGGACTTGCTCTTTTCCCGTTTCGGTTCACTGCTCAGCTCTTCCCGTATTTTACATACACTCCCTCTCACACACTGAGACAACTTGCAATTAAGTCTTTCAACGCCTTTTATATCTAATCTCCTATGTACTTCTGTCCTAACCATTTCACTCGAACAATCATACACTGAATTCTTACATTTTACTCACCATCACATTTTCATAAATAAAAAAAGCTGTACATCCCTTTTATGTCATTTTATAAAAGGTTATGCGCGTTAGACACCTCCGCAGCAAATTAGCAAGTCAACGAAGAACACTTCAGGTTAATCGGCCTGTTTGGCAACAGGCGGCAGTTATGTGCTATTGAAGGGTGAAACTCTTAACTATGGAATTTCAGCACAAAATTTCCGGAGCAAATCTCCACGAACTGCAGTCACATACAAAATCAGAGTAAACTACTTCTATGGCAACCTGGGCAACTCTTTCTATTTAGTGTATACATTACGCTAAAATTACAATCTCCTCTCGTGATTTTTCAGATCTCGCCGCCAGACTGCACCTCAGATTCGTTTAAGCCGGGAGGTCAGTGACAAAAGTATGTTTATGGTTAAATATCGCTCTGTTGACTGTCTGTAAGCTAAGAGCAGGCATCAGCCCCCAGGTGTTTAAGTATTCAGTCACCCCAAACCGAGGTATACTGTGCGACCCCTTGCACATAGATGCCATAAACCAGAGCAGTTCAACCCGTTCTGAGTAAACTGCTCTTTGCAGTGACCCAGTACCTGCTCTTCAAAAAACTTGATATCACTTTCAAGACAACAAAACAATTTCAAATCACAAAAAAGGTGCAAGTAAAAATTTTTTCTAACATTTAATTATGTAAAACGAAATCCTCGACAATGTACAAATTGCCAGAGAGAATTCTCCTTTAAAGCACATTTTAGGTCATCATGGGCTAACTGTGGCCATCACGAAAGCGCAAGAAGACCGCAAAACCATAAATTCTTAAGCTTTATAAACTGATGTAATTTTGGTCCTAAATTTATTTTCTGGAGAACTGAGCTGTTTAAATCAGACAGATAAAAGTTCATTGAAATTAAATAAAATTGACACTTATGCTACTATAACACCACACGCAAAAATCAAAATATGTGAAAAAAAGTTACTAAAATAACCAATCAAGGGGAAAGAGCCAACTGCATCTAGCTAAAATGTGTTCTCCCTTTCCACTGGATGGTGGACACTGTGACCATGCGCTTCTGGCCAATAGCACCGCTGAAGGGAGGGATTAGCGCCGCCTCCTGTCTGGGCTTCTGCTTCGTCTCCGCCCACCTCTGTCAAAAGAAAGAGGCACTTCAGATGACACAGCAGACCCCATCAAATATGCTAGATTTGAAATAGCTTTCAGATCAAGAAAGAATATATTTATGCAGAAAGTCAGGAACAGCCTCGAAACCTAGCCAGTATTAAAGAGAGATTGCAGGTTTAAATCCTTACAGAAATACAGGACAACAGATGTAAACTAATCCAAGCGACTTAGAGGGCTCCCAGACATCCTCACCTTCTCTTGCTTTTGGGTGGGCCCCTGACAAAGCACCAGTCCACACTGATTGGCTGACCCATGAGGTCCTGACCATTCAGGCCCTCCATCGCAGCCAGGGCCTCTTTGTAGGTCTCGTACTCCACCAGCGCATAGCCCTGTAGAGAAGGCAAAACCAACTCACGACTCAAGAGGAATCGACTTAAAGAACATAAGCAGCAAAAATTACCTCAAAGCTACTTATAATACAACACACAAGCAATTTGAGGTCCTTTCCCCCCCCTAATTCTTATATATTTTTAACACCCTGCAGCATTAATGCACTCACATGTACACACAATGTTCTTTTCATCTCTCATGGCCCCGTTTTACTTGTTTTATCATCAATCCCCCATTTGAAAGAACCATTTCTACTCAGGTATTAATAAAATGTTACTATAAATATGCATTTATGTGATTATTTTCAACGATTTTTCGTAATTTGCAATTTACTCCTGTTACATACTTTCACCTAATCAAATCTTGGTGTCTATAGCTTTTGGCTTTGTTGATTAATATCTTGCTTTTCTCCCATTGTAGAAAACATTTTGCACAGCACAAAACTGATGCAATACTGCCACCTTCTGTTTCAGCACAAATGTGCAGAACATTGTTCTTCACTGGATACTTCCCATATCTCTGCCAAAGTTACACAGACAGAGTATTATATTTCACAATGTTTATACTGCTCCATACAGACAGAAAAAGGAAAGTGCTCACTATCACTGAAACCACTGAAGCGAGTTGCTGTATTGAATGCATCTCATTGAATTCACAACTGTTACCTTTAAGTACCCTGTCCGCCGGTCTAAGTTCAGATGCAGATTCTTGATCTCCCCAAATTCTGCAAACTTATCGTGGATGTCTTCCTCCGTGGCCTCCTCATGCACCCCAGTCACAAACAGGATCCAGCCTTCCACAGCTATAATGGCAATGGGAATCACCAATTTCAGTTCACGTCACAGCAGATGAATTCTCACCAAGACACCCATGACTTTCTAATGACTACAAGTCCCACGGCCCTTTCAGCACTCAGAGGACAGGGAGATATGAACAACTCTACCCAGCTAACGACCATTAGCAACCATACTTTATGAATGTGCTATCTGACCATAGTCATGGTTACAATGGTTTGTTGCTTAACCCAAGCTACTAAAATGCTGGTGCGCCATTATAGCTTGTGGTAATTTAATTTGTTACCCAATTCCTCTCAGAAATACTGGCAAAAAAAAAAAAGACCAGTGTCATTGTGCT
The DNA here is from genome assembly GCA_015163995.2 of Mormyrus lacerda. Lineage (NCBI taxonomy): Eukaryota > Metazoa > Chordata > Actinopteri > Osteoglossiformes > Mormyridae > Mormyrus > Mormyrus lacerda. Next base: position 11,586,258 of record JAABNX020000053.1, on the reverse strand, counting down.
GAAAACTGAAGCACCATAAGAAAATTTACCCAGTCAAGTTCTTCCTTGAATCCCTGCGAAAAGCCATGAAAAATCTATTTTACCAGAACAAAAAAGGCTCTTAACAGTAACATCCTTCAAAGGACCTCCACATAACTGCTTAAATATCTTACTTGTCATCTATCTTTCAACCATTTATGGATGCCAGTTCATTACAGAGCAAACACACAGAGCACGTCATGCTAATTAACCTACCTGCATGTATTTCGTGAACAGGAAGAATGTGAAGTACATGCAGGGGAGAACATGCAAATGACACACACTGAACGGAAAGGGGGTGTTTGCTTATTTCTGGCTTCAGTTTTTCCACACCATTAGGCTAATGCAAGGTACCCCTCAAAAAGGATATTCATAGACATTCATATTGTGAAAGCGTGCACTGTCATTTCAGAAAACTGGATACTATAGAATGGAAATGTTTACAGTTAATAATATCCCCTACTACATAACATACTAAAATACTCAGATAATTCGGAAGAAATTGCCTTTGTAGAATACATCCCAAAGCATTATATTTGATATCAAAATATCCTCACATCTCTGTGGACCTGGTTCATCTCCGTCTTGCTCCACTGTGTCATAATCTTCTCTGACTCTCGATCTGGCTCCTTCATCTATGAAAAATATGGTTCAACATTTTGCAAAGCAACAATATGCTTTTGGACAAAATGCTGTTCTGTACGTCAGCTTAGGGCAAAAGCACATTCAGTCAGCATCCAGCACCACTGGAGCAGTTGTAGCTAATGAAAGCATATGAACTTATATTATTGCAGCTGACAGAGTAATAATATAAGTTAATATGCTTTCATTAACTACAACTGCTCCAGTGATGCAAGGCCGGGCTTAAACTGGGGACTCCGGACACAGTTAAGTCAATAAAGTATCATCATCATCAACCTAGCATGGTACACACTTCACCCGACCCAAAAACTCAGATTTACAAAATAAAACGTTCTACGTGAATGTGTTATCTGTACCTCTATCTATACCTGTACCATCCACAGACAGACAGACAGACAAACAGACGGGACCTTCAAACCGTGAAAATCGCATGTTTGTGGGTTTCAAGCTCTGACATATTTTCATTTCTCGAGTCCCCGGTTTATAATGCAGACCACGTCAAACAGTCTTGCAGAATTCCTGTTGAGCATGATCACCCTAAACTTACCTGATACAAAACCTCGCCCCTTCCTCCTCTTAGCCTTCTCTTTCAGTTTATGGATGCTCTCTGGAAAACAAGTATTATAACAAGTGTCACTTATGGGGCCAATATTAACTCGGCTGCCCATTGCTTCCCATTAGCTGGCGACGGGAGAACAGAAATTAATCCAAATACAGTAATTATCAAGCACAAACGACACAGTAAAACCAGCAAGCGCTACTGACTAAAACTACAAAGCCAAGCATTGAAGCTCCATTTGTACTCAGCTCTAACGTTAGCCTTATGCTAAATCACTTACATAGGCCCAAACCTTCACCGGGAATTACGGTGGCAAAATAGGTCACTTAAAAAACATATACATCCAAGATATGGCTGCATGGAGACCAATACCAACACGGCTTCCTTTAGGTATTAAATTGTACCATCACCATCCTCATCCATAGGGAAATCCTCGCCCCCGGCTTCATGTAAATCCAGTACGTCCGACATGTTGGCTGTCCTGCTGCAAATGCGAGTGAAGTGATTGGGGCATTATGGGACATTGGAGGTCTATATATAACGCGCCAAAAAGACCGCGCGACCTTAGAGCGCAGCCATATTGGGAAGGTCATGTGTACGTGCTCAGAAAAGTAAGCATTTTCCCCTTGTGCAACATATTTCTGGCATAACAAGTAGTCATATTCACATAAGAAGTAAACAACAAACTTGATTATTTGTTTACTGCTTTATTGTGTTCAAATCTAAGTATAAACCTGGTTTAAGTAAAAAATTATACTTGAAAATATTGTAGAAAATACATATAATAAATGTATCAAACAAAAACACTCTTGGAGAGATAACTGTTTCTTAAAAAAGCATTTTAGTCAAACATGCAGTTTGTTAATAAATCATTACAAAAATTAAGGTAAAAGTGGAACATAATGTATTGCCTGCTCTTTGTAAAACTGACTTGGTCTAATCTTTGTTGCCGGAACAAAGCGCTGTTTTGTATTTTAGCAACAAAATACAACAAAACATGTAAGAACGTTTTGCCTTTTTAGGACCAAAAATCACATTTGTAAAATGTGGATTGTGTAATGTAAGAACAGTTGCAAAATGTGGAATATACAAAAAATTCAAAAGAATTCAACAGAAACTTAAAGAAGAGATTTCAGGAACAGAAGTAGTTAAACAAATGTTCAAATTCTGTCTGCTAAACAACCACCAATGTTTATGGCTGCATCTGTAAAGAACCACTTAAAATATAAAGTACATGATCTTGTATCTACATTCCTAGCATAGTATAATGACTGCAATACAATAAAATCATATTTTTAAAAAGCCTGAGTCCAGGATGTTCTCTCCTAGACTAAATTTACACTGCGAATTGCACAAAAGGTCAATATGGCTTTCGTGTAATATGCTGCCAGAATCGAAAACAATGAGACAACTTTTCTCTGTTGCTGAATACTGTTCAGTCTGGGTCATTTTGAATTCTCAGCACTTCTTCAACTGAATGCTACCGTTTTAAAACAACAGACAGAAAGGAAATTCACTAAGGAGCCTGGGAAGTGCCACAAATTATGTCACTTTAAAAAAGTAGGGGGCAGAACAAGTCGTATAAAAACATATTTCATCCTAGTAAAAGCACTGGATCGTAAATGAGGCTTGAAAGAGCTGAAAATGTTTAAAACATTGGTACAAAACGTTCCAATTTCCTGCTAAAGATCAAATTGTGTTCGATACATTTTTTAAATATGGTTGAACCCTATAGGGCTAATATTTTAGTACAAAACATGTGTGTCTCCAATGGCCTGTCAATTCAGACCCACACAGTAACCTACGGCTGTTTATCTGGGAGGGATTTATAAGTGGCATATAGCAATATGACAGAAACCAGAGTGGAGACTGTGTATGCTGGTGTAGCAAAATTTCATGGACATTATTAAGAAAAGATTTATTTAGTAAAGCGAAGTAAAAATGATAAATGACGCTCCACTCTAGGGGATCACTGGAAATGACATTGAACCCACCTGGCTTTTGGCTCGTGGGAGTTTGAGTCCAAGTTTGAGGAGGTGAGTCCAAGAAACTAGAGGAGGTTAGACCAACCAATCAGATGTCTTGGTCCCACCTCCTCTAGTTGCTTGGACCCACTTCCTCTATAATCTAAATGATTATCTCCCTGAACCAATCACTTTTCATCTGTCCTCAGAGCATTTTCGTATAAGTAAAACTCCCAAGTGCTGAATTTTGTTTGCATGCACTTTGAATAAGCTTATTTCATACACATTTTAATCTTTCATCCAGTAACTGGGCTCTAGCTGCTGAAGTGTGTTTTCTGGATCTGTGGCTACAGCGCTGTCTTGTACAATCACGAACAAAGGTGGGGTTGGGTTGACTTCCACTGTTCCCTCAGGTCTGCATCTAGCAGCCGGCGGGCAGGGTGGCGGAGTTGGCGTTGCCCAGCTGTCCGACAGCAAGCATCAGGATGTCCTTCTTCTCCTTGTGGAAGCGCAGCTCCCGGCCGGCCAGGCGCGCCTCTTCCAGCTCCCGCTCTGTGGCGGCTAGCTCCCGCGCGATGGTGCCCGCCACGCTCTGCTCCCGATTCACCCAATCAGCAGCCATCTGAGTGCGCATGTCATCATCCAGCGCCCGGTGCGAGTAGTGAGCCAGCACCTCCTGTGGGGGCGGGTCGCAGAAAGAACATTAACGACCGGTCAGCTTGAGCATCTGAGACTGTAATGTCTTAACGGTGACATGACAGCGAAATAAACAACTCAGTACATATGTAGTTGTATACATGTGACAAATGAAACTGTTACCAGGGAAACACAGATAGCATATGAGGCACATTATCATTATAAATACCAGAGCAGCCCACTAATGCACACATTGTGGTGTGGTATACACTTACAGAAGAAGAGCTAAGTGTCAAAGGTGAAGCCAAATTCACCCATAATGACATCAATGTATTAGCACTATGTGTGAATGTTACACTGTCGGTTTGCTTGTAATGTGCAATTTGCCACTTGTAAGTCACTTTGGACAAAATGACGTCTGAGAAAAAAAATTTATTTAACCCTCAGCCGCAACATGGTAGACAGCATGAGCTGGGCTACAAAAAAACAAACGAAAACAGCCATGAACAAAAATGAACAAAACACTGACCAGGCTGAGAAATCAAACATAAAACACGCTACAAGTCATTAGAGCGCATTCTTGTGGCTAACTTCAACTCGCCCACCCCCTCCCCCAAAGCTCCTGTAGAGATGAAAGTCATACAGGCAGATGAAAGGGAATGTCTGATCAGCCCAGGGACGCCGTTAATGAGTGAAATACAGCATCAGATGATACATTATACAGTATAACACAAGAATGGAGGTAAACAGCACAACACTGGCTGCATTACCCCAATTAGTCTGAATTCTGGAAAGTGAAACGGAAAGTGTACATTGGCATGATTTACCACGATTTACCACGAACAGTCTTGTCTCAATTCATTTAGGTCAGTGTTTCTCAACCGGTGAGTACCAACCCAAAAGTGGGTTTTGCCGGGAATTTTCAGCGGCTCGTGAAACACGCAGTAAAAAAAGAAATAGCCAAATCATCAACCCC
>JAABNX020000053.1:11556119-11581363 GCA_015163995.2 Mormyrus lacerda | reverse complement strand
TAAAAAAATTAATTTCCAATTTATAAACCCCCCCCCCCCCCCCTGATAGACGGCTGCTATCATTCCCTGCCCCCGCCCCACACACACAACTTTTAATCGCTTTAAATATTTGGATTGTGACTTAATGACCAAGCGGAAATGCAGATCCTGAGAGTAAACCAGTTGAGAACCACAGATTCGGGTGATTCTTCTGTCCAGAGCAACGCAGGTATGTAAAAATGCGAAACACTAACGTTCGATTGACAGCCATGTGCTCTATGTTGTCTGGGATAGGCTCCAGACCCCCCCACGAGCCCTGCTCAGGGTGAGCAGTTAGAAGGCGGATAGATCATCATTTTCAACGCTGCACAGGAAAGAGATCATCAGAGGAATGAGAAACTAAACACTTGGATGTTGAGTAAAATTATTCCCCGCAGTGTGATTCGGAAGAAATATCTTTCAGCATGATACTACGCGATACCCACTGCTAAGCGTTAGCATCTCTGAAGCCTGCTTCGACTTGTACCGCTATATCACGACCAAACTCAAAAGGCTTCCGCCGCGGTGGAAGAAAAATGGAATTTCGTATAAACTGACATAAAAAACACATATAATAAGGGTACTTTGTGAGAGACTGACATCACGAGTGACTTTTCCGCTCCCAAGGTACGTCACACACTACTGCCAATTATCAGTGTCCTCACATAGCGACTATGGTTAATAATGAAGTACATGCAAATTGAAAGTTTTTCTCTCGTGCACCAAATAAATAATAATTATTATTTAGATTCAGTGGTACATCATAGCCCTTCTGAAATAAATGGATCGACCCAGATTTTTGTTACATATCATTTCCTGCACAATAAATTATGCATGTGGTAAATGATTTTCTCATGTGATTCACCCCCATAGCCAAACCTGAATAGAAATACAGCGATCAAGCAAAATGTGTCTGATGCCAATACTAACTAGTCCTTGCTCCAAAAGAATATTGGATTCCCCGAGGCAGAGATCATGGAGCTTATTTTTGATGCAATCTACTGCTGACTGCAAAGACCGAGTATGTGGGTAGGTGCCCAGAAACAGTGAGGGAAAGGGGTCGTAAATTTGGCTCCCTGGGAATTTCCACCTATTTTTCAGGCCGAGTCACATTACGTCACACAGCACTCTGTGTACTGATTGGAAGGGCATGGTATCTCTTGGGTCAAGCAACAGTCAACACCGAGAAACTTGCCATGTATGTAAGAGGGCAGTAAAACTGCCTTTTTTAAAAGGTGCTTTTATCCAAAGAAACATACATCTTATTCAGAAAGCAGGGCCCTGGGAGTCCCTGGAACAATTAGACGATAAGGGCCTCGATCAAAGACGCAACGGTAAAATCACTCTACCAACCCTGAGATTCGAACCAACAAAATTCCGATCGCAGCTACAGCAACAGGTGATGTTACCAGGGCTACAGGGGATGCAGCTATACCTCCTATTGGTCAGATGAAAATGCTAATAGTAAATACTAATTTCAATAAAATAAAGTTATATTGTGAAGTTATATTTGAAAATGTGGTGTATAAGATTATCACTGTCTGGGTCTCAATTTCTGCAAATGAGCCTGACCTGCCGAGAGCACTGCCTCTCCCTCATGGCCTTCAGGCTGCCGTTCCAGTGAAGCAGCTGGAAGACGGTCATCAGCTCCTAGGAGAGACGCCAGAACAGATTACAGCACAGGCCCCGCCCCAAATCACCTTCCAATTGCACACAGAGTCAGTGATTAATCCAGCCCCCACAGTCTTTCAGCCTGCATGACTAGATAAAGAAAATCTCAGCAACACTTTACTTGAAGCATTTATCTATAATGCATTATAGATACCTTCATAATGTATTACAGAACATCCATAATGCATTATAATGGTTGCTATAAGAATTAATAAAGTATTACTTCTATTGATAGTTATTAGGCATTATAGTGTTGATATTAACACTTCATAAACTCCAGTGAAGCTATCAGTTACAATTCACTATAGATACCTTCATATTGTATTATTAAAGTATCTATAATGCATTATAGATAATAGCTTCAAGCAAAGTGCTACCAAACTCTCAAATATTAGGCAATTACAATTTACCAATACTTGTAATTGATGCATGGGTTGATTGCTTTGGTTTTTAACTGTTGGATGACAGATAATTAGGGAATAAATGCCAAAAATACAGCACAGATACTTAAGTTCCATATGCTGTGTTAGACAGTTTTGGATCCAAGCATTGTTCCACGCCTACATTCATGACTCCTTTCTGAATATTTTTTTGCTCCAACTTTCCAAGGCAGATAGAAAGATCTATGATCTTACCTCTTGGACACCTATGTTTGCTTTCAAGTTTTATGGCTAAAAAGATATCATTTCTGGACGGTGGTGAAACTTTTATGGCTGCATATTCCATTCCTTGATACATCAAAGGCTTCCAATTTTATATCTTTCATTTGTTCATTCATTCACAACGATTTTCCAGTCCATTGTGCATCTATTTATTTAATTAATATTAATTGGTTTTATTTCCTCTGTGACTCTGTCCTGAATAAGCAGTTGAAAGGCAGATCGAAGAATTGTTTTTTGACAGAGACCATCTGTATCCAAAGGACCTAAAAATAATGATAAATTAAGCAGGATTTACCTGAAACTCCAACATGGACTTGCCCTTGTTGGACTCCAGCATGAAGCGGAATGCACCAATACCCGTGTTTGGGTTGTCAGCCTCCTCCCTGTTACCCTATAAGCAACAAACTGTCATTATTCACTACAGAACCTCCATATGCAGGATAAATAGTATGCAGGTATATTAAGTACCAAGAAGGTATAGTGAATCAATTATCTGCTGTGTTCAAAGCAATATGCTGTAAGTTTTGTAGAAATACAATTAGACAGAAATTGCAATAATTATTACCATGACAAGTTTTTATTCCAAGAATGAAAAGGTTTGAGAAAACACTTGGAATAAACAAATAAATAACTCATGCCTCATTTAAAATGCAACTTTGAAATTATGCATTGTTTCACGGGGAGTCCATGAAAACACAAAAAAACGTGGAGGTTGTCTTCTCCTCCGCCACCCAGTAGGAGGCGACGTTACTCACATTGAAAGACGCGAGTGCCTCGCACACGCTCTTCTCGATGAAGTCATCTGTAATGCGCCGGGAGGGGTGTTCGTTGAAGACGGAGTTCATCAGGGCGATCTTGGCTGCGCTGCGCCTTGCTTCAGCCTTGGTGGGGCAGAACTGCCAACAAGGGGAGGGGGTACCACCACAGCAGGAAGACGTCAAGTAATCAAGTCTTACTTCAAACTCAGGTTAGGTCTCCCTCTAAGAAGGTAAACATGCTTCAGTACCTTGATCATGATGCCTTTTTACCCTACAAACGATGCCTTCTTCATGACGTTGAGATATCCTCTTATGAGTCAATATGGATCTAGGGTGAATGTTTGGGGGAAGCTGGGGTTTGACTGTTCTCTACTAAGTTCTTCTCCTTAATCACAAACAGATGAAGGCCCGCATGACTTTCCAACCACAGAGTATTGTACAGAAAGCTAATTTACGGCACGAAAAAATGGAACAACCACCCTTCTAAAACATTTCTCTCCCCATATCCAGGTTTGGAGCAAAGGCTCGCACTGTAAGAAGGGGGAACGACCGCAGGATGGAAAAGATGTGTCCTGAGATTTGCTGCATGCGTCATCGCACCAAACACAGTAGGGCTTCAATCCTTTGAAAACAGTTCCGAGGCCCAGAGCTGGAACCTGGATTGCTATTGGACAAGCCAGGTCCCTGCTCGTTGGCAAATGTGTGTCAAGGGGTAGAGTGTCCACAACGAATCAGACGACGGCTGTCACGCTTATTCCGAGCCACCTGAGTTGTTCGTGTGCGGCAATGAGAGATTTGTCATTGGAGGACGCTTACCAACCGCCCTCTGGCGACGGCTTTGCATAAACTGATCAATAATTTTTGAGCACTTCCTGCCACAATGGCTCCATCGCAGCCAATGACATAAAGAATACAGGGGTTTCCAGATGCATGTTATAACAGCTCACAGTGTCAATGGAAAGAAGGCTCAATCTGCATCTGGGCTTGCGAGGTCCTCTGAATAGTTTGTGTCATTTTCTGTGAAAACTTCTGCATGCAGACTAACTGCTATGCATTTAAATATTTTTTTTTATTAAAGCGAAATGGGAATTAAGTCAGATTTTCTCTTCAGCAACTGATGAAACCTAAAGTGATTAGGCTGAAATTTCACGACAGCATCTGTAAAGGTGTCATGCTCTCCTTCCTGCTTCTCATTGCTTCCAACAAGCAGCCTGTCAAAGGCTTTGATAGAGGTATCCTTTGTTGTTAGGGTACTGCCACACATTTTTGTTTCACAATTTATAGACTATGACTCATCTGATCTCTGTTAGCTGGTTAGCATTACTACTTGCAACTTGTCTTATATAGTTATTGTCTTATATAAACGGGACCTGACTCGGGTTTTGCCCAGCTGAGGTGAGCATGAAACATGGAGGAAAAAGGCAGAACTGAGCAAGAGTCAAGGAATCCTTGTTTTGGGAGACAGACTTACCAAAGCTTATAGATAAACATATTGATTTTAAATCCCTAGATTCAAATCCTTCACTAGACTAAGACTTAGGCTTTGGATTAAGACTGCTCTGGTCGATCACTCTCTGCACATTTGTATGAAACATTGGACGGCTCAGATCCCTTGGTTAGTTTTGTGTGCGGTCAGCGAGGAAGTTGCCTGTTTGGAACGAGAGCAAAATAATCAGGGGCTTGAAGGTGCAGCCGGCATGAACGCAGCGCCTGATTTTCCGCACGGACCAAAGATTCAGGATACTTTCCATGCAAATGGAGCCCACTCAGAACCACTAGTCAGAAGCCAGGAGACAGGCAGAGACAGGCGGAGACAGGCAGAGACAGGCGGAGACAGGCAGAGACAGGCGGAGACAGGCAGAGACAGGCAGAGACAGGCGTCCAGAAAATAAAGACCAACAGGCTGTCAGTGGCTTAGCATGTTTTTCGGTTATGTGTGCGACCGTGGGGGGGGGGGGGGCTTATTCAGTGGTTTGCATATAACTGTACGGCTTCTTCCGCGCTTTGGAAATGGAGCGACGGTACCGCGGGCTGCGGTGAGCAGAGGAAATGAAAGGAAAAGGAACAGAATCACCAGCCTTTCGGGGTCTGTCATGTTGCCCGGATGGAGGGGTGCCCGACCTCACCGAACACTTAAAGAGAAAAGGTGATTTGAGAGCACGGGCCTGCAGAAGGACATGGCTGTCATGGTTTTATTTTTAGGCACGATCTCGGCATTATGTGTGCCCTCACAGTAAAGATGGTCAAGATGCTTGACCCCGGGGTCGTTCGGTCTCCGAATAAACATTACAGAGACTTTGCCATTAATGCTGTTCTTAGAACAGTCGTGAGTATGGAAAGCAAAATATAGCAGCCAAACGTGTAAATAAATACATCAATTAAGAGCATCCCAAGCAATAAAAAGCATTTTTGTTTCATTTCTTTTTTTACTTTTATGAAGCCTAATTGTTCCCAGCAATAGTGAAATAATACTGGATGAATAGCAACAGTAAATGTGACCGTGAATGACGATGTTCCAAAAGTTTCCAAAAAATTTAGAGCAAATGGGAGCGAACTGGGTGTGGATCAGTGTTACGGCATAAAGGAATTGCATGTAGACAGACCAGTTCAAAATCTATTTTTGTGTCATATATATTGACTATTATACCTGTATGTCTTTTTTTTTTGTATAAACGGATGTTGTTATAGTCGATTGAGATTTATCTAAACTTGCCGAAAAAGCAAACTGTAGATAAAGGTTCCAGCTGGTCTGGAAGAAGAGAACGAGAGACTCGTAAAAAATGGAAAAGACAGACTTGGCAAGGAGGCGAACCCACGACAAACTTAATAATCCTAAATGACACGTCTGCTGCTACCACAAGCTGGTCAGACATCTTAGGGTTTTACCCCAGTAAGGAACCACTGTCCATGACAGAGCTTTAAACTGGGATTAACAGCGTGCTTGTCATCTAATCTGCATTTTATCATTTACAGTAATCCACGATTCGCAATTAGTTTTTATTTTTATTCGATAAAATAAGAATGCATGCTAAACAACTGTTTAGCTTAGTGTTTTTCTTATGCACTGCAGCATCAATAGATTGGGCTGTTTCATCCGTTTATCGTTCGTTCTTTAATTTTCCTGTTTCAAAATAATTTGTTTTCACAGAGAATGTTTGTTTGGTTTATACATGCACATGTCTGTAAGAAAAATGTCATTAAAAATTTAATAAAAAACATAATTTAAAAAAAAAAAAAGATTTTTAGCAAAGATATACTGTGAACTTAGAAATTAACTGTACATATATAAAACATATATTTTGTATATTTTTCTTGTTTCTCTCACTAAAACGTGAAATCGATCATGAAAATACCTCAGCCAGCCCCTCCTTCTGCTCCCCGTCCTCACAGCTGCTGACTCGGGTCGCCCCATCGCCCCATTCCACCACCCACCCCCCCAACTCCCCTAAAAGCCCCTCTCTGTGCTGCCGGCACCCAGCCCCGCTCTGACAATAACTTCCAGACGTGACCACAGCCACCCCTGACTCGCTCCAGATGCTGCTGCATGCCGACCGCCTGGGAGGGGGGACCCCGCAGCCTGTAGGCGCTCCACACCGCAGCTGTATTCCCATGATGCCATACACCCCCACAAGCCCCCGCGCCCAGACACCCACAGCACCCGTCCTGTCCTGCAGCCGTGGACCACGTCTGTGGTCTGCGGTCAAGGTTCACATCCTCTCAGAAATCGTGGGCTGTTCACGGTGAAATCCGAGCTGCTGGGAAGATGCCATTATGACTATTATCTCTGTTACCTAAATTGCTGTTTGTTTTTGTTTAGATTCTTTGTATGCAAATATGAGGATTAAGAAGCCCCAAAAGTTTGTTTAGAACCACGGCGGATCAGCCGCAACTTACCTGACTTAATAAACATAAATCAAAGTAAGAAATCATGAAATTCAGGCACATAGTGAAAGTAAAGTACTTTTCTCTGCAGGTGCTTATAGTACATTTTAGCTGCTTCTTGGTAAACATTTTCTAAGCGTAAGCTAAAGAAATGTGTGACATCAGTGCTGTATCCTATGCTACACAACTGCACAGTAAAATTTTAAAGGATTTTATCAGATATCAGGGGACAAATAAAAGGACCAAGATGCTGCTTATTAAAAACATATCTCAGCACTGGCACTGTGACTGAATACACATTAAAAACCACGATGAGTTATACGCAGCATCCTGCTTTTATGTTTAAGAAATGATCGCATATCAGGCCAGCTGAAAAACATCCATGATGTGAAGACGTCTCTGAAATGGAGCAGAATCTGACAGGCCTGCAACCTTTTCACCTGAACTTCCTTGATGCCAAGGAGGGGGGGGGGGGGTACTAACCTGGAAGCTGCCAAAACAGCTGCCCCCGGGGAGGCTGACGTAGCAGACATAGGGTGGGCTGCTGGAGGGCACCATCTCGTAGACCACCAGTGCCCCGTTCCTGAGGTCGGCTCCACGCGACTGCTTCATCTGCCAGAACTCCTGCAGGGCCTCCACCACGTTCACTGGGGAATGCAGAAGGAGAGACATCAGCCCGCCAGCCCGCCGTGACAGGGACCGGCCGCCGGAGTCCGCCAGAGCCGCGCCGGCCGACCAAAAAGGGGCGCAGAGTTGGTTGCCATGATGACGGGACCGAACTCGCCAGCCAAGCGCCACGGTCGCAAACAAAAAAATAAGAAATGGGTTCCCATCAGATGCTGGTGATCTGGAAGCGGCACCCCAACGGAGCCACGAGACAGGCGCTGCGCCAAACCCGCTTTTCTTTCCATTTGACTGAAAATGGCAGAAAACTGGGCCCGGGTTGGTTTGTGAATGACTGAAGGACAAATGGGCATTGTTGTTATAAACAGCAGTGCTGGGCCAATAAGAGGCCCTCTTCCATGTGGGACACCCATGTGGCTGTACAGTACTGAAATAGTGTGTTATAGGAAATCCGAAATTCTGAACGAGACATTAGAACAATGACCTTAAACAGGATCCCATTCAAGACACTGTGAACGTTCCTGCCACATGTGTGTGTGTGTTTAACCCCTATGTATCACCATATCCAGACGCAGGTCACTGACTCCTCCACCGAAGACGGCACGAGACGCAGGCTGGCCAAGCTACAGGTGAGACGGTTCCTCCCCTGTGGAATCACCATTGGTCTGGCGCAAGGGGGAAGCGCTTCGACATTCTCTGATGCAGGTCGTATTATTACAGGCCACATTCCCAGCAGTACTGGGTTAACCGCAAAAAAACAGCAGAACTCATTAGGAGTCAAAGATTATGGAATTCTGCTGGCACAGAGAAGGAAATGCGGATGGGCTGCTCTACGGATATCCCAAAGGAATTTCTTCTTTCAACATCAAAAGTATTCTGCTTAAATCATATTTAAAGTACCCAGAGGATGACTGACCCTTCGTTTAGGAAGTGCAGAGCAATTCCCGAGCGGCTTCCCTGAGCTGCATTTTAAACAGCGAGAAAACTAGGAAAATCGAGGACTGCACTGTGTTTACAAACAAGCTGACCTGGATTCATATTATTAAAATGAACTAGATGTTTCCAGATCCCTTTACACATCACAGGTGCTTGAAACACATCCAGAGAAGTCTTGTTTTTCATAAAGCTGTGTTATTTTGTCAGTTATCTAACATCTGCTGAAACACTGTCGTCAGTTTATACATCCTTATACTATTCAATCTGACCGGCTCCTCTGGTTATAATGAGCATGCAAGTAGTGCAATATGTGATCACCAAACCACGCAATGTGGGTCATGTTGCAAAGATGTTTGTAAACTGTCTGCCTGCAGAAGGGGGGGGTGTTTATTTCGAAAATCAACAGACATGCAGGCCAGCTGAAAATGGTAAACAGGCGCCTTCCTTGGGCAGTGATGGTGTTCCATGAAAGCTCCCACGAAGAACATTTCCCCACTTTTAGGGGAAATTGTGGTTGGACATTCATAATTATTCATTTGTCCACAGAGTCACTCACCAACACACTCAAAGGAGCATGCATGACAAAAACATTACATACCATATATGTGACATACCATATATGTGCTGTGAATCTGCAAATATGTAAATATATTACAAATATACTACACATATTTAAATCTAACATGATATACTGGTACAGAGACAGTTAGATATTAAAAATCTGTAGCACATTTGTTTCTGCAGCAAATAAGTGCACGTATCTCTTTAATGGTGATTAATAATAACAGACATAAGTACAGGAAGAAGACGCTAGACATGTTGAAACAAGTTAATTTCAATTTTTACACTGCAGCTGAGAGTTGCACTGGAAACCTGAATAAAACTGTAAATGTAAATTAGGCGACACATATTTTCCGTCTTACCTCTGCCATATCCTTGGGTGTGCTTAGCGAAGCTTCTCACCACCGCCTCCACCGCCTCCCGCAGCACAGTCGGGTTCCCCGGATTGCAGAGTCCGAGACCCGCCATCCCCGCCGCTCCCAGACCGCTGCTCCCCATCACACCGACCCCGAGGCTGTGCAGCTGCAGCGGCGGCGGAGGCGGGGGCGGCCCGGAGGAAGCCGACAAGCACACCGAGGGTGGCTGCGGAGGAGCGGTGGGGACGGTGACCCCAGGCCGCAGCGAGGAGCGCAGCGTCCCGGTTGAGCCAGCTCCAAATCCGATCCCCGGCTGAAGTCGCTGAGGTCGAATAGATTCCATTGTTTAAATGAAACGCGAAGGAAAAAAAGGAGGAAAAGGAAAGACGCTACAGCTACGGGGGGCAGCAATCTGACGGCAAAGTTTCCACCTACGAACAGCGAAACGAACGATACGACAAAAGGCTCAGGAGTTACGGGATACGGGCAATTAAAAATAACGGGATTGTCCTGACAGCGTTTTAAGAATGATGCCGATCCCGCTAGACTTGGCGGGGATTAGACCGCCTGGCTGTCAATCAAAGGCAGAGGGCGGGGCCACGCGATCTTCGGAAGCCGAGTTCTCTCCGAGTGAGATTTCCTCTGGTCACTTACGGGAGAGATGGGATCCAAAAATGAGCTTCTGAGAATGCGAGTTGTACGAAATTATTAATTCACAGTGCACTCTCAAAATGATCAAAAGATACTACACTTTGTTCTTATATTTTCAATATTTTTTAGCTTTTATCTTTTTACTTTCCTTTATGCAATTTTGCCTTTTGTATAGAGATTATTCTTTCGCGAGGTTAAATAAAATATCTGCGCTACCTGCAGTTTTAGAAGAAGCATTTTGAAACCATGGTATCTGTTTCAACTGAGTTATGCAAGTAAAAGTTGAAATCTGTGGGGAAAATGTAACATGCAAAACTAATCTACGTGTTTTTTTAAAAAAAAAAAAAGTTTAATGATCTCCAGAATTAGAGCATCCCAAAAATGGCAACCTCACCGTTTTTATTTTAAAATAACCTACTTATGAGACCACTTTGCATGGTCAGTCTTTTTACATTTTCAATTTCGAGAAACTTGCATATTAAACGAAATGCTCGGTGGATTTGTGGATCCACAACAGGGTTGTCAACTCTCACGTAGGAACTCTTACGGCAAATCTATATTATTCCATTATAAACCTAAGGGTAGCTACATCAAAAGCATCGGAGTAGCCTGTAAACCAGACAAACTATTAACAATGCAATAAATCTGTTACATACATTTAAATGCATGCACATGTATACGATGATTGTTTCGAATTAAAAATCTCACGCAAGCCATTTGACCAAAGTTGACAACCCTGCCACAGCTTCAGCATTAACCCCGAGATTCTCTAGTAGAATCTGAATACTGAGTCGATGCACAGTTTCCCGGTGTATTTAGACGCTTGGGTCTGGACATAATCCGTCTAATATCCTTGGTCCAAAATATTGATTTAAATCATAGCACCTGTCTAAAACCTGAGAATACCGCAGCACTAATCCCAATGGTCATGGTGATGGGCGCGGCTTCAATAAGAATTTCATTTGGCCCTTCATGGAAATAATGTGACCCAGGGGCGATTGTAGAATTTGACCCTTGTGTGTGTGTGTGTGTGACGTGATCCCCGCTCTCCAAAAAACTATTAGACTTGCCGAGAGGAGGGGTGATCTCCACGATAAAGTTTGCCGGAGGTGCGAAATGTTTACGAAAATCTGGGGCAAATCGCCAAATACTTTTCCAAAAACATTTTTTCACGCGGCCAAAACAAAAAATAGCGCTATGAAGCACCCCCCCCCTAAATTGGATGTGGAACCGCTCATGGTCTGACCCTTGGAGGGTTGTGGCATACAGTACGTGCATCATGGCTTTGATTAAGGGACACCGCTAACGTACGCCTCTCACACACACGTACTCTTCAGTCCTCAAGTTGGATCAATAATGTTTATAAATCAGAGGAAAGCAGAAATAAATGAAAGAGGCTGGTAGATTTGTGCAATTAAACAAAAACACCAGAATGATGGGGACACATTAATAAAAAAATACTTAAGTATCAATAATTGCGGCAGTTATGTGCGAATTTAAAAGAAGGCGATTATTATAAATTGCTAAAAATGACCTTTACTTTAGGATGTTATATCTTACACGTATTCAAAACTATCTTATATACAGACAGTGCCTTACAGTCATTGCAAAGTGAGCGTTGCACTTATAAGAAATTACAGCTGTGGTTGCTGTGGAAATGTCCCCAAATGGGGTCTTATCGTGAGGCACCGTTTTTTTCACTTTGTTGCTTCTCGCATATGCTAAGCAGACACAAACAGAAACAGCTGCAGTGAAGACGTTGTAAAGTAAGCTACCGGATGACAATAAAATTTGGCATTTATTTATTCATGTTTCGACTGGCATGCAGCCAGTAGCA
This sequence comes from Mormyrus lacerda, assembly GCA_015163995.2. Classification (NCBI taxonomy): domain Eukaryota; kingdom Metazoa; phylum Chordata; class Actinopteri; order Osteoglossiformes; family Mormyridae; genus Mormyrus; species Mormyrus lacerda. The sequence continues at coordinate 11,569,407 of JAABNX020000053.1, read as the reverse complement.
TTTTCAGACGTCGGACATTTGCGCATGGATTGCTCAGACTAGTAACTATGGATTACATTTTTGAAATACATGATTTTATACAGTTGAAAAACATGCAGTTAGATAAACTGATGTCTCTTAAATGCCTACAGTGTGTGACTGCGGGATAAGCAGTTATAGAAGATGGATGGATGGATGGATTTATTGATGGATGATCAGTCTCACCGGTGCTTATCAAAGTAGCTTTCTTTTTTCTCTGGCCTTGATGCCTGAATCCACACCCTATTGCATTGCTATCCAACACTTGATACCAGTGCAGTTTTCCACTGAGTTAAATTTGAAATAACCTGTCTCCACACCAAAATAGTCACTGTTTCTTCCTAGAATGCGTGTCATGTGGTTCCTGTCCAAAGTATGTCTTCAAGGGAAGCTGAGTGATTTTTGTTTTCCATAATGTGCCCTTCCTGTCAAATCTGAGTAATCTCATTGCAGTGGCCCTGAATGGACACTAGGCGGCGAGCCATGCTGCGTAATGGACAGCTCCGCTCGGAACTCATGCACTTCGCCATGCAATCAGAGAAGATGTTTGAATTAACTGTGTGACATTTACAATCCAGAGATTTTAACACGCGTTGCAGCTTTATCCTCATGTTTAGCTGCAAATCTTCTTAGCAGCATCAGCTGCATCCAATTTAAAGTATGTCAGCGGGATATGTGATCTGAGTTGATTATACGTTAGGTATCGTGTCCATCATTTTCTTTTCTTTTATTTTATTTATATATGTATATAAATTAAAATAGTTACCCAATATCGGGAAATATCTATGGAAAAGCAAAAAGAAACTTTTCTTCTAAAGCAATTTCTTTTTAAGTCTAAGCTATTTGTTTTTTTTTTTTCATTTCGCCACACAATAGTGAGCACAAGGTTCTGAACACCAGAGGAATGTAGAAAACAGAAGTGAGAAATGCAGAAACAATCGCTGCTGAACGATTTGCATTAACAGATGTACTTATCTAAAGTGACGTACTACAGAGAAAGCCGTCCCTGGGGCAATGGGGGTTAAAGGTTTTACTAGGCCAGTAGCCAGATAAAAGGGGGTCCAGTAACCTTCACTATATCAGGCGGGCAGCGGGGGGCGGATTTGCAATAGTAATTTTAATTTCTGGCTACGTGCTCAATCGGTAATAAAAATTATTTCAGGGGGGTTCAAACCCATTTTTAAACTACGTGACTAGATCCCTAAACCTTGGTCACGGGTCTAACAGTGAAATCTGTTTCCGAAAGATGGGATTTTGTTCGGTGGCCATTCGATCGCAGGCCTGACCCACAGAGCCACACACTGTCCTTTAACGGCCGTCGTAACGTTAGCCGCCCATAAATAAGGACACATGCAAGCAGGTAAAAATGTACACAGTGCATCTGTCTTTGTTCCTGCAGTTATGGCAGCTAGTTACCATGCGTCATGCGTTGACTCATCAAACTAATGGGAGGGGGGGGGGGCTGCATGGATGCTGAAATATAAACATGGAGATAAAGAGGTTATCAAATAAGAAGATAACGCCAAAATACGTGAGCAACCAGGCAACAAGCTGGTGATGATTTCTGAAAACTTTTGTCTCCTTTTGTCTCGTTACTGCTCAAAGTGACACATTAGGGTCATTAGGTTGGCAATGCCAGCTATCATAAATTCATATTCTAAACCAGTGCTTCCCAGTCTGTTCCTCGGGACTCATAGACGGTCCACATTTCTGCTCCCTCCCAGCTCCCAGCCAGACCGTCCACATTTTTGCCTGAGCTAGGAGGGTGAAAAAAACGTGAACCATCTATGGGTCCCTGAGGACCAGGTTGGGAAATACTGTCCTGAACGAAACAGAGTTAAAGATGATTCTTTGATGCGTCGCGATGAGTCATGATTACACCAGCCGTTCTTGGGGCTGCTTAGTTCACAAGCTCAGATTTTCTTCTTTGTTTTTCCTCCACCTTTTTTTTTGGGAATAACTGCGGTAAATCTGAGTCATTTTGTCACCTTGTGACCCTGCTTCAGTGCTCTTGAGTCGACAGTTATTTAGATGTCCAGCAGAGCTGTCCTGACTCAATAACCAAAGACAAAGCATCAGAAATGCTTGATGAAGAATTTATTCCCTAGCTTGAGCTTTAGGGAAAGTTACAAATGAAAACATGCACAAAGCAGGGTCCATCTCTTCCTCTCTTAGAACAAAATGCCTTTCATTGCAGAATTAGTTCTGTTGTTTCTCAGTTCACTTATTTAGAAAGTTCCTTACCATTCGAATCATAGCTTTCATAGGTATAATAATAGTACAATGCAAAATAATCATATAATTTATATTGCATTAAATGCTGATCCTAAGCCGATTTAGAGCTAATCCACTCGTATACTATATTGTATTCCTGTTGCATTGTGGACGCTTAATGTTGTGGAAATTTTGGTCAGCATTTCATCTCAGCAGGGCTTAGCAGAGTTCCTTGCACATTATTATTTAATATACTATTGAGAAATGGTAGGGTAAACGAGACATTGCCCATATCTTGCCAACGAGATCTGCTCCTTGCCCTTAGTGATTGGATCCCACAGTTTCAATGCCATAAAGAATCAGTTGGGAAGATAGTCGTGGACATTGACCCCTTCGCTCGTTTAGCTGACATGTTTCTGCTATCAAGGCTCTCCTCTGATTTCTTGCAATCTCCTGAGACACAATGGAAAGACGGGCGTCGCCTCTGATTAAGCAGGAGAATGCAAACTGCCTCCGAAGAAGAGCTTTAGTTGATGATTTTCCTGGGCAGAATGGATCCGTCATAAACATCCAAGCGAATGTTTTGCAAATCAAAAGTTAATACAATCCCATGAAAAGTATCACAGAGGTAGATGCTCATGTGATTAAGGGGAGCAGGTTGTTCTATCTACAACTCATTTTGTAGAAGACAGGATGTTTTTGTGCCTCTGGTGAAGCTACTTAATTTGAATTGTGTCTGTAAATCCATCCGAATTAGTCAGTAAAGATGAGTGTAAATTCAAATGTGGCACCATGAATATAAAAATGTACAGACATGTGCAGAATAAAGCACAAGTAAAATGACAGTATTTTGATGGAATACTGGTATATGCAGAAATGTATATATTGAAAGTTGAATGTGAATATATGGATTGGTGATGAGATGTTTGTGTTTGTTTATCGGATGTGAGCAACCGTGGATGTTTGGGTTTGATGGCTTGACCTTTATACCAGAGCCCCACAGTAGAGAACTTGGGTCCTTCAACTTTTAAACTCCATGGATGCCTCAAAACGCTACAACCAAGAAGCAGTGTGAAGTAACACTTCCACGATTAACTGGTTAATATGACAACGTGCCTTATCTGCAGGGCATTTGGTGTAACAAGTATATCTCTGGAAGGTTCTGTACGTGTCGTGCTTTTGGTTTCCTCTGTAGAATTACTCACTGATTGAATTTGACCCCCGGTACCAGTTTCTTGGAATGTGATGTCTCATGAAATCTCAGAAAATGAAGTGAACAGCGATGGATTAAGTTACCTCTTGCTGCAGAATAGCAGTCCTACTGTGTATAAACCCTGGTTTGTTATGGTTTTACCAATTTTTTAGTACATTTTACAGCATTTGGGTCTTGTCAAATCAACTCAAAACTAGTTCTTTGTTTTATACTCTCTAATATGAGTTCATGGGTTGGTTCAAACATGAAGCAAATTAATTAATTTAATGAAATACGAGACTTAATAAATTATATTATTAGGAACATAGTACCTAGTACTGGGTAGGACATATTTCTGTAGGACCCATTTGTATTCAGGAAAAACATTCTTACACAACTGTTGTTTTTCCACTTGTGATCTTCCTGTTGTTTGAACAAGACTGACCATTTTCCTTTGTCATTAACAAGGTGTGTATGAAAATCTCTGGAAGGTGGTTACTTCTGAAATGTTGGACCACCACACTGGACACCAAGAGTTGTACCACATTAAAAATATTTTATTGTACTGTCTAAGCAAGGTAACTAAATAATTGTAAGGTTAGGGGCCTTGCATAATGAGATAAATGAATTTATTTTAAAATTAAATCTTCCCTCTATACTTCCCACTGACTAAGAAAGAAATCTGTTTGGTATGTTCAAGAATTTACAGTGGAATGCTTGAGAAGACAGTGCCCTAACCTTATTTTATAAAACAGTCATGCAGTGCCATCTTTAGAGTTGAATGTTGTCATCCTTTCAGTTAAATATTCTGCATGCCTTTGAAATGAATGTCCCCTGCATTGGAAATCAGATTGACAGATAAAGAGCTACACAGTGTGCATGTTTGTAGAGTCAGCAGTCCCCCACAGAAGGCTCTTGGACTTTGAGAAGACCATCTTGGTGGCAAGCCAAGCATCAAGGGTCAGCCAACGTGCCAGCACACGTTGATTGACAGTCCACACTGACCAATGGCAAGTGACCTAATTGTCAGCAGCAGCCAATGGTGTTGAGGTCAGGTGGGGCCACATTTCACTAAGGAGCCATAAGAAGCCTTAGCAGCCAAGCAGAGGTACCATCGAGTCCTAGAAGACCAGCAGTGAAGGTAAGAGTCTTTTTCAAAAAATGTTTACGTGTGCAGATTAAAGTTCCTTAAAATGTTTAATGTAAGTTTGATTACTTCATAATTTGATGATAGTAGGGCAAATAATAAAATAAATACGGTGCCACTATACAATAAGGCTACCCATATATAGAGGTTTATAATCTGGTTATTAATTAGGTTGTAACACTTTCTAAATTATTAAAAGACAATTTTAAACAAGGTATACCAAAGTTTTCTTTTTATTCACGAGTTACTAACATTTACAAGTGGCAAAAGGCAGCCTTATTGTAAAGTGGTACCTAAATAGTACTTAATATTTAATAATTAATATATGTAATAGCTATTGTTACACATCTGTGTACATTTAAAAATAAACATAAAACTACATTTCCTTACGTGGATGAAACTGAAAGAGTCGTTTCGAAAAATGCTTAGAAATACACATTTGAAAGACGCTTGAGGATTCTTTAAATAACAGCAGCTCAAGTCGAATTTGTAACAAAAAAGTGAGTGTTTTTTAATCAGACCTTCAATAACCAATGAAACTGGGCTAATTTCATGACGTCGCTCTTTTAACAGGTGCCCTGTCCAATCAGCAGCCATGAAGTTTTCTCTGATCGCTGTCCTAGTTGTGTTTGCTCTGGCTCAAGGTACTCATTCCTCAGCAAAACAATAAAAACAACAAACACAGGCAACAGACAAGCAAAGCCAATATCTATTCTTTCTCAACATGAGCAGCACGGTGTAAACACACACTAACAGCTCACAAGATCCAGACACACAATCATGATCTTGTTCATATGTGCACTTGTAACTGACCAGGCAGATAAATTCACAAAAATAATTTATCCAACACTTTAAAAATGTTAACAATTGCTTAAAAAATGATAAAAATTCCAATTTCAATACAGAGCAAGATATCAGGCCGCATCAGAGGAATTGATATGTATCTCTTTCTTCTTGATTCTTGGCTTTTCCTCAACAGTTTGTGCTTTTTCTCGCTCCCACAGGTGAGTCTCTCTCTCTGGTCAAAAGAGAGGCCCCTGAGATCGAGAGACTTACCAAGTATTTCCAGGACCTGTCTGACATGCTGAGCAAAACCGCAGAGGATCTGGTGGAGAAAGTCAAGACCCATGAGCTGACAGGCCAGGCCCAGTAAGTTGCTAATCTGTTAATGCTACACAGTGGGAACAGGATGGCAAATTTGCCCACAAGGCCTGGCAGGTTGCTTGTTTTCTCTTTCCAGTGGGCCATGCGGTGTGACTGGGGGGCTGAATGGGTTTCTAGCTCACAGTTTGGCCCCCTTTGTTTCTAATTGAGCTTATTGAACCCTTTGACCACATTGACAATATAGTGCTTATGAACAATATTTCTAAATGCATAACTATGGGTGTGATGATTCAGGAGGGTAATGCTGTGTCTCCTTCTCCCTTCCAGGACCTACTTTGAGGATGGGAAAGCCCAACTGCAGCCCTTTGCTGACAAGGTCCAGGAGCAGCTGAAGCCCTTGGCCAGCAACATCGAGGACCAGCTTAAACCCCTGGCTGATTCCGTGCAGGCCCAGCTTAAACCCCTTGCCGACTCTGTGCAGAGCCAACTGGAGGACATCTGGCAGCAGGTCTTGCAGCACACCAAAGCCTTGGGCTCCAAGTAGATGAACCCTGTCCTGGCCCCGGGGCAAGCTGATACCACGAGCGACCCACACCAACAGCCGGATCTGGCTCACGCTTGCCTAAAGTCTTCCCATACTCCTCTGCTTTAACCTGCTGTTATATCAAATAAAATGCTTGATAGTTATTTGCCTCGTCGTTGCGTGATTCTTCATTGATTGTTCTACCTGCTTCGTTGACCCTCCGAATACTTGGGTTTGCTAAAGCATCGCGACTCACAGACCGGAAAACAAAAGCACTGACACATTTGACAAGCCACTCAAAGACTGACAGAAAATGTACTGTAAATACAAAGCACAAATGAATTTAACAACATCACTGCCTCGTGTTGTTTTTGTGGAAATATCCTGGGCATAAAAGTTATGTGTAATTATGTGTCTAATGCCAGTCAATCTTCTAGAAATCATTTTGAATTAAAAAAAATCATTCGCTCAGTAACATTTTAGTTGGGATAGAATTTCCAATATTGTTGTGAGATGTACAGTATGATGTAGGGTGTAGGACTCCATTTGCAGCTCTGGGTCTCAGAAAGAGCTGCTGACGGAGACTGAAATCACTCTGTTAGACCCCCACCCTTGCGGCAGGCATCTTGTAGGCATCTAGCAGGCAGCTCATAAGCATCTAGTGGGATATTCGCAGGTCTGTGTGGTGTCCCAGGCACAAGAGGAGGGTGGTCTGCTTTAGATATGGGGTCACGCTTGGCAGGGGTGCTTGGAGGGGGTGAATGTTCTTCATCACAAACGCGTTGTCATCTTGCTGGAGGTGATGCAAATAGCACTTAGGGGACTGGACACTAACTTGCAATAAATGCCTGTTTGTAGCCTGAAAAAATGCTTTTTAACCCGAACCGTTATATGTGTATCTGTCAGCACAAGCGAGCCAAGAGTGCAGAATCATAATGCATGTTAGGTGGCTTTGAAAACAAGATTACATGATGTGGATTTGGCGATAGGGGGGAGGAGCTAAGCTATTCTTTTTTTGCCTATTTTAACAAGAATTGTAGGGTCTAGCCCAATGAAATGGGCTTATGCATTATAATCAAAACGTCTGTCAGAGGTTAATGGGCCAATGGACGCTGGTATTTTTTCGATTCCGTTTCCACTGCAGTTCAGACAGCTCTGCATGCTCACAGGAGGCCGCTGCACGGCCTGTTCCCCAATAAGGCACACGCTTCATCTTTATATATTTTTATATATTTTTGAAACCGGATACCAAATGTGGTTCTGGTTATTGTAATTAGAATTTCAAGCTCCCTTTAAAGCATTCATTTAGTGCTTGGTCCAGTGCAGGTGCCCAGACAGGGCAAGCTCACATACAAATACCATCAAAGGCCAAGCAGAGGCTAGAGACACTGATTCAGCTGCATGCAAGTCTTTGGAATGTGGGAGAAAATTCTAGAAACTGCAGGAAATTCACACAACCGAGGGATAAATATGGGGAATCCGCACATTCTGTGCTGGGGCAGATTATGAATCCAGGAGTACTTCCCTCTGATCCACCGAGCCTCCTCAATTAATGCTGTACAATATACAGTAAGGTATTAAGATAAGTTGTTTGAAAAATTTAAGACAGGAAGTATTTTTAGCATCAGACCTATTATAAATTTTATGTAACGCACATATAGCTTAATAAAAATTTCCATTTTGCCAATGAGGCTAATTGTTCACGTTCAGTTTGTAAACATGTACTGACTTTGAAAAACAATAATCTCTGCTTATGAATAGACACAGGTCACAATTTTCGTCGCTTAATATTTGTTTGGGCCAATAATCTCCCTGGCTGAATGGAATTTTTTCATTATGGAGAACAACACACGCTACCAGAATGTGTAAATAAGAAAAAGAACGCTTTTGCATGTTGACACATGTAAAATGCACGATTTGATATTATTATTTTAATATCTCTCCATCCATCTCCCCATACAATATCTATGCTTATGATGAAGCCTACAGTATATCAGCATATCTTTTTTTATTCCAGAAAAGATATTTCTATGCAGAGCAGAAAATAATATCAGTGACATACTTATTAAAATATGACATTTAAAAATATATGTAATTGTATCTTGCTTCGTTTACTATATATATAAAATTTATCGCAATTATATATATATATATACTCAACAGCCACTTTATTAGGAACAGACACAGTAACTAGTACTGGGTAGGATGTATATTCATATATTCACATACACATCATATTTATGGCCATATATTATATATGACCATAAACTGACTTTATCCTAGTTTGTTCTTTTGTTTCTATAAAGAGTCATTTTCACTTCCAAGGACACATACAGCTACCGAGGAATCTTCATCATTCCCCATCTATCCAGCAGAGGGCAACAAAGACTCAGAAGCTGATGACCAGGTGCGGCTGATCCCAGTGGCCGGTCCTGTTTTCGTTTTTCACATGTCTGATAGTGCAGTCACCTTAGGCGTGCGCGGCGCTCTGTACTCTGGTTCCCGGCTGACTGAGTTTGTCACACAGCAGTGCGGGAGACCATGACTTGTTGTCATTCCTGGTGGTCAGGACAACAAAATCACTAGTCTTCCACATGGCCATGGACCAAACCAAGAAAAGGATGCCCTCCGGTTGAGAATTGGACTTCTGTCTTCCGGGACGCCTTCCAAGAAATGAGTATTTCTCCATTTATAACATTGTAAACAAAGTTTGCAAGCAATATCTTGTTTATTCTAGCACAATCTTTAGACCAAATCCAATGGAAGATACTGTTGCTACACCGTATACTTATTTTAACGTCAATACAAAAGCAGCCTCAGTATAAAAGCAAAATCCAGAGGTGTAATCAGGGGGAAAAAAATAATCATTGTAATAAGAGCAGCAGGACCCTGGAACATTGCATATTCAGACCATTTATGGAAAGACTCCAGCTGTTGAAGCCTTGGCCTCTTCGTTGCCAAGTAACAGGCTGTACTCAAGATGGCCTCCTTTTTTTAAGGGGGAAAAAAAATCTCCTGATAATAAGGCCACAGAGCTTGTTGTTAAGCTCCGGTTTTAGAACAGCAGCCTATAAACCTTCAGGCTGAAGGCTGCTTGGAGTTTAAGGTAACTCAATCACGTCCAGGTGACCTTGTTCCTCCGCCTTTTGAAAACAGAAAAATTCAGATGGGCAGGGTGAAGGACCTCTGCATGCATGATAAAGTCACCATGCTTCGCCGTATCTAGACGTACCTGTTTGCCCGGATCACGTTACCTACCCAGCTGTGCGAGTGCGAGCCTCTCGTAAGCATTTTAATTAGCTTACCTACTTATTTGCTTGTTTAGCTTTTTTCGTATTTTCAGCTACCTGCCTAAAGTCTGTATTCAGGTCGTTAGTTATATTGCTCCTTAGAAAGTTGATGTTTTTTTCCTTGAAATGAATGATATTTCCTTTCCCAAAAGCCATAATTTTTCATTGAATTTTTCACACATTTACATACTTTCGGACGCTTAGTTCGTCACTGTATCTTATCGCTCTTAAAAGCTGCATGTGTATAATCTACCAGGATATTTCCGGAACCACTACTTTTTTCAAGAAATGTAATACAAAGATGGAGACGCCTCCCATATAAAATTTCACGGATTGCTAAATTTGGTTTGCAATTTTGAATCGGACAGTCGTTTGTTGATTTTTAAATGTCCATTTATCCATCATTTGAGGTTTAATGTGACTAAAGAATATACAGCCAAAGCAGCCAGAGCAATTTAAGCATGTAAAACATGAATCCCTTCGATCTTATATTAGATGTATTGCTTGTTATATGTTTAGTGAAGCTTGGAATCTGTCAAGCAGTTAGCCTCAGACCCCAAGCATCGATCAGCATACCAGAACATATTATTGCTGCGGTGTGGAGCCAAAATCACAGACGAGACTCCAAAACCACTTCATTAGTCGAGGCTTCAAACGCTGAGCAATTTTCATTTGGACCAATTGAGCCCTTGCTTTGTTTAGGTACTTATGCTGTAATTTGGAGCAGAGCCGTCGGCGCTCCAGCCCAGTACAAGTGCGAGAGCGGGTCTGATTGAAGGCCCATCCCGCTGAGCCTGTGCTCCAGTCAATTCAGGTGCCTGTCGGTGTCAAGCTGAAAGCCGCATGGTCAACGACGGCGCCCCGGCGTCCTAAATAAAATCGCGAGAATGGCGCGATGCACCTTGCCGGGTCAGATGAGACGTGTTTTTCTTACTTCTGTCCCTTGCCCCAGTTCTAAAGCAAAATTACTGGTGGCCGTGGGCCTTCAAGGGTTTAAGAAGCTGATGGCATTTAATTAAGGCTTTCAATTCAACGTAAACGAGAGATACTTTTAAAATGCAAAAAATCAAAAGCAGGTTATAAAAAGCAAAACAATAAGCCAGCGAACACTGAGCTGTAAAACTGAAAAAGAAAAAAGAAATTAACCTGTAAATGGAGAAGCCTTAAGCGACGCTCCGTGCTTCACAAGAAACATGCGGATTCCGTTCTGACGCACGTCGCAAACGGCAAATAGCCTTCTGCTTTCTGGAGGAAATAAAAGGATTAAAATTAGTGGAAATGGCTGAAAATGCTTTTTCTTACCGATTTACTGAATGAACGAATGAATGAAAGAGTGAAATTAATTTCATTTAGGTTTTCTCATAATGGATTTTATTAAGAATATTGAAGCAATGAAAAAGAAAAGCTATATAAAAATTACTACCATTACGCTAAGGTTGGGCATGTAGAATATAAACATTTTGAATTATTAAAATAATAATTTCTGGTTACTAATTGGATTATACTGTCAGCCATATTACACAGTCACATGCCACATAGTTGAAATGGTTTTAATGATTTGAGGTCCTGTTCTCTTGAACTTGCCCAAATAACTGGAGGGAGCAGGAGGGACTGGGCAAAGCCCCTTTCTGGCAGGACAGTGGGGGGGCTCCGAGCGGCTGAGTCGCACGTGAGGCATCCGGCTGCCCTTCATCTGCACGAGGAGATACGGGAGGAAGGCCAGCGCCAGGCAGGTGGCAGAGCCGAGTCAGCAGGAGGGGCCAGGCGGCTCAGGGAGCCTGGAAGGGGTAAAGTACCCCCTGCCCTCATCCAGAGACACAACACAGGAAACAAAGAGGCCGTGAGGGACGGGATGAGCACGGGTCCGTGAATAGGCCACACCCACTATGGAACCTGAGACGACATTTTGGATTTTTATCCTGGCCTTTCCTGGAATTTATATGCCAAAAATCAGGAATAGTACTTACTGAGGAAGCCTTGCGACTTTTTTTTTTTTTCTCTTTGTAGGGCTTTTGTATGGGTAGATCAAATGTGATTAAGGTGGGGGGTGTGGATATTTTATTGAGATAACCAGCAGGTTTGGAAATTTACTGTGCTAGTTATTTTGTAGATGGGGTCTGAGTTTAGAATTATTGCGTGAATTATGCGCATTTCTGTAATGGTTTTGCTTGTTAAATTATCAGTATGCTATCCTGCTTTATTTTTATAAATCCCAGAAAGCTTCCATATAAGGTGTCACATTTTATATGTACATAACGTCTACATATTTATATATAAAATTATTATGTAGTCACCGCACATGTCTTTAAATTATTAAAGTGAAATAGTGAATCTGATGTTGTACATTTTTCCCAGGTTTTCTGCAGCAATTAAACAAACTGCATAATTAAACGTAATTGCTCAAAATAACATAATTGTTGACAAATGGCATTTGTCTCTTTTCTGGATGTTGAAAGTCACTTGGGACCATTAATCAAAGAACAAACCTCTTGAGCATTGTGTCTGTTGACTGAGCAGCAGAGCATATACTGTACATTTTCAATAATTACATGAAATTATTTTTATAATCTTGTTCACATAGAGCTGCCTGGAAACAGTGAAAAGAGTAAAATTGTGTGTAAAATTTTGAAGATTATAGAAATGTGTGAATTTCAGTGATTTAATTATAATTGTATATTTTAAAAATATATCAACACTTATGCAGTTTAGATGCTTTCCAGAATAATATAAAATATTTTATTTGGATACCGCACCTAAAAGCACATAACAGAGTCAAGTGGATGCATCTTCACACTTGCGCTGGTTGTACTGAACAGGTACTACAACCAGGCTCGTCCAGGATGGGCTAATTAATTTGTACAGGGCACAGCTCTCCGTTAATGGTCATGTGCCGTAGCGTCACCCCAGCGCTGCACCCCAGTGTTGAGGTGGGAGCATTTTTGCTCACGTTTTATCTGGGCTAAGTTCTGCTGAGAGCTGCCGTTTTCCCAGCAGAGGCGCTCCTGGCTTCTGTGAGCGCCAGCTGCCAGTGCCGTGCGAATGTTTGCACGCATTAGACTGAAGCTATAAGGAGAACATCACTCACGTAAAACATGCTTAAAGAGGAAAACAAAGAAAAGTCACCGGAAAGAGGCACACCTGCACGAGGGCTCCGCTCGCTGGTGTGTGAACACATCTATGTTATGGAGGGTTCAGTAAATATTTCTTTATGTTCTTTTTACTGTAAAGCACAATTTAAGCAAAATATATATATTATATATATAAGTCAAACCAGATTAAATGTAAAGAAATGAATGAACATCTTAAATTTTAATCCACGCAACAACATGTCATTTTATATAAATTTTCCACCTTGGCACGTCTCCAGTAATGCACTCAGTTTAGTAAAATGGCCAGTACTTACCAGTTGGTGTTTCTTGCTGGGGTCTCTCTTCTACCGCCAAAAAAAATGAACTGTACGTCTGAATGGAGGAAAATCAAACAGAATTGCTCTTAAAAATAAAAGTATACTGAAGGGAAGAGTGGAAAAAAATGAGGGGAGAGTTTGTGGCTGGAGGTATCAGGGGGCTGGCGGCTCCATGCCTGGCGGCCCTGAGAGGCAGTCTGGCCCCCTGCTAGCTTCAGTAGGTGAGCCCAAGGCTTCAGGCGGCCTCTGTGCTGCCGGCGTGCTGCTCGTCTCTGTGCCGGGCTGCTGATTGACTGATGCACTTGGCAGGCATAGCGTTTGGTTTTACTGACAAACACCCGCCCCCCCCCCACTCCCCCCCCCAAACCACCACCTTACACACACACACACAGGT
>JAABNX020000053.1:11528468-11554453 GCA_015163995.2 Mormyrus lacerda | reverse complement strand
ACCATCGTGACCTGAGAGTGAACGGGCGGATGATCGTGACCTGAGAGTGAACAGGCTGACCATCGTGACCTGAGAGTAAGATTTGACAACCTGAAATTATCAGGAAAAATTCCAGGTCAGAGGTCAAGTGGGAGTGGTTAGGAGCATAAATCAGGAGGTCACTTCAACAGTACATTTACAATGCAGGGAACATATTCAGCACTGGGCTGTAGATCATCCCAAATGATACAAAGATTCAAGGCAATGTGTTGATCTGTTTGACAACAGAAAAAAAGACCAGTTTGAATGTTTAATTGCCACAATGTCGTGGAGATACAAGCAATTTTAACAGGAAATGCACAGACATGTCTGACCCCAAGAAATGCAGACATTTGAAATGCGAAAGCAAAAGCGTAGCATTTTGATACTGAGAGGGGATGGACTTATCTTAATGATATCAAAGCAAAACGGGGGCGCAGATTAAGCCAAATTAAATACTGGGGGATCCCCCCCCACCTGCTTCCTGCAACCTGCAAGAAAGGATGAAAGATATAGAAAAGACTGATAATGAATCGCGATCATTTGGGAAGGTGTGCAAGTAGCACTGCCAATAAATTGTATGATATCAGAAATGCAGCTGATTGCAAATGAAAACCGAAAAATATCAGAATGGGCCACTTGTCAGTATTTGTTCCCCACGGCCACATCTCCGGCTCTCTGAGGTATGTCGCTCTTCGAAGGCTCTAAAACACTTTGCCCTTTACCTCAAAATTGCGCCTCCACCCCACTATTACCAGTTGATGAGGAAATGCTGTTTTCTGCCTGCCTGAAACCATCCCAGTGTGGGTCGAGCCCGAGCAGCTGTAATCACAGCTGGTGTTTATTCCTTGGGAAGAAGCCTGCCACTCTGACAATGATGAATTCCTCATAGCCTTTTTAATCAGGCTTTCCGTGCCCCTACCGCACGTCATTTTTGTTATCCCATCATTTGCTGTAGCGATGTAAAACATGAATTGAAAAGCAATACAACTATATAATTTTCTTTTTGAAATAGGCACGAACCGATGGACACAGAAAAGCATTACATGCACCCAGCGCCAATTAAGCGTGATACGGGAGGGTGGGGACATGTTCAGTACCTGGTAAGGTAGCCCTTGCCTGGCAGCAGGGATGTTCCTTACAAAGGATAGGATCACCATGGAGACACCGGACAGCACACGGAGACCCATGGGTCGGGGGGGAGGGCTGGATCACAAGGCTTTACAAATGGTTCCGAGGGGTGTGTGGGGGGAGGGGGGGGCATGCACTTTATGGAAATGAACTACAGCTTCAGATGCAAAGCCGAAGCGAATTAGACGGCCATCGCAGATCCCGTCGAGCGAACCTGCGGGGCGAATGAGAGCACTCAATGTTAAGAGGCAGTTCTTTAAACGTGTGGCGAAGGCTGGCAGCCAGAAAACGCAGGTCCGTGCCGGTGCTGAAAAGGCAGCACGGTCTCGCGGTTAAAAGGTATCAATTTGGGGCTATTTTTAGAGACACTTTATTGTTCTGCATCAGGAGTGAAGGAGCAACTGGGAAATTTCAAAGTTTCGAACTCCGAAGTTTCGAAGCCATTTAGGAGTTTTGAAAAGTCAAAACTTGTCAGTGGAGGCTGTATAGTTTTGAGATTGATTTAAGCCTTTGAACTGATACCAGATGAGAAAAATACCTTTGTGGAAGTAGCAGCAAACAAATCCTGCGAAGCCTGGTAAACAGCTGTTCAGAATGATTTCCAGTTTCCATTGATGGTACGGTAATCTGGCTAAGCAAACTGACAGGAACGCATCCCAGTTTCATTAAAGCAAATCCTCACAGCTCCAGGCATACATTTTTTGTTACTGCGTCTCCAGTACAGGGGACACAGGACACAAGGCAGGGGACACTCCGGATGGAGCTGCACAGAATGTATCCCCCTATTAAAATCAAACGTGGGACAGATGTTAAATTAATATATAACAAAAAACAGATATGGTAATATTTCATGTGATGTAGCACAAATAATGTGGTAATGCACTAGTTATGCTAATTACGTACTGATCCCATGTTTATTAATCAATAATCAGTCATGACGGTTGATGTATTTCATGCAGTTACTATATTTGTTCTTAATTAGTACGTGAGTAATAACTAAGTTAATTAGTTACTTGTGCCCCCTCAAGTGAAGTGTTACCAACTTATACTTTAAGAAGAATCTCGGTCCCTCAGTCCCTGGGTGGCAGTTCCACTGTCTGTCTTGGCCGATGAATCGTAAAACACGAACAAACCCCCAAAAAGTCTCCGTTCCTTGTGTCCTTCTGTTCCTCCCCTCTTGCCTTGTTTAATGGCAAATCTATAAGTAAGTCTGACTGCAAATACGACCGTGCAAATGGCCGTTATATTTGCTCCATCATTATCAGGTACTTTGAGGCCACTCTGTTAGGGAAATCACCTTATAAAAATGAATCAAAATTGAATTTGAAATGAATTGCCTCACGAGACTCATAAGTACTGCTCACGCTGACTACAGTCCTGTTCACTCTCATTCAAATGAGCACGGGATGCTAATGCTAACTTCCCGTTGTCTACACAGTAAGCGTCCCCAGATCTTCCGCAGTTAATTATAACGGTTCATACTCGTTATCTGCCAACCGTTATGAAATCTTACACAGCAGAGGTTCTCAAAGCCCAGGCTGAGGTGTGTATGCAAACCGAACCTTAAGTTACTCCAAACCCAGCCAGTAATGCGTCTTATGAATTAATATGTTTGACGTAAACAGGCTTACTGCGGTTTGAAGTATAAAAATTCAGCGCACAACCACCAAACTTAATGAACACATAACACATCTTAATCTAGCGCCCCCCCCCCCCCATGACAGAGAGTCAGTGGAAATTAAATCAGAGTTTATGTTAAGTTCCTGTTTTTCATATATATTTATGTCTATAATGAAAGTTATTGTTAATTCAGTTCATGAAATGCTAATTTGTTATTGGAAATTGTTCCGGACCTCTGACTTTGAACAAAGATCTGATGCGGACCTTTGATAAAAACAGTTTGAGGAGCCCTGACATACAGCAACCATGGAGCATGCAAATGGATCCAGTCACGTTACTTAGAGATCTTGAAGTGAAACATGTCCAATAGTGGTCTAGCGGAGACTCGGCGGCACACTGGGATGTCTGGGGTTGCTGGCCATTACACACCATGGCAGGGAAGAGGATGCAGGAATGGCATGCATATAGACTCTGAATGGAGCCCCAGCTTCAGCAGCCCATAATTGAGTGGGGGGGAACCTAGACAGTCTTCTCTTTGTCCACCATCTCCAAGGCAACCAATGGCACACGCCACTCAGACTCCTCTCTTTCTACTGAGAGACTAAGGAAAGTAGCAACAACAAAAGTATTCCAGTAGAAGGAGTACAGTCTAGTACTTTGTTTGTCAGTACAAATTGGAGTCTATGAAATGTTGCCGGCCAACATTGAAAGGTTTTCCTAAACAACAAACTATTTTGGGGAGGGGGGGGGGGCTAATGTGCTTTAGCATCTAGTATTCAGATGTCTCTCTGCAATAACAAAACACACAAGCTACGGAAAGTCCCCACAAGAAGTTTGTGGAGTTTGTAGATGAAGGTTAGTTAAAACTTGGTGACCAGGAAAGAGCTTCATGCGTTTTCTAGAATGACCTTTGACTCTCTGGGGGGATAACCCCAACAGGACCCCAGAGCCATCTCAGCTCTTCTCACTTTGCCCATGTGCCTGTTCATGTATCTATGCCAAATGGGTCAGGATGCACCACTCTCTCTCTCTCGTTCGGCCATCAGTCGCACTGACTTGATGCAGCCACCGTGAGGCAACAGAGGATTGCAGTTACATCTGCCAGCGCCGTGGCGAAGGCCGGCTGCTGAAAGCAGAGGTGGACGACAGTCCCAACCCATCAATTACGGATGGCCGGTTTCTTTGACCGCTGCAAAGAAAATGAATGCAGCAGCTTTTTGCCTTTGCTGTGGACAGTCACAGGTCATTTCTAATCATTCCTATCAGAATATTTTGTTGGTCTTTTATAGAAACATTTGCAATATGTATACAAATATATGTATTTTAATAGTGTGGCTATTTCAGAGGTTGTGAGGTGGCTAGATGATGCCAAGGATCAGGACTCGCGTCATTTCCCTTCCAATAACAGGCTCCCTTTCGCCCAATAGCAGGGAAACGGTGCAGTTAGGACTAGAGAAGTGAGACTTCTCCGATACCCCTCTGAGATCAGTTTTACATCCACTTAATCACCTTTATTATTATAATTTCTCGCAATAAAAATCTAAAAAATATTTCCCAAAACTGTGAGTATAACCCTTGTGCCGATATCATTATTTATTAGAAATAGAACAGAAAAAGCAGATTTCCCTGAAGTCGTCGTGAAAACTGACTGCAGTGTTGCAATTCTAAGCTGGAATGGCACTATATAGAATGAGACCTGGCAAGAAATTTGCAACTGTGATATACAGGAGAGGATGACATTTCTGCATTGGGAACACACTGCTCGCTCTGTGCATGTAGATCTATGGCTAAGTGACTTGCCGCCAATATGCCGGTGCTTCAGAACAGTGCAGGCCATCCTAAGCCCTCCAGTCTCCCACTACTTCAGACCTCTTAATGGAACCTCCATTTCCCCGGCCATTATCCCCCCTTGGCTATTCACCTCTATGCTGGTACTGCGCACGGCTCCCCCTGGGGGTGGGGCCCAGTAAGACGCTCCATCAACATTTGCAGTAAGCACATGTAATGACATTTCTGAGGCAAAGCATGCGGTTTTTTATCAGCTCTAATGAGCTTCGGGGTAAATATGGCTAAATGGCCGTGGCTGTAACCCGAAGCCTGACATTTTAATGCTTTTAGTGCGAAATTTCTTCAGCTTCCAGTCCTCATGTTTATTTTGTCGTTTCTCCATATTCCGAGATCCCTGACCTCCTCTCAGAGTGACTTGATAACAGCAGAAAGTGAAGCACATAAAATCACGCCAGTGGGTTACAGGATGTGGAAGCTGTAGAGAGAGTAGGTGGGAGAACAGCACCGGTGTAAGTGGTGAATGCAGTGACACGCAAACACCGCAGACCTCCGTCCTCACAGGGCGATATAAGTTTAGCGTTCTGAGAAGCACCGCCCCTCCCAATGAGCCGAGCGATTTTCCTTCCATAGAAACGTTTTCCTGATGATATAATCTATTGCAGTATTCCTCACAAACATGCACAAAAACTGTGTACATCAAATCGTATGCGTAAACTAGACTGAGAAAGAACAGAGATCTCAGGAGAATAGACGTTAATTAATTCAAAACATCTAGCTGCAGAAATGGATTAAATGTTCGATTGCAGGTTATGCAAGATGCTCTGGACGAGCACTAATCAGCTTAATACTGTAATTAAGCAATAAGACGCCCAATTACAGAAATTTCTATAGGACACAGAGGGCACATGAAGATTGTTTACTCGCGCATTAACCTAAGTGAAAGCAAAACGGACAGGCGGATAAACGGCCCTCATCTCTGGCGAGGAAAACAGGCGAATCATCCGGAATGGATTGAAATCCTTCCGAAAGCCTTTCTTTTAGTGCAATGGAATGAGTCAGCAATTTATAGCTTTCAAAAGTTCCACAATTTCACTATTTAGTTTCGGTGGAACTTTTTTCATTCTTATCGGCAGTACGAAGTATGAAACGTGTGGGATGCTTCTATTTTATAGCCATAACAAAAACAAATAGATTCTAAAAATTATTTCTTGTCATTTGATATTTCCCATTTATGCTGAAATTATGTAATTTAAGGATTTTGTAATATAGTAAGAAACCAATAGGCAGCTGTGAAAATGTGTGAAAGTGTAAAATGTCAGGCCACCTCAGCTGTGGGATTCTGGGAAAGTGAATAATGCATCATTGGTACATAAATCAATGTTTATTGACAAACACATGTGACAAAGGACAGTTCCGTGTTAGACCTTCTGGAATCAGTGTTGATGTCCCTGGACCTCAAATCTCTCACGGCCGCTGCAGTTTTGGCTCACGGATTCAGATGCTGTAGGCAGCACCAGTGACAGGACTGGAATGAAAGATTGCTGTTTATCCCATAAACAGGAGAGGTCGTGGACGGGTCCGGCTACCCACCACGACAGACCATAAGCTGGGATTGCCTCCCACGTTCCATCAAGATGACAACGAGGGCCCATCGGACCGATTTACGAGTTACGGGGACCCTTGTGTAGGGCAGATCCTTACAACGTGAACCCCGCACTATAAACAGCTCTGTCTGTTCGCAGAACAGCAGGTTCTCTCGCATTATTTATTAGTGCTAAATTGTAAATAAATCCACAGGGCAAAGAACTGTAGCATCATGTTACATCCCTAACACATGGTCCCTGATGGCTATTATGACAATGCTAACACAAGTGCTCTCTCTCTCTCCCTCTCACCATCTTCCTCACCATCACTGTAACACATGCTAATCCCTGACAGCTGCTCATTGTCCTTCCACCTAAATTGGAGGTTTTGTCGGACGGGGGAGGGGGGGGGGCGATCTCGTTTCATTTTCAGCCTTGCAGTCCCAGCCTGTGTCCTCACGTATGTGCGTATGCCAGGAAATACCGATACTGCTGGCTTCCACTGTCCCAACACACCGAACCATTTCGAATGATGCACAAAGGATTCAAGCTCTGACTTAAGACGGCCCACAGGGTCGCTAGGTTGTATAGCTAGACGGGTAACAAAAGAGGCATGAATCAGTGGGGAGAGATGTGCAAAGCCATGACACTACACTGTCAGAAAAAAGGGCACAGTTTTGTTCCCCAAAGTACCTCCAATGGTACAAAAAAAGTTCCTCAGAGTCCATTTCTGTAAATTAAAAGGTACATTTACCTAGAGCTAAGGGTACAGCTGGCAGACGCTTGAGGGTACAGCCCCTCATGGGTACAAATGGGTACTTTTTTTCTGACAGGGTAGCAGCCAGATGTTGAGTTGACGATGGTGCACCTACACAATAATGGATGTGATTTACTGCCCAGGCCGAAACTACACAACATAAAAACAGAATAAATACAAGACAGACACTCCACACAGATAAATCATATTTGTACCACCCTATTTGATAGTTGTAAGTGAGTTACTATTGGACTGCTGCCATGGTATTAATAACTCAAAATGAATGGCTGTTTCACTAGTAATTTATACAAGGCACATTTATGTCAGACTATCGCAGTGGCGCGGTAATTCATTGCTATAGTCATGCCCTTGTAAACCTGTCATCAACACAAGTCGATGGAATATGGTTTAAATATACTGCACTGCTTAGTATTTGTGTTAACATCAGAGGGGTAACACACATGGCATAAGCCCTTTATGAGCTCCATGCATAAATACGGCTTTTGTCGTCCAGGTTAACGTCAGCTTTGGATTTTTGGCGTTCCCCCGTGAGCCAGCAGATCGGAGCCAAAAGCATTCATTTGCTTTAATCCCATCTGGCTACCTTACAGGGCCCTGCTCTGCTTCTGTAGAGGATCCGGGATCACGTTCATTCTTCGCTTTTGAACGTGAGCGAAGATGGTGAGGACAATATGCTGAGGTTCCCTCCTGCAGGCTCCAATCATCTTGCACCCAAACCAATTTTAGCAGAGCTTCTCTGTCAACAAGCAATTACAGTACAAGTCATACACTATGGGAGATTAAAATGCCTATTGTTGAGGAAATCTGAAAATAATTAGCTTGATTGGTCTCCCGTTAGTCATTTACTTCTCATACTGGTTATTATTGATTAATGTAATATAACAGTGAAGTTAAAGGTTTATTTTCCAGAAGTGCCGTGGGCATTTTCTTTACAGAAATTAAAAGTTTAAAACTATCAAAAGCTATTAGCAGTGGCTATGGTAAATCTCCCAAATGAAACTAAGAAAAATTATATTATTTCAAAAACCTGCTTGCTTTCATCTTAAAATGAAGATGTTTTTCTCTGTTATTCAGACTTTGTAAATAACTCTTTTTTTAATTCTTTCATGTCCTGTTGTGAATACTTTGTATGTCTGCAATGTCATCGGCTTTTTCCGCTGGAGAAATCTGGCTTAAGGGCCGTATGGCGGATGCCATAAACGTCTGACTGGGAAGGACGAGGACATAAGGAGAGGCTTGACTTGGGTTATTTCAGTGATGTTGAGCTTCATTCACAGCACAAATGGGCACAATCTCAGCAGGGCACGGTCTCCCTGCTCGATAATCTACCAGGCCTGACTGGGGGAAGGAGAATGGGGTGGGGGGTGGGTGGTTTCTCAGATTTGTTGCTCTTGTATTTTCGTTTTCCTCCACTTGGTCTTGTTTTCCGTCTGCAGTCGGCCCCTGTCAGGGAGAGGCTCGGTGCCGTGGACAGTGCAGCCGTCCAACACCCAAATACGCCAATCAAGGGCTGAGAGTGAGCCGTGTCAGAGGAGTAGCCGCTATCGATCGGCCTCCACTACGCCGGGGGGCTCAGGCGGTGAAACCCGATCGCGTCTCCTTCGCTGCGACGAGTTCCTGGTCATCAGCGGGGGGGGCGAAAGACTCATGGTTATGCAGATGAGCTGAAACCTGAGTACCTGTCCCGAGAGTAGCTATCCCAGGAATGATAAAAAGTACATCTCCCTCCCCTCTTATATCTCATCTTCCACTCCCCCTCTCCCCCCACCCCCAATCCCCGTAAAGATTTTCTTGCAAGATCCGGTTCCATCCACCCTTCGCGCAGGAGCCGAAAACACTGAAATCTCCCGCGAGCCTCACTCGTCCGTCTCTCTATGTCAAATTCCTTCTCTCCTGAATGCTCGCTGACCGCGGCACCACTCCATCGCCAAAATATCACCATGGCGATACGCGCCAGACTACTACCAAAATACAGGTGCAAATTCTCGGATGGTGAGCAAGTAGCAGTGAGGTAAGACAGTCTTCACCCCCAAGTACATTTTTGTGTCACGAGAACCAGCGCCTGAGCAGATTAGTGATGACCGCGGAAGCTTACAGAGCATCCAACACTGGACCTTCATCACATTGGCCTCTATGAGACATACAGGTCTTTAGACAAACTACTAACCAACACAGAGAAGTCATGCAAAATCGAAAGGCACTGGAGGTGCACTATTTATATACAATATACAGTAGGGGAGAAAACATATCATATTTATAGCTAAATCGGTTGCCGATCCTGTAGATATTGTTGATGACTTTGATTTATTGAAGTCTACGTAACTCACCTCTCTCTCCATTTTCTAAACAGCCTGACATAAACACTTCCAGCGATATGGTGAGGGAAGGGGCAGGGCGGGGCAGGGTGGGGTTACCCCCCTCCCCATCTTGTGAAAGAGTCAGGTGACCCCACTTATCCATAATATATTTGCTCCACATCCCCTTTTTTCCTGGCAGTTTTTGCATGCATCGGAATCCTTTTTGCTTCCCCTTGGATCCCCCCCTCCCCCCCGTACCATAACCTCAACAAAACACAACAGCAGAGCCGGTCTGCTGTTGAATCCTCACATTATACGACTCCGTTTGCGTCAAAGGCTTTCGTCACATATGCATATTGTGATGCGTGCGGTTCAGGGGGTGGTGTGTCATCACCACGGCCATGCTTAAGAAAAAGATACATAATGCTTCATGTCTTATAAATTCCAACATTGTGAAAACCATTTCAAAGTATGTGGACCAGGGTTATACGTTTGCGGGATTTGTGTCCCCAATATAACAGCCTTAGACAGCAAAGAACACTATTAAATACAGGAACTTTATTTTGGGACAATAATACCAAGTGGTGCATTTCAAAGCCACAAAGCATTTAAAGTGAGTCTTAATATTAAAATCATTCCCCTAACTTTCCAGTTTGCCTAGTAGTCCACCAAGAGCCATTATAACACTTGCTGTCTATGTCTGACCTTTGCCTGAAATAACTGAAGCAGTTAATGTTTGCTAATGACTGAATGTCTCCTTTATCAAATGATTAATTCTCGGTAATTCAGATGGAAACAATGATGTTGCAGATTCCACCATTATCCTGCTAATATTGTGCTGGATGTTTTGACTCGTTTGTCGGCCGGTAAAAGAACGGGAATAGAATATCAGGAGTGGGAATGTAAGTGAGTAAAGTGTGAGAAGGACCCGGAAAGCAAACTGAAATAAGATAACAGAAAATAAATATATCTACAGTACTAGACAACGTTCAATAGTAATATCGAAGAGTCTAAAATCAGGTTTTGAAATGCTCACTGAAAATAGAGCACTGGAATAGAGCACTGGAATAGAGCACTGGAATGCACCATGTTCTTCATTATTTTTGACAGCTGGAAAACCACAAACAAAACAAAAACTACTTATATCATATTTTCCCCTCATTAGCCACTTCGCACATTTTGATAAGATCTTGTTTATACCATCCAACCCTGAGACGATAACCGGCACAGTTCAGTAAGTCCGACCCCCAATTAGCTATAAATAAATCGCTAACAGTTTCAGCGGCAGTGAGGAATTACACATGGCTTTTCTCAAATTACTGTTTTAACAACAATAAACATAAATGACTGTGTTTTTTCCTCGTTCTGTTGCTTTGGCATCAGCTCACAAAGACCGTTGAAGTTCTCTGACGTTGAAGTTTATAGGCTTCGGCACTTCAGCCAATGACCCCAAATTAAACTGACCCCAAGTAACCAGTGAGTTCATGTGAGTGGGAGGGAACCCCTGAAGGAGTTAATGGTCGGTCGGGCACTCGCATGGTGACAAATGGAGGAACTGTCCACCGTGTGTAGGAGTTCCTTACCCACACCGTTGTCTGCGCTTTGCCCTTAATTCAATTGCCCTTCGCTTTGATTGCGTGGCTTATTCACCATATCCTGCTCGGCCCCCCGTCATTGGCGACTTCCTGTAATTGTCCTCTACCCCAGATGGGAAAATGCACAGCAGTTACAGCGAGATGCGGGGCTCGCATTGTGAGTGCGCGCAGGGGGGTGGAATGCAGCCTCGCATTAATGGCGGCCACTCAGAGCAGTAGGTAATTTTTCATATTTCCTTTCCTCCACCTGCTGTCCCTCTTTCAATTCCGGCACAAAAGTCCAGAATCATTAGCCTGCCTGGTAGTCAGGCAGGGAAACTGGGTTGGATCGAAGTGGGTGTATTTCCTCCTTGACGTAGGACCCCAAGCAGCCCCATCCAACTTCTGCATTAAAAACGACTGGCATCACATCATTGACCGCACTGGCCATTGATGTATTCTTGATTGTACCGGGACTACCTGCAAACTATTAGTAGAATAAGCCATACACGGCTGTCAAATATGCAAAAAACAAAAGCCTCGCAATGACCTCCTGTCCCTTTTGGGACACAAAACCACCAGTCAGTAGTTTGAAGCATTTTGGATCATATTTGGGAGTCATAAACATAGATGATCATGAAGTATGAATGAGAACAATGGAATAAAACTGATATATCATTGCATAGATACTTAAGCTCTACAAACAAAGGAATTACTGGAAGACAAAGCACATCAAAGATCTCATTCTACACCCTGCTCCATTCCGATTTTCACTTTGGTAGATGAAGGTTTGGAAGTACAAGACAGCACCCAGCACCAATAGGATTTGCTCCCACATGTCATGCAAGTATCCAGGCTTCCGGGTTCAGTGACTCTGCTGTGTGCAGACATGACTGTTGTCAAGAGGCTGTGCTGCTGGCTCACCAACTCTCACGTCAGCCGCCCCCCCGGGGTAACCGTGATCAAGACCTCCATCCAGGCCCCACAGGGATGTAAATATGTGTCTCCACATAGTCTGCCGTTCTTCTCCCTGAAGGGCCCCAGTACCGATGGCAGTCCTACATTTTGCCATGAATGCTGAACAGGTATATTCTACTTGCAAATCACTCACTGCGATTCTTTTAATGGACATGTTTTCTGACCTCTCTGCTCCACCAATATTAGGCCAATCGGAATGGGAGGCAGGTTTAACCATTTCAGCCCACTTTCCATTAAGCACAAACCGAGCCTTTTATGAAATTAGACATGTGGATGGGTCAGCAGTTATCGTCACTGGAATAGTTCAGTACACCGTGAGTTATCGCAGATAAGTCAGAGGGCATCAACAGGTACAGACCACGCCATCGGGACCTGGCAGCCCTTCGGACTCCTCAACGCACGGTCTGGCTCCACCAGAAACATACCTGCTGATGCCACCAAAACCACATGAGTAATAGGATGTGAGACCGGTGTGAGACCTTCATGTGACAGCGGTGCTTCGAGACACTTCCATCCTCTTTTAACTCCCTTTCTTCACCTCTCCTTCTTTTCTATCCCACCCACTGTCTCTCAAAACCGACTGGTGCCCCTAGGCTTCTCCGTGCACTGACTCTATCTCTCTCGCAGTCGCTAATGGGCCGGTCAGGCCCCTCCCTCCGCCTCTGACTGGAGTGAGACGAGCCCCACGTCCCCAGGGTCCTGACTCGCTGCATGGGCTCCACGCCTGCTCGCCTGGCCGGGAGCACAAAGCTCCCACACACCATCCAGGAGAAGAGTGGCGACAGATCGGGGAAGAGATAGACGCATCCCGTCAGTGTTGCTCCCGTCAGCGTTCCGTCTGCGCTCGCCCCATGGCCTCGGCCGTGGGTGGGCGGGCCCGCTGGGTCACCCTGGCGCTGGTAACCTCCTGCCTGGCGCTGCAGGCTGCTTGCGGGTGCCCATCCACCTGTCAGTGCTCGTCCATAACCCTTCTGTGCCTGGAGATCAACAGCGTGTCCGCCGTCCCGTCGCTGGGACCACAGGAGAGCGATAACATCACCGACATGTGAGTTCACCTGCTTCATCACTTTGTCTCACTCACAGGTTCTGCTTTCCCAGAAAGTCATTTTATTGAACCCCTGCCTTAGGCGAAGAGTAACACTTCAGCATAAGTATGGCCTCACTGACTGTGTTGTGTTATCGCTGTTGAATTGGGTTATAACGTAAAAGGGCAGCTCAGCTTTTTGCCAAGAGGGTCTCCTCTCTTAGTTTTTTCAACCAGTGACCAGCCTTGCTTGCATTGTAATTTTTTTGCAGATAGCTTGTGACTTAAGAAATTACTTAATCATAATGCTTGTCTCAGTTTCATTATGGTACTGACCGACGCACAATAACAAGCTGTAAAGATAGCAATGTTCATAAATAGCAATGTTCATAGATAGCAATGAATAATTTAAGCAATGAGCGCAGAAAATTTTAATTCACAAGATTCAATAATTCACATTCAATAATTTTCTGAAGTCCGAGTTCAGGGGGGAGGGGCGTTTGGAGCCAACCTCATATATATATATATATATTCAAATATACTGCATATACCATTAGTATTGTGAGTCTGTTATATATTTTTCCTGACTTATATTACAGTTTAGTTTGTAAGGATACCTGGGATATTGTTAAATTTCTACAGGTATTTCCAGAATAGCCAAATAATCTTTAGAAATTTACTTATTTAGATGTTAGAAAAACTTGCTGGCAAATAAAGACAAGGGTTAATACAGGCAATGAAAAGCAGACGTTTGAAATGTTTTAAATTGCACATATCAAACCCCACAAGCAGGAAGTTCACTGTAGAGAAACAAAGACATGCATGTGTGAGTGTTTGTGTAAATGCAGGAGCACAGAATGCTGCCTTCCCTTAAGAACAAACAATGCTCATTGAATGTAGAAATAAGGCAATAATCAAGCACCAAATTCACAAGGACACATAGCAGCCAGTCTTGTTGATGATGTCCATAACTATTGATAACTAATGAGTAATAGACCACATTTCCAGTCAGCTCCATGCACTCAACAGGAATCGTGTTCGATAACTTCTAAGAATAGCGTGGCTAATGATGGTTGTGGAACTGAAACACGGGTGATAATGATACCGCAGCGCCGATTACAAGCGCTTCTTTCGTTGTAAGTACTAAATATCTGCATTACCACGAATGTTTTCTAATTGGAGTTTTTGGGAAAATGTGTCCAGTTACGTACGTATCCCACGCAAGCAACATAAAGCAGTCTGCGCGAATGAGACGTGTTGCACCACACAAGAAATAATAAGAAACGAATTAGACATTTTTAAACAGTCAAACTATAAAGGCAAACACACGGGACTATCCAGGTGTTACAGCCTTTTCGAACTCCCGGCCGCCTGGTCAAGAAACGGGAGAACGCCGGATTGCCCTTTAAGTGAGACAGACCGCGTCTATGGAACTGGCTGGGAGCACAAAAAAAAGTTTATTCGGCTGCGCAAATACGGATAATGCTGCGATTAGGGTATAGAGTTACAAATGCAATGATGTAAATTGCAAAATGACGATAAATGACAAATCACCCATTTACTTCTATTGAATAAGTTCTTGGTACTCTGTGGCAAACCGATCTTGTTTTTCGCCGAATTACAAACGGATGCATTTGTTGGACTCCTATCTGCACTTATGCTATTGCTGGGGTAGCACATTGTGGAGCAAATAAAAGACAATGCGATAAGCGACTCTCAGTATCAACTGGACTCTTTTGGCAAACGATGTTTTATCTTAGATTAATTACAAATGATTTATGCTAGCACGTCCCACGTCTTTTCTAACTCTCCCCCAGACAACACAATTACTGGTCTCTAACTGAATTTCGAAATTCAACAAGTCAAAAGCATTTTAAATGTTAATAAAAGAAAAGCCTGCTGAAAAAAACACCAACATGGCTGGTTACCAGCATGACCAGCATAACGTATGCTGGTCATACCAGCATATGTTGTGTTCTGGTGCTGGCGGACAAGCATCATTAATAAAATATTTCTGGTGGACCAACTTTGTGTGCAGCTACACCAGCGCCCCACCAGCACTTGGAAATCATGCTGGTTTATGATGTTTTTTTTTCAGTAGGGAAGCACAGCCGTAAATTACATTTTCACATGGTAAAAGCTACGTGACATTTCAGGTGGGCGGCTGTAGACTACTATTTACAAGAATGGCGCGCGCGAAAGGC
This sequence comes from Mormyrus lacerda, assembly GCA_015163995.2. Taxonomy (NCBI): domain Eukaryota; kingdom Metazoa; phylum Chordata; class Actinopteri; order Osteoglossiformes; family Mormyridae; genus Mormyrus; species Mormyrus lacerda. The sequence goes on along the minus strand of JAABNX020000053.1, from coordinate 11,539,458 downwards.
ACGAGTTCTCCGTTTAGCATTTTTCTGCTGAATTGGACGTTGCACGGGCTGCTTTCTAATTAGAAAGTCAGATCTCCACAGAATGTGGATTATTGATTTAAAATCTGTATCCTTTTCTCAGACTGTCACCAATGGCAATACCTACTCCTTTTCAGCTGCTGCGTCAATTAAAAACAATAGAAAAAGAACGATAGTAGGCAAATATTTCTCGATAGATCACATCAGTATACCTTTATCTAAGCGTACAAAGTCCAAATTTTACTAAAGAATGCTGTGTAAAAAGGCACTAGCCTTTAAAAAATTAAATGCCTGTATATATTAATGTTACAAAAGTAATATTTGAGAATAGGGTTATAGCTTTGGAATTGATGGAATTTAAAAAAAATGTTTTATTCACTTGTGCGTGTCTGTGCATATGTGCGTGTCTGCAGGTAAGTTTATGGCGAAAATGTTATTCCTTCAAACAGGGGCGCTGAGAAGGGGAGGCAAGTTAGGACGATTCCGGAGCCCTAAATAAAAAAGGAATATAACTGGATTTGTCAGGCCTGGGGGGGCCAATATGATATGCTTTCATGTGGCACAAAATCTCTAGCAACACCTCGGCCTTCAGATGTGGTAGATAGTCATTCAGTTCAGTCTCTGATTTGTGGTAATGTTTTTAAATGGAATATGACATTCTTCTGTGTTTTCTCATTTTGTCTCCTGTACATCAGCTACATCAAATATCAAGCCAACCTGGAGAACTTGACTGAATCAGACCTTGCCAGTTACAAAGAACTGAGAAACCTGTAAGCTCTGTTGCATTTAAACAAACTGCTGCATTTAAAAGAGCCATGCATGTTTTGTCTTGTGATTTGTGACAGCTCAAAATATTTACCTTTAAAATACGAGCACGATTTACTGTGCATTTAGTTTTAAAAGGAATGATCAAGTGATGGACACATTATGGTATATTTTGCACGATTTAAATGTAGTTCTACAGTGTATCAGACACGCTAGCAGTGTGTGTCCAGCATGGCCACTCACAACGCATGATGGGAAAATCACTGGTGTCTCTTGTGTACAGTAGTAATCCTGTGCTCTGCCAGAACTTTAATGAATATTCATGAAGGTCATGCGTGATGCTGTATGATGCTGAATGACCGTTAGCATGATCTGTCAAGGTCATCATTCTGAAGCCAATGGTGATCTTTTTGGTTCAGAGATTAAATTAATATTTTTAAATATTCTGCTCATTGAAGCCTTGCATTGAGCCTTACTAATTAATTCACTATGACCTTTCTAATGTTACTTGGCTAGATTTAAGCCATAAAACATTTTGAACTGAATGCCATATACGCTCATAGTCATAGATCTTCAGAAGCCTAAATAAGGCATAAAATGTATATTTTGCATTTCAATGTAAATATGTTCAAAGCAACAACAATCAACCTATTGTGTCTAATTTTTAAAATCAGTTTCTTTCATGACTGAGAGAGATTTTCCAGAATGAAATATCCTGTACATCTGCCGATTATTCCCTGACCTCTTCAGCTGCATGAACAAAGCCAGTTGTCTACTTTGTGATACGTCACACCTCACTTGTTCCAGCTTGCGGTCGGCCTATCGATCAAGGCGTGAAAAAACACACCCACCTACACAGATGAATGCATTTGGATGAATTCAGATGTAACAGGAGACCTTTTCCCACAATATCCATTTCTTGCTCCCTGTTCTCCTCTCCTAGGACGATCAACCATTGCGGACTGGTGCACATTTCAGAGAGGGCATTTCAATACAACCCCAAACTCCAGTATGTGTAAGTCATTCAGCTTTTATGCCGGATTCCTCTTCAGACCATTGGTCATGTCATAGCGATCAAAATATCTCATTCTTTTCAATGTCTATTTAGTTGCATTAGTTGCAGTTTTGTCTAGTTCCACTTGCAATTTTCCCCCTATATGCAGCTGGATGTTTTACTGGAACATTTCATGTTCAGAACCTTTTCCTCAATGTTCATTACAGCAAGGCTTCTCCTGGGACCTTAACCATTAACTTTTGGGTTAAGAGTTTACGTTCTTTACCGAACCATTAGGCAGCTGTACCTTTTCCAGTAACGTGTTCCAACCTGTGTTCTTTCAAGGTTTTTTGGGGGCGATTGGAGTTAAAATTGCATTGCTTTGCAAAATTTACATAAGCTTGTAGCGGTAAGTAATTGCTTGAACTGGACCAGTTGTCAGATTAGACTTGCTTTAAACTCTCCATGACTTAGTGAGTGATGTTATGATGATATGACATCATGAAATCTTAAATCTGCCTTACGGTGATTGGATCCCTCTCATGTTTTAGCTGCCTGTCTCTGTCTCATTTCTCAGAGGACCACTTTGTCAACGCTTGACACACATTCTCTTTACGGATAACTGTAATAAATAAAGTTTCTCATATTCTCTCCTGATCCTCCACGAAGGAAGTCAGGAAGTGACGGACACCTTGGTGACCATGTGGTCTGGTGTCACCCCACTGTGACCGAAATCCCCTTCCTGGTCTTTGCACCACGTGACACGCGAAGCTGTCATGGGTACGCGCTGGCATTTAAATGGCCGTTCCCCGATAAACATCCGCCTTTGACTTGTTCTCTGGAAGTTGATCGACTGATAGACTTACGCATAATAAATAGTCCATGGGCACAGAAGCTCCATTATCACTGAATCAATAGACAGTGTACTGCAAAAGATCTGCTCTTGGATGCCAAGCTCCTGTCTTGCATGAGTTGTTGAGGCGGGAGGTGGTCTGAGGAAAGTCCCATCTATGATGGTCGTTCTGCTAGGTTGCAAACAGCTCCAATTTCTGTTTGCTCTTTGTATTTCAAAGCCAGATATCTGGGTTAAACAGTAAGGCCACAGTGACGGCATGCGTTGCACATTGTCCTCTCTGCATGCGTGAATCCTACACAGCTGTACAGCCCGAGGCAACAATGCTCTTCTGCGTATCTGCTGTTCCTCCTGAGCAGAGGTGGGTAGTTCAGGTCCAGAGAGTAAAAGTCCAGACCGAGATTTTGTTTCAACTAACCAGTTGTGCATAAAGAGTCACTGTCACAGAATACAGGACGGCGGTGGCGTAATCGTTAGGGAAGCGTGCTTGCGATTTAAACTTTGCTGCTTTGAATCCCCAACCATCAGGGTACCACTTAGGTACCCTGAGCAAGGCAGTGCATAATACCTGCCTACTATGATGTCACATACGGGATTATTGAGAGACGCGTTTTGTTGGCTGATCGCTTTTACCTTCCCCCCTAGTCGGCTGAAAGAAAATCTTAGTCTGTGTTTTTACTCTCTGCACCCGAACTACCCACCTCTGCTCCTGAGCGCAGGGCAGGTGGCATGGTGTGATAATGACATTGGCCCAGTGCTCTCTGCGGCTTCTCGCTAAATCGGGCCGATGATGCATAAGCCCCAACGGCTGGCCCATCCTGTATGCACTTCTGAGAGCAAGGAAAACAAACCATTGACCCCCGTTGCCCCCGCATTAGACCTGCCAACATGGCTCTGCGTCAGTCTTCCTGCCACATTCCCAGGTGGCATCTACTGTTCTCTCCTCTGCGCGCGGGTCGGCCGCAATGCACAGAAAGCACAGGGCTGCCTTGGATGTGCGATCGGTCGCTTTGCTATAAAGAGAACCACAGATCACCGATAACAAAATAAAAGATGCTGGAGGCGTTGCTGGCTTCCTCTGTCAGCTTTCGGTTCTGGGCACTGGGGACCGATGCGGCAAGAACAGAGATGGTTAGCTCCTTTTGGGAGGATCCCTCTGGTCAGGACTGGCGAACAGAAAGGGGGGAGGCAGAGATGGGGCTGGAATAATGTACCTATTTGGTGCAAGGTTTCCTTTTCCAGGGTTTGCGGGGAGGGTGTCAGTCAAGACATAAAGAAATACAAGCTATAAAAAGATTTATTACCAACAGCTTTAAAAATTTGAATTCTTGGGTGGGCATTCAGGAATACTCCTTATAACTGTACCGAGGACAGGAACAAATCAAGAAGAAGAACAGCAGTCACCTGACTCTTCTGCCATTGTTGGCCCCTCCCCCTCTATACCGGTGTTCCGCCTAAATGTTCACTTTCAAAACTTTACAGCGGGGTAGCTGAATGTAGACTGATTGTATTAACTAACTGTATTTTCATGTGTCAGGTGTCCTCTTTGTTAAATAAACTGGTTCATGCTACAACAGTATTTTCATAGACGTGTTTCGCTCCATTGTAATCCAGGAAATGGCTTGTTGAATGTGTTTTTGCTTGGGTTGGCTTAGGCAGCAGCAAGAATAACAAGTCCTTAGGGGAACAGCAGCTCCCAGGGACGCCACCGGCAGTCTTTTTGCTAGCATAGGACGTAAAACTCATTCTGTAAAATCATATGACTGGGTATGACGAATAAAAGAGGAAATGCCACTGCGCAGACTGAAACAAAGCCAACGGTGTCAGCGGGTTGTGTCCGCGCTCATTCGGGTCGCGCTATCAGACAGGGCTTTTAACGGCTCTTCATTTAGCGAGGATGCATTACATAGAATGTTGCAGCCTATTTAGCAATTATACATCTATTATTGCTCTTTGCCTGCAGTAACCTGGCATTCAATTCGCTGGAAGTCATCAGCTGGAGAGTCTTCCACTCCCTTCCCCTAATCAGCCTGTGAGTAAAAGCAATGGGACAGAAGGCGGGAGCATCATTTGGTTGTGGGATCCAGGCCCTGTGGGATCCAGACCTCTGCTCCCTGCTGATTTCACCCTGATCTCCATGTTTCAGTGTTCTGTATCAGATACATGTAAAATGAAAATTTTTTTAGACTGGGATTCGAAAGGCTGTGGTACTGTGAGGTGACCTGTAACATTTCTTCTCCCTTTAGGATATTGAAGGAGAACCCTCTCTCCTGCTCGTGTGACATGTTTTGGCTACAGCAATGGGCAGCCTATGGGAGGGGAGATGTCCAGAGTCAGTCATTAACCTGCTCTGCAAATGGCCACCTCCGACTTCTGGAAGGCGTGGTGCTGGAGAACTGCAGTGGGTTGAATTTGCTCTCACCTTTAATGGGGGCATATTATATTTTTCCGCCTTTCCTTTTGTGCGTTATATAGCGTCATGCGCATGTAAACGGTCCGCAAAGTCTTGTAGCCCAAAGTACACGCCGAAGAGAGTAACTCTCACCGCAGAAACCACTCTTCCCTAACCTGCCTGAAATGCTTCATTAAAGTGCCAGCTCGTACTTCCGTGACGTGGTGAGGTCACCTGGTAACACAATTCTTATTGGCCGTCTACCTTCAAAAATCTGTCTACAGACTGCAAAACAGGGGCAGAACGTAGGGACGATGGGGCAAGCTGACCAATCACAGCACACCGGGCTTATTGAGGCTTATTAAGACAAGTTTATAAATACATGTGATTTCATTGAGCAAATTGTGCTGACAGGTTCGGCTACATCAGGCAGGGTGGTGGTAGCCTCTGAGTCTTGACTAACACTCCCGCACAGGTTTCCCTGAAGTGTCCATAGCTGATTCCCAGACCGTTCGGGAGGGCGGCAACTTGACGTTCATCTGCCAGGTGAAGGGACTCCCAACCCCGAAAATAAAGTGGCATACACAGCAGCTGCACTCCCCTTATGTGCTCCAGGTAAAAAGATATGAGGTAGAATGGGATGCGTGATTGGCTGCTTACTCTAGAGCCAAGAGACGTACATCCAATCAGTGTCAGTTTGTCATGCAACACATTCCCAGGCACTGGGAACTGCAGTCCAGTCTGGCTTAATGATGAGAAATGAGCTATGCAGTACATCATGTAACTTTTGGCTATTTTTGTGCCATTTTTAAAGATACAGTATGATGCTTGTCTACTATACATACACCTAACGATGGGAAAAATTAATATATGTACATGCTTCCTGAATGAATTTTTTGTATTAATTGGGAGCCTTCTGTACAAGATTATCATTGTAAAATGTAATAAATTAAATATAAGCAACCCATAGAGAAATACAGAGAAATGGATAAAAAACTAAGGCTGGGGCCGGAATTATATCTGTAAATTGCTTGGAAATCTGGAATGCTTTAATGCTGTAACATCAGTTGCATAACAGAAAAATTATATGCAATATAATTATGTGACATTTAAGAGATGCTGTTCAGGGAGGTGCGGGGCGTCTCCTCCAGAAGCCCTAACACCTGGTCCCATCTGCAGGAGAGGTTCAACGGGTCAAGCCTGGGGCTGGTCCTGCAGCTCACCAACGTCTCCTCCAGGGACAACCTGCGCAACCTGACGTGTGAGGCGGAGAACCAAGCCGGATCCGGGTCTAGCACCGTGTTGCTGGATATTCAGTGTGAGTGATGGATGGAGCCTCTGCGCAGAGTGACTGCAAGCGTGTAATGGGGTTACAATAGGGGGGCAGCAGGGGTACAGCAGGGGTATAGCGGGGTTACAGTAGGGGGGCAGGAGGGTTACAGCAGGGGTACTGGAAGGATACTACAGAAATGCAGCGGGAGTACAGCATGGGTTTTGCAAGGATACAGTGGGGGTACAAAGAGGGTACAACAGGGTTACAGTTGGGGTATATTAGGGGTACAGCAGGGGTATGGTGTGGGTACAGCAGGGGTACAATAGAGGTAAATCTTCCACCTGTCTTCACACTTCCGTTACTGCTCACCTGCCACTTTGGATCCTGTACTACCTCTTCCTACATCTGGATTATGAGTGAAAGGATACTTTACAGCTGGAGCCTGGTAATTTAAATGGGGTGCTAGACAGGAAAATACTGGAGAGAGAGAAAAAAGCTATTAAGAAGTCATTGAACCTGTAAAGAGTGTGGGTGGGTTTAGACCGGAAAACTTTTGAAAAGTCTTTCAAAGAGCTCCCCATGCCGTCATTTTATTCAGTTCTGCCATTATGTCACCTGTCTGCAGGATCTGCTGTGAGTTCTCTGGCAGTCAGAATCGGTGCCTGTAATGACTGACATGCTCGGGGGGCCGACACAGCACATCTGTGATCTTATTTAGAGACAGAAGACACAAGGAACTTTCTGTACTATCCACAACTCACAATGTCAAAACATTTATTTTCCAGATCTGTTAATTAAAAAAAAAACACAGACAATGGGGCAAACTGACACCATGAAGGTTTATTGACTGGCAGGAGTCATATTGCATGAACCGGGACTCCATACTGTTTTTTTTTTGTGGAATCATACTCTGGACTCAGACACGAGTCGTGCAGAAATGTTGACAAATCCTGTTTTATTTAAAAGGCATCATGTTCCATCAATTCTACTGTTTTTTTTTCAGCCCAGTAATCTAAATACATTCACCAACATGCTTTAATGATGATAGATGCCAGAAGGGCTGGATGGAAAGTAAACACATTATAGACCTCAGACAAATTGAGCACTTAGCATGCGTGTGTGCCTCTGTGTGTGTGTGCCATGGGTTTGGAGGCCGGTGAAAGGCCTGGAGACCCAAATGCTAATTGGCGTGGTTAATGACAGCCACTAAAAGCACAGCTGTCAGTGCTGTCCCTGTCCTGAGCTGATCCGCTTAAGCCCCTTCCTCCTATCGACAGTTAAATAGTTTGGCCTGCGGAAAGGATACGGCAGATGTGGCCCAGAGCAGAGATTGTTCTAGGATACATTGACAGTGTGCTCTGTGACGACGCCTGATTAGCGATGACGGACTCAGTGTCGGGCCTGAGATTTCATCATCCCTTTTTTCTAAGGCAACACACTGAAATGGACGAGTTTAATGAGGATTCACAGAGTGCTCAACTGGTTGGTAGAAACAAAATCTTGGTCTGGATTTGTAGCTTCACGACTTGAAGTGCGATTTAAAGAAGGAGGCTGGCGGAGATGAGGCCGAGGCTCCAGTCTGATGAAAACGATTAGCATCTGTCTACGCCAGCTCAACATGCTACTTCCATTCGTTCGTTGGAAAGGGAAATCGGCGCTTTTATTGAGGCGGGATGCTTGGCCTGAATTGCTTTTTATGCACCTACAGGCATTACTTAATTTTTTTAGGAATTAGATTTTGCGGTTAGGGAAGTACATGTGCTTTGGTTCGCTACTGTTTCAGGTACGTTAAAAGTTTTGGGTAGATTTTGTTTGCAGAGTCTCTGTAAGCGGCATCAGCATGGACATTTAAATGTTGTTTTGATTCTGATTCTTTTACTGCCCCCCCACAATCAAGTACTTTATTTAATAATTGAGTATTTTGAATTGCGTATAATAAAAAAAAAATGCTCATCAAAAGGCAGCATTTAGAGACATAGTTGAAACTAAAGTTAATGTTGCTATGGCGGCTGTTTCCAGGGAATCATAACTCAAATCTAATCCTGTCATCTTCTCCACTCGTGGATTTACACAAGCTGTGTTTTAGTGCCTTAGTAGCAATAATTTAATATTGATAAATTGATAATTTAATATTTGATAAAAATATTGATGGTGTGTTGGTAAGTGGGAGGGGCCTCAGGGTGGTCTCTTAGTGGGTGTGGCCTAGAGATGGTTGCCCATCAGGAGTGCCTAACTCTCTACTCATGTGCTCAGTCCCAGTCAGAATCTTGTGGTTGAAGGATGCCGAAGCGCAACACTTCTGGTGTTTCTCCTTCGCGGTGGACGGCAACCCCAGGCCCACTATCAGGTGGCTCTACGAAGACTCACCGCTGACAGAAACCATGTTCACCTTCACCCACCTGATCCCGGACATCAACGACGGCTCTGTGCTGCACGGCTGCCTCTTCCTCAACAGGCCCACGCACCTCAACAACGGCCACTATACTCTGCTCGTGGACAACGGGCTGGGCTCCGACCGTGCCACAGCCACCGGCATGTTCATGGAAAACCCTTTCGAACTCGAGGACCCAGAGGACCTCATCCTCGGTCAGCATTACCATTGTGACCCTTTTTACCATTTAGGGTTCATTCAGTTTGTTCTGTACTGCAACAAAAATGTGGATCTGAATTACAGCTCTAGACTTTTATCTATGAAAGATTATGAATCCTTTATTTTTCATATCTGCGTGAAATTCCTTATTTTAAATATATGAGGATGAAGTCCCAAAGCGTTATTTCCCAGCAAAGTTTGCCTGTGATGTGCATAACCTTGAGGTCAGTGATCTGACAGTGTCCCATTAAAACCAGCACGCAATTACAGTAATAAAATATTTCGTGGTTCCCTGTTATGTGGGCGCCAGTCCAGCCAAATAGCCCAAAGCCCTCCTAAAACTCCCCCCCCCCACCAACTTGTCCGAACCTCTGGAGCTTTTGCCCGGATGACGGCTCTCTGGCTTCAGTCAGGCTTACAATTTTGTTTACTGTGTATCTTCCGCTATTTATTAAGCAGAGGTTAATTTTGCAATTGGGCTTTTTAATCTGCATATTTCCACATTTCAGCTGAAAATAATACCCAGTAGCAGAAGCCCTGCAGAAGTTACCTACGCCTGCTGTTTTTGTGTCACTGTAGGTCACCCTCAGTCGTACATGAGTCTGATTGTTCTGATGATCATAAATCGAGTGCCGAGACGCAGCCCGGCGTCGTTGTTCTCTGCCTTGATCCCTGCAAGCCTGAAACCTCTAAACCTCACCCCAGAATATAACCAACACATATAACCAAATAACCTTATATGGAATAACACGTCAGATGATAGCTACTTGTCACTATTGTACATTAGCATGGTGTAACTCAGATACTTTATGTAGAAGATCTCAAATCAGCGTCAGCACTAGATAAGCAGTATATCATTGTCTTTTCTCACTTTTTAATTATGCTTCTTATTTTTCTCAAATCCCAGTCTTTACTGATGATCCAAGTAAGTTGACTGCATGCTTTTTTTTTATATTAGCAAAGCTGCATAGAGGATTTCAAAACTAGCAAATAAATAAATGATAAAGTGTGTCTTATTTGTAGTTTCATGCATGGGTAGATCTAATAGTGAGCTATAACTCTGATATATGACCAAATTTACTTAATAGATGAGATTGCAATGGTTTGCATGCTTATAAGTGGATGAAACGATTCTGATGAGGGTGTCCTGCATGACTTTTTATTCTGAGCATTACAGGACTGATGAAATAACATATTTGTCTGATCTCTTCAGCTCCCACCAACAAATCCACAGAGAACATCAGAGGGAACCCGGGAACTGAGACGTTCGGGGTGCGTCTCTCATGCTCCTGTTCCCGATAGACGAAATGAGAAAATGGGGGGCAAATGGGGGGCAAATAGGGGCAAATGGTGGCAGATGGGCGCAGCTCCTGTAGGATCAGTGTGGAAAGCGCCGCCAGCACGGAGGCGCTGCTGATCACGGGCTCCGTTTCCGCTCGCAGATCTCGGTGGCAGTGGGCCTGGCGGTCTCTGCGTTTGGACTCCTCCTTATCACCGTGCTGGTCATCAACAAGTGCCACCAGCAGCCCAAATTCGGGATGCGCCGTGAGTTCCCTGTTTATCCTCCGTTCGGCTGTCTTTCATGTCTGAAAGCTCTGTCATCAAGATTATGCTGGGGGAATCTATTTGAAACTTGGATTCTTACGGCAGGGATCAAAGGAGACGTCTCTAGGACAATACAGATGTTTCTTACATCCAGTTGAGCCTCTTTTGGGGCTTTCAGTGATGATCAGGAAATAAAACTTAGTCTTATCTTTGTATCGTAAAGATGCTTGATTTTTCTAGGAAAAAGGGCCCTAATGAGATCCGATAGCAATTTTTCATCCCCTTCTAGAATTAACATGGACTATAGATAAAACCTTAAAAAAGAGAAAAAAAAAGTACAATAACAGGAATATAACTGACACTGGTAAATAGTTTTAGCGTGTATGATCTTACTTGAACACAAGATACAGGTCAGGCTGGATTCACATTGATCTAGCTGGATTCACATTGATCTAGCTGGATTCACATTGATCTAGCTGGATTCAAAGACCATTTCCGTAGTTTTCACATTATCGTCGGTACTGTACTTGGGGGGGGGGGGGATGGGTAACGGGGGAGCA
>JAABNX020000053.1:11517060-11528334 GCA_015163995.2 Mormyrus lacerda | reverse complement strand
TACCCCCCCGCCCCCCCCCCCCCGGACCCCAGCCAACGTGTCTGAGTGGGCCGGATGGCCCAAAGCCCCCCTAAAACCCCACCCCCAGCTCCTCCGGGCCTCTGGGGGTCCTGCCTCAATGACGGCTTTCTGGCTCCAGCCAGGCTTATAATTTTGTTTACTGTGTGACACTTATACTCATTAGAGAGCAGCTTATTTCAGAACTGGGCTTTTTAATCGGAACAGCATTTTTCATCCATCGGCAGCAACAGAACTAAAATCATCATCATCTTGATCATCTTCATCATCATTATTATTATTATTTATTTTATTTTTTTTCTTACAGTAGTCATGTATTATTTATGTATGTATTCATTTGCCAGACACATTCATATTTTTGGAGTATGAAGGGAATAAAATGCATAGCACAAATCAATATGAAAATGAATAATTTATTACTAAAGATCTAATTACAGTTTAATCACCAGGCTTCCGCAGCAGTTCAGGCCGGTACATTTCCAGACAGAGTGCAGTAATAAGTGCGACTGAAAGGTTTTAAATAGCAAAATTGCAACTGCAATTTTGAAAAAGAGCGCAAGGCTTCATCTAGAAGTTTTGGCAGATTGGGGGATAGCCGAGAAACTTAAGAGAGAATCCTCATGTAGGTCCTCATTCTCACCCTCAGTCCCATTGAGCATCTACCAGCTGTTGTGAGCTTAACAGTGGTCTACCTAAGTAAAGTAGCTAATTACTATTTATGAGAATTACATTGTGAACCACATATCATTTGGTAAGGCACTTTCCTTTCCCTCTGCGAACAGGCGAATCTGTGCTGGGCTCCAAGGACGACCTTGCCATCTCCCTTCGCTTCATGGCGGGCAGGAAGAGCACCCCTTCCTGCGACGAGGAGACCCTGGACTTTGTGGAGAACCCTCAATATTTCTGCAGCATCTTTAAGGAGAAGGACATGTGTGAGCATATAGTACCATGATCAGTCTCCTGCAGACCAAGTTTTCTGAAGATATATCAGAGAACCACTATATGGTAGAAATCAATGTTTCCCAACATGGTCCTCGTGGGCCTGCACATGGGCCACATTTTTGCCACCAGCAGCTGGGAGGGAGCAAAAACGTGGACTGTCAGTGGGTCCCCAAGGACTGGGTTCGGAAACACTGCTGTAAATGTTTGGAATTAGAATTCATTGAAACAGAACTGAGATGTTAAATGAACGAATGAATGCTGCCACCAGGGATCGTCTTGGTGGCCGATTAGTCTTGTCTGGTTGGTTCCCCTGCAGGTGTCCAGCACATAAAGCGGCAGGACATAGTGCTGAAATGGGAGCTGGGTGAGGGAGCATTTGGGAAGGTGTACCTGGCAGAGTGTGCCAACCTGAGCCCCGACATTGATAAGATGCTGGTGGCCATCAAGGTACGTGGGCTAAGAGGCGGGGGGGTTGTTACATCAGGATGGCACATCACAAGAAGGGGGATCATCTGACCTGCCCTCCTGCCAGAGGTGGAAAGTTCAGGTCCAGAATGTGCAAATCCAGACCAAGATTTTGTTTCAACCAACCAGTTGAGTATAAAGAGTCACAAAGTACTCAGTTGGTTGGTTGAAACAAAACCTTGGCCTGGATTTCTACTTTCTGGACCTGAACTCTCCACCTCTGCCCCCCTGCACCTGCAGACCCTGAAGGACGCCAGCGAGTCGACGCGGCAGGACTTTCAGCGCGAGGCCGAGCTGCTGACGGTGCTGCAGCACGAGCACATCGTGCGTTTCTACGGCGTGTGCGCTGACGGCGAGCCCCTGGCCATGGTCTTTGAGTACATGAGGCACGGCGACCTCAACCGCTTCCTCAGGTAACGCAGGGCTGCCGGGACACTAGGGGGAGCTGGTGAGTGTGTGAGCATGGATAACGGTACCTTCGGTTTGGAGAAGGGGGAGCCCATTTGGTAGAATTTTTCAGGGGTCCAGCCATGTCTTTCTGTGACCCAGCAGGTATGGGCCCACACTCCGCAATGACGTTCGGCTCCTATTAATAATGTATAATTAGTCCTACGACGCTGTATCACATAGCACATATATCGGTGATTCCGGCAGAGGTTACGTACTGGCTGATCGTGACAGCGACTGCTGAAAATGGGGTCTTGTGCTGCACTTGATCTCGCCACAATGGGCGAGATTTTTTTTTCAATTTTGGGCGACGGCTGGAGCTCAGGAGAAGGCCGGTTGAAGTAATCGTGTCCACGGGCCCCGGGAATTATGCTCAGTGGGCCGGGACTCACATCTAATAGGGTGACTGTCTTGTGAGACAGGCCAGGAATCCAGAGCGTCATACAAGCATGTGAAAATAATCATGCTACTGTAATGTCATGATAAATCATGTAACTATGTCATAATGCTATAGCATAATAGCCCAGATATGTATTTTATTCTGCTGAATAGTAATTGATAATATAAATGCCTAGCATGGCCTGTGCTCTATTTATCTATCGGTATAACGTTCTATTACTCTATGCGTCTTGGAGCCTTATTAAGGGGCCTGGCTGACTCATTAGTGCCGGATCGCTCCCATACTTAAGGCGCTCAGTAAACGGTGCGCCGGCGTCCACAGCCGTTACCTGCTACCAACCTTAATGGCCGTGTTTGTCCCCGTGGCACGCTCCGTTCCGGACCCAACAGAGCGCACGGTCCTGACGCCCACATCCTGGAGGAGGGCAAGATGCCCCCGCAGGGCGAGCTGAGTCTGCCGCAGATGCTGTGGATCGCAGCCCAGATCGCCTCGGGGATGGTCTACCTGGCCTCGCTGCACTTTGTCCACCGCGACCTGGCCACCCGCAACAGCCTGGTGGGAGAGGGTCTGCTGGTGAAGATCGGCGATTTTGGCATGTCCCGGGACATCTACAGCACCGACTACTACAGGGTGAGGCATGCCGGCTGCGTGTGGGGACGTCCTGTTAGTGTGTGGGTGAGCGTCCACGGACTGCGTGGGTGTGGGCGAGCCCAGCGGGGCAGACAGCATGCGGAAGGCCCCCTGCGGGGGTTTGACATGGAAAGCATAAAGCCAGCACCCCCTCTCCCCCCCCCCCACCCCCAACGCAGGTTGGCGGCCGCACCATGCTGCCCATCCGCTGGATGCCCCCAGAAAGCATCATGTACAGGAAGTTCACCACGGAGAGTGACATCTGGAGTTTCGGCGTGGTCCTCTGGGAGATCTTCACCTACGGAAAGCAGCCCTGGTACCAGCTCTCCAACAGCGAGGTGGGCGGACAGGGATTGGGGGGTATGGCGGGGGGGGGGGGCACCAGACTCAAACAGAGCCCAAAGTAATAATCTGCTATGCCATTTGAAAAAAAAAACCAACAATATGGAAGGAGGACTTAATTTAAGTTTCTTAGTTTCTTAAAATTCATATATACTATAAAGGTATTTAGAGCTAATTTTGCGTAACTTTAATTGCGGTCAAAGTTTCTTTTCTGCAGAATTTTTTTTTATCTTTATTGACCCTTGGAACGCAAAAAAGATAGAGCAGATCATGAATTGGGACAGGATCCGTCCCGCTTGATAGCTAAAAGGCAGCATCTGGTCCCCCTTCCAGACCCTACACCCGGCACGGGAGAATCTCGCCAGGCCAAAACACAAAAAGGCCTGAGGTGGATCGTCTTTCACACCCACCCTTCTAATCTCATTTACTGCCATCTTTGCCCATGCGGTGATTCGGCTTAACCTTGTTAATTCAACCACTTCTGACCCCTGATTGATGCCTAGGGCTAATTTATAAGGCCACAGACGGATTGTTACAGTTATGGGGAGGAGTCACAGGCAAAGATAGGTACGATTCGCTTTTTATATCTGCCTTGGCAAGATTGAATACATTTTACAGGGTGAAGCTGCCTGCTGCTGATAGACCTGTCATTTAATTTGTTGAAGACTTTCCATCCTGGAAGGAACTAATGTCAACACTTGGTGTCCCAGAGCTTGGATTGGTGTAGAATTCGCTCTTAGATTAGCAGCTCATAGCAGATACTGCCAATAGTCAAAAGTGCTGTTGCAGAGTTAGTCATTGAAAAGAACCGAAAGTGCTCTTGGATTCTGAATCAAAATGATAACTATTTAGTGTAAAAAACAAAGCCAAAAAGTAAACCCCTATCACAGGCTAAATTACTGAATCACTGCTGAGTAGAGCTACAAAATTCTTGGAATTTTCAAAGTCGGAAACTTTCATTAGGAATTAACAGGGATATATGGGAGTTAATGGGAATAAACTGGAAATTTGCAAAATTGCAGGGTGGCCTATAAAAGGGAACTGAAATGTAATTGGAAAAAAAACATCTTGATGGCACTAATAATTATATCATTGTGTAACCAAGTGCTTGTGAGTAATTATGTGTGTGTAAAAATACCCCAAAATAAGCATCTGCATCGAAACACTCTGCTTATAAGTCAAATTCTATGTTGCATTATTCATACAATCTGCTTTCTTTGCCATATATGACAACTTGTATGGGGTTCCATGGAGTTCAGTATTTCCAAAATTCCCCTGCTTAACTTCCCATGGAAAGTTTCTGCAAAGTTTTTGGAAATTTTCAGCCCCTTTGCAACCCTACTGCTGAGCTGGTGTCAGCTGGGGTGAGCTTCAAATGCTGGGCACCAGGAATAGGTCACATGCTCCATTCAGAAATAAAACGCCATGGGATTTTAAAGACTCAGCAGCCCTTCTCCTGGAAAGTTTCATGTCTCACACAGTTTCTTCCCACGTCCACGCAACCTCTCTATAGGCCATCGAGTGCATCACTCAGGGTCGGGAGCTGGAGAGACCTCGCACCTGTCCCAAGGAGGTGCACCTGCTCATGCAGGGCTGCTGGCAGCGGGAACCGCAGCAAAGGCTGGATATCAAGACCCTCCACAGCCGCCTGCTAGCTCTGGTCAAAAGCCCCCCTATATACCTGGATATCCTGCAGTAATGGGGCCTCCGAAAGAGTGGGAACACGGGTCCATGGCCCCCAGGCAGCCACCTCCACCACCACCCCCCAACACAACCTGCCATAACCAGACCGACAGATGTTGGGATAGCTGGGATTACAGGATGAACATGTTAGTACATCATTTAACTCGCCCTTCTTGATAAAGCCGACGGGGTCATGACACCGATCGCATGGGGGGAGCATGAGCGACATGAGCGACAGTTTGCTCATTGGTTTATTTTGAGGAAGCGGAACCATATCAGGGTTGTAGAAGGGAGTCACAAGGACAGGGAATGGATCAGGAATTGGGAAACAATGTTCATGTACACTCCAGACAGTCACTAAAACGTAATAATTTATTGCCGCATTTTCTCCCATTTGTTATAAGTACTACACACTTCTAATGGATGGATTATCAGGTTCATGCGATATGGGTAGTAGTTATTTGTATTAAAGGTTTAATTGCATGGCCTTTGTTGCATTAAAATGTAACAAAGAGTATATTCTGGGAGATGTGATCTTGTTTACCAAGTACTTATTTCCTAACATGTGTATTGGCCATTATTAAATTTGCGATATGAAGGCGGCAGTGGAATGTGTTGGCTTCAAGTGATTGGCTGGTAATGCTGTTGCTAGGTGACCTGGCACTGCTTGGAATCTTTAAAAGAGCTTGAGACCAGGAGCTAAAAGCTAATGAAATGGGCTTGTAATGGGATTTCAAAGCCCTCAAGTTTGACTCACAATGGGGGTGATACACTCTGCCATCTAGACCAGTGAGCTTATTTGCTTAGGGAAAAAATCCTTTTATAGGATGATATAAAGTGCATATTTTACACATTTTGGAATACATGTGTACTGTTACATTGTAGGCTTAAGCTAATGAAAAGGGGTCATATTCCTCAGTTGGGCTTTTTGTCTTAAGTAGAACTTCCCACTGTCCATGGGAAATTATCACTCAGCCACATACTGTCCAAGATAACCTTGTTTTTTTGGACCTCTCTGGCCCTGAGCTGTGAAAAAAGAACCAAATTTTTCTATCTGAAAAGGTACCTTGAAATATTTTTTTTCTTTTTTTAGAGGGCAAAATGATTTTGGGTGAAAGTCTCAACATTATCTTAAAAGTCGGCGTAACAGTCTGACACCCGATGTTTTAAAATGTGAAACGTGCGTCCTGATGAGTGTTTATGTATAAGCATCTGTGATTGATTGTGTGAACACTGATGTGTCATGAAACAGAATGTATATAGCTAATAGATATGTATGATACATAATGTATATAGCTTTAACAATACCACTGCATGTCTATTCAGTCAATCATCTACAGCACGTCTTCAGACTTCACTCTCCGAATGGAAGTAGCCTTGACGCGCCACAATGCTGCTTTGATCCTGTGGGCATCAGTGTTAAGAGGCACATGACTTGTATCCATTGTTACTCCTTCAGTATTGTTGTAGCAGTTTTATAATACATGTGTAAATTAAATGTTGCATTTAAAAACATGATTTAAATTTTTATCTTGTGAGAACGCAGGGCTCTGAAGCTTTCTTTTTATATTTTACATTTTTCACGTGTGATTTTTAGAAGTACTTTTCGCACTGCTGTCTCATTCACAATGCATGGTTGTTAGTTATTTATCTTAATGGGCCATAGATCTTCCCCATAAATCTATTCATAGTTATGAGCTATGAATAAAAAATTAATCAACTGAATATAAATAACGAATGCTTGGTCAAAAGGTTTATGAAGGAAGTAAAACAAAAACGACCCAAACTTTATACATTGATTGTGGAAGAAAAAAGTCGTGAAAATGTTAGTTTACTGGATTTCCCAAGTAAAATGACTTTAAGGTGAAACATTTCAAAGATAGCAAATCTGGAATCCAGAAATAAATCACGGTGGCATTTCCAATAAAATGAAAATATGTGATGGCAAAAAATAAATCATCATGAATGAGGAAAAAAAAAATCTGTCTTGTTTTAGTTGACATTGTTGCTCCGGAGAGGAATAATGCTGATAAAATACATAACGTCTCGAATCTTTTAGCTACACAAGTGAACATTTAGAAGCACTCCCACGTATCATTTACCGCTTCTGAAACCATTTTCATGTATAGTGAGTGACATTTTTAACAATATACATGCTCCGGGTTAAATGCCGTTCTCAAGGGTCCAACAAGAGTGTTCCCTCCTGAGGTCTGAACCAGGAACCTTCTGGCCACAAGTCCCGTTACTTACCGAGTAGGCAGGCCAGCAGGCCGCCTTTATAGCTTTCAGCAGCAATCGCACGCGCGCTAGGGCACGCGCACAAATACATTAGCCTGCGGCCACGGAGCATTGGCGCGCGCTTGCCCGCGGACACGTACGCACACAGCTCCGTTCGCACCCTGGGGAGCTGTAATGGAGTCTGAGTAATGCAATCACCGTCTCATTAATGTCCTCAGCAGCGTTCCAAGCGAGAGCTCTCAGGGCTGGTATTCCTGTGGTATGCGATTTCACCCCTTCTGCTCTAATGAGGACCCCTCTCCCACCAACCCTCTTCCCTGGACCCCGGACCTCACCCTCCGCCATCACATCGCTCCGAGTGGCCAATACATTCTGTCACATTCACACCACTTCAGTCCTAATCTCCTTATTAAATGATCTCTGGCCTCTTCTGACCAGTTCTTTTCAACAGCGTCGTATGAGCCATTTTGTTGGGTTGATGCATCAGTCAGGAAGAATCATTTAAGAATTTTGATAATCAAGAAGAGCTCATGATATACTGATTGTGCGATGTTAGATCCTAACCCCGTGATGCATGATGCACCTTACTTAGAAAACCGAACTGCTTAAATCACACATACTGCCCAAATGACCGCTTTTAAGACATATAATTTAAATTCTCCTTAAATAAATACGTCACCTTTTCCAGAAAATTCGTATAATGAAAACGCGTCCATTTTAACGATATCTTATGAAGGGAATATAATAATTTTCCATGCAGAAATCGGAAACGTCAGCGTTTAAAGCAGCTCAGTGGGTAAGGGTTCCACATATCATATAAAACCTCGTTAAAAATATTTTCTCCAGTATATTATACAACTGTATAAATTACTGAAATTTTGTTTGGAATAAAAATGTCAAACTGCAAAGCAACAAAATAATAATTATGAAATTAAATAAAACATCTAAATGAGCGTGTAAAGCAACGGGAAATAATGTTCATAATAAAAGTTTTGTGTAATTGTTTAGGCAGCCCTGCCCCCTACTGGCCAGATTATTTTAAGTAACTGAAGCTTAATATTCACGCCGGTTACGATACTGAACTACTAGAAAACATGGTTTGGAAAGATGTGCCAGTATCTATATATATCAAAATGCAGTTACGTTTCAATTATTTAAATGTACTGATTCTGTAAATCCCAAAGAGCAGTTTTTAATAATGTCGTGTACGTTTAATAACTGTACCGTGCACATCCTGGCTGGGGTAGCTAGCAAAGCCCTGAAAGTGAGAGACCGTGTTATCCAATATTAATATCGTCATAGTCACACAATTATCTCATTATATAACATGCCTACTTTTTTTCCTGGCTCGCGTAATTACTAATCAAACAGTGGCCTGCATTTGATAATACCTCTCCTGCCTGTCTCCGCCACACGGCGCACATCCACCTCGCATATGGTCTCATAAAACGTACTTTCACCCTACAGCTCTGTAAAACTTCACTAGTTATCATGGCTGTGGTTTCAGACATAAATGATCGTCAGCAAACAGCAAATTGAATACTGGCACTGCCAGTCTGGCAGTCTTGGGCTGTGCGGTTAAGGTGTACAGTTGTGTTTTTGGTGCTATTAAAGCGTCTCTCCCTCGTTGAAAATTAGAACAGTGCAATTTCATTAAAGAAACACTACCATTTTTAGTGATGTTTGTTGCTGACGTTCTAACCTTATAAGATAACTATATTTTAATATGTAAAATAATAAAAAAAAAATACAAGTAAATGTGAAAACTGAAATGTAAAAAAGACAGGATCAACATGTATGTATTTTTAATTTAGACCACTAGATGTAGACATTTATTTGGTAAATATCACTACCGGACGCATCACTGCAAAAATATTTTTTTCTTGTTAAATATTTAACTATATTAGAACACTAGTTACGTTACGAATTATTAATAATCCATTACAAAATTATTAATAATCCATTAATAACCTATTCACTAAAAGTCAATGTTGGAGAAAAAAAATCAATCAAAATAATCCCCTCTGCTAAAAACCTTAACAAAGTAACTTTTAAATGTACAAAAATTCTTAAAACATTGTCATTGAATCTTGTACGTCCCCTTGAACAATTACGCAGAAAGCAACTGTTGTACAATATAAAACTTTATGCGCTAAAAAATACTTCGTAATTATAAAATAGTAATTATAAAATATGAATCAAAACAGAGAAGATCTATAATCGGCTCCACAGCAGTGACAAGGTTCTGACAATTTTTTACTGTAAAATGAATATTATGCATCCATCCAATCATCTAGGGTGACTGGGGCTCAGAGTCTGTTCCAGGAAACGCAGGATAGTGACAGATCCTGTATGGGATGCCAGGTTTTTAGGGCGATTTAGAGACACCAGTTAACCTAACGTTATGTCTTTGGGAGAAAGCCCACGCGATCAGAGTGGAGGCAGGATTCACACTCCTAACGCTGGAGGTGTGCCATGACATTATGCCCCACAAAAACCTCCGCGCCACCCCACACACTGCATCCAAAAATCCATAAACCATCCATCCATCTTCTAACCACTTATACTGCTCAATGTCACATTCAGTTACGGAAATAATGAATCCAGTTAAGTCCTCAGATGGTTGAAGAGTGAAATTCTGCGCCAGCACTGGGCTGCCGAGGCTGGAATTGCGGGCTCCCCTTTGAGGCCTCGAGGGTGGGTGCTGTGTGATATTATACGGGCAGAATTCAATCAACAACTCAATCAAGGCCCATTAATTAATATTCCAGATCCAGAGATGAGCCAGCATTAAGTGTTTTCCATTACGGTGCGTCACTCAAATGATAAATATAATCCCAAGGACCAGGGTAATGATCCATTCTATAGAAGTGCAACGGTAGTTGATGATTGAGATATAACTACTTATGTCTATCTGAATGGCTTTTCTGACATGTGGCAACATGCAAGTATTTCTTGGGGGCTAAATGAATTAAGCTTCTGTGATCAGAAGGCGGCTGGTCCAAATCCCAGTCTCGGCAGAATAGCCACATGACTGTCGGGCCCTTGATCGAGGCCCTTAACCCCCAGAAAATGCCCCAGGGCTGCTGGATAAATAGCTGGGCCTGCGGTTTGACCCCAAGCTTTGTTCTCACATGTTTGTGTGCTTATGATTTGAGAGGAGAGCAAGATGGGATATTGTGCAAATGGAAAATCACAAAAGGCATCATCACACATGCTGGAGCTGCCAGTAGGGACTGAAGCCATTTGAAATAATTATCCGTGAATCCCGTAGGCTGGACATTTGCCCCCCCTGCACTGGTGTGCTTGTGCGGTGGCTGCAGCACAGACAGACTGGCGTGGCGTGTAATGCGAAGTGAACTCAAACTGAGGGGCCTGTCAAACGTCAGGAAGCCTCCGTGGCATTAAGCGCACTTCAAATATGCACCTTCAGCCCAGCTTCTTCTAAACCAGAAGCTGCTCACAGGTCACAGAGTCCAGCCGGGGCTCCCATCTGGCCCTGCGCAGATCCCAAGGACAGCTGCTCGTGTGTCGAACCAGTACGAGACAGTACAGGTGGTCCTGGCGATTAATGCCCATGTGATTAATGGGCGTGCGGTGTTCAGACACTGGAGCAGTGTTAAGCTGCAGATTCTCCATCATCTGTAAATGAGATGTTATTGTTGCTATGAAACCAGGAAGGAAAGCTGGAGTCGTGGCGGTCACTTACCTCCCCGCCTGACGCTTGTCAGCCTGCTACTAATAGCCATCGGAAAAAAAAGATATGGGGCAAATCGGGTCTATTTAATTAGCACTGGGCCTAATTGAATCCAAGAAACCATAGTTGTTTGCAGACTTGCGTGCTTGTTGATGGAGCTGATGGGAATTTGAAAAGCATGGGTTATTGGATCAGACTGGCACCAAGGGGGTGGAGGTTTGGGGGCGGGGGTGGGGGTGGCTGATAGGTCACTGAGGGGAACAGAATGCATCATCTCTGCTCCTGGGCACCTCCTGCTTTGGATCTGTCACCACCTCGCGGATTCCTGCACCAAAGCACTACAGCGGATCCTGAAGCCTCTTGACGTGGCAGCTTCTGTTGTCAGATTTGGAATTTTACTCCATCCCCCCCC
>JAABNX020000053.1:11494504-11508771 GCA_015163995.2 Mormyrus lacerda | reverse complement strand
CGCTGTAATTACAGAGGGTGACGTCACAATGCATGTGGATTCACCCAAGACCAGTAAGCTTTACCCTTAACTTTGCTATTTTTGGTTATTACATTCACCTGACAGAGAGTACAAATGGTTTTGGGACTGGTATCCCACTACCACAGATGCTAAGACAATAACTCAAAAATTATTTGATTGATGTTTATCATGTCATACTGGTGAGGTGAAGTGAGGAGAGTGTGTAAGGTTGGCTTGTAATAAAAATATTTTAGCTATATTCAGGTATTCTCGTTCGGTGAAATCTATTGTGAGTAAACCCCCCTGCACTCGACTAGATTTATTGTTGGGGAATTTAATTGTGCACATCTGGTAAACATAATTACTTTAAGACAAGTCACTCAAAGTGCTACAGGGGTGCCAGATAAATGGCTTGACCCTGCAGTCAGACCCCAGGCTTTGCTTTCAACTTGTGTGTGTCTGAAAAAGTGAGCAACATTGAACTATTCAGACTGAAGTTCAACCATCAGCCAAGATAAAGTCACTTGTTCTCCAACATTTCTTGTTGTTTTGTAGGCTAGAAATTGGTGGACTCTACATGAAAAAGTCGAGTTTCAAATATTTTCATTTGTAAGTACAGTTTGTAAGTACTTGTTTACTGTAGCTGACCCTGTTTATATACTGTAAATAAGAATGCTAATTTTTTGTTCTTTTTTCGCAAAAGTCACGCTGCTACGTCTTTTGGGAAATGTGTGGATTAGAGTCTGCACCTGTTCTGTGTGATCGCCTGTATTGAAAATAAATGCTGTCTGGTTTTGAACCAATAAGGGATGCAATTTCTCTCATATATCCAGACCGCTCAATCTAACCTCCCTAACAAAGATCATCAGTGTGGACCCGGGCAGGTGGGGGTGACCCATTTTATTTCTTAAGATCGAAAGTGACAGCCCTATTGGAGGACTGATATTTCGACAGAGGAAGACGTGCGTCTCCATTCAGGCAAATGCAATGACGGAGTGAGGAAAAAAACCATGAGATTCTGAAAAAGCTGACTGATGTGAATTAATCTTAGGTTGACGGGGTCCGCCATTTAAGGGACACTACGAGAGTGAACACTCAAAAGGAACTATAGCTGTGCTTTTCCAGAGACATATCACGCATTATTATAAAGATATGGGCCCAAAGAGTTATGCATATAGAGCTTTTTATTATGCGCAGTACGATGAAGCTGATGACCACTAAACCCCAACTTCTGACTTTGCAGTTGCATTCTCTTTAGGCAAGAACACAGATAACCAAAGCATTAAGTTTAATTACACTGAAAATCAGAGAGCTTGAAATAGCAAACTGAAAGTGCAAAAAAAAAGAAAATCGGGTGCACAATTTAGGGATTACATAAGCTTGATTTAGTATTTCATGGTAACGTGTGCATTATTCTGTATATCATGCCCACAGGAAAATAAAATAAAACAAAATAAAATAAAACAAAAACTTCACGTTCACGGCCCCTCCAGGGCCCCTTCTATACCAGGGTTTCTCGGTTCTGGTCCTGGAGGGTCAGTCTGCACCACAGTTTGCAGACTCCACTGCTCAAACACACCTTATTCAGCTCACCTGCTAATTGCCAGGTTTAGTAGGTGTGTGTGAGCAGGGAAGTCTGCAAACTGTGGTGCAGACTGACCCTCCAGGACCGGAATCTGTCATGCCACGGACCATGTTCTTCATTGGTAAAGATAGAATATATTTAGACATACTCTATAAAAAGAATTATGAATTTTTAGTATATACACAAAGGCCAGTTAATTGGTGGTAAAGTGGTCTGCGCACTAAATAAGTAGGTGCGGCTTCAGAGTTATGTGTCACAACTAGGACTTTGTTTAAGGAAAAAAGCATTTTTTTGCCTTTTGGATTTCCAGTTGATCTACCCTGGACTTCTAGAAAGTGGACAGGTTGGCGAGTGTGTGAGGGGAATAGATTAGGTACAGTGCTGTCGATCTGACAGCCCCCATTTCCAGTCAAGTAGCAAATTAACGTTTTAATCTTAAATGTTCAGATTTTGTAGCATTTCCTGGCTCGTCAGAGGTTTAAGAAGGGGTATCAGTCCATTTCAGGGTAAGCACCCAAACGAACGGCATTTTCGAAGCACTACCCTAAAGCACATTTGTGCACTGGAGGGCACCTACAGGAACATTGTTAAGAACCTTCAACCACATATCAAATCTAGCACCCTGGAACTGTGTAATTATAATGCTAGCCAATAACCACTGCACTGCCCTGAACAAGACCACACATATACAAAGCAAATTATTCTTTATTTCAGTTTGAGTGCTACAGTTTCCGCATACACCCAGTACATATTTAATAAAGCGGCAGTACAAACAGTTAATATACATTTAACATAAATTTGATTTACAAAAAGCAAAATAAGATTACTCTGTTATTAAAACAAAAGGCACTTGTTAATCCAGCCCAATACACACAAATCTTGTGAAAGGCATAGCATGTAATACTTTTTTATGCTATAACAAATAGAACATCGTGCTGATCCCCCCACACTAAAGTTACAGACTGTTCTCAGTTTTACTGCATACAGTCTTACTTTGAGTACTTTGAGTACAATTTTTTTTGGCTACTTAACGATTGTTTAGCTTTACCATCAATTAAAGCAAAACGTATAAAAGCCAATAAGTGCTTAAATCCCACAGAGAGTGTAAATCAACAGATGCTGTTGAGTATAGAATGTAACTTGATGAAACATTCCCCAGTAAATACCTGTTTCAAACGGCAAGCAATGACCAGTGCTAAATGGCCTGAATGAATGGACCACTCATTTTCAGCTAGTAATATGTCAACGGTCAGAGATGGAAAGTAATCAGACCATTTTTTCCCCCAATGCAAAGACCAGTCAGCCAGTGTGTGGTTGTTACAGTGTTACGTTGTTTTTCAGACTGGTTTGTGGCATCTGACAGGAAAGTAAAATTAACAATGAACCAGTTGCCCATGGCAATGAACATAGCTTATACCCTACCATCGTGATCTAAAATATCACCCAAAAAATACCCAACGAAGAAGTTGTGCAGTTGACAGAACTTGTGTTTGACCCAGCTAACAAACAACACACTAACTTGGTAGGAAATCTGGCCAATTTACAGGCCTTTGGTGAAATACAAGCCACACACCAGAGATGGATCTCGCCTCTCGCACTCACTGTAGTTCTCCATGGAGGACTGGATGCCTGCGACGCACGGCGGCTGGGGCTGGTGTCGCGAATCCCTCACTGCAGCCAAGCGTAAACCTGTCAAACGCCACAGATCTACAGAGTGCTAGAGGCACCTGAGCTACTGTGTCGCGGCGGCGGCTAGCGGTCGCTTCACTACAGACGTTCTGCACGCAGTGGGATCATCATTTCCTGCATTCATATGAACTGCTTATCCTACAAATGATACAACTGTTTAATTGTCTTAATCACAGCAAAAAGAAAAAAAAACAATCCAGTTAGCCGGGGCAGCCAGCACTATTTCAGAGGCAGGCCTAAATATCTTATAAATCCTCTATCAGACATATCAGATCAGATCATACCAGAATAATATCCAAGGAGCCTCGAGACAGATTAAGAGATGGCCAATCTCACAATCACCGCTAATACCAAGGATCACTAATAATCAGTCTAAAACCATAGAATTATCTAGTGCACGAATCTGGATTCCACTCAAAATTCTCTGACCCATAGTGGAAAACCCCGCGGAAGCTGGCAAAGAGAACCAGCATCTGATTTCTTTTTAGATTAATATTATGCTAGCAAAGCTGACAGAAGTTTAGTGATATGTAGACTTTTTCAATAAAAAGCACATCAAAGAAACACATACTTGCTCAACAAAATGACCCAAAAGAATCCCAGAGATGGGTAAATGTCCGCCACAGCTGATAGCTGATAATCAAAATATTATGTAATGTTTTCAGTACTGGAGAGCGGAAGCCACTTTAAGTTGGTACTCATGTACTGGCTGGCACAAACGGTACAAGGTTCAGTTCTAAATGTTATCTTTTAATTCTCCTTAACCTCAGAGGTGCTGCGATTGGGCGCCCACAGGAGGGTTGCACTGAATAGGCCAATGAGGGCAAAGTTGAGCAGGAAAGCCAGGCCCAAGGTGCCAATGGTGCCCAGGAAGGAGGGGACATCAGTATGGGCCATCAGCCAGCTACGGCGTGATGTCATATCCTGCAAAACAGCCTCCATCTGGAAGTGGGTGCCGACGACGGCGCAGATGTGGAAGAGCTGGTGGCTGTGACCTGAGACCGGAGAAAAAAATGGGACGAAAAAATGGGAATACGATGATTGATAGATTGATAGACAGCTCAAAAACACAATGACAGACACAATGACAGACACAATGACAGACACAATGACACACATGGTAATAGAATGAAATACAAGAGAAGCAAAAGAGAAAAATCTGTCAAGAACCTCAGGAAAATAAACAGCCTGGAAAGTCCAAAATGTATAACAAAAAAAGACGACCACGAGGAAGAAAATGCCTGGGAAGGGAGTGAATATTGGGAAGAAGACGTACCGATGTAGTCGAAGCGCCCGGGGGCCAGGCGCTCGGGGAGGTGGGAGGCAAACAGGAAGCAGGTGAGGAAGGCGAAGACGAGGTAGTAGCAGTGGCTGGCCACAGCCTGGCCGTGAGCGCAACTGCCCACGCAGCAAAGCAGCAGCTAGACCAGGAAACGAGGGATAGAGGAGGAGTGTCAAGGGGTGTCAAGGGGTGACCTGAAGATACAGCTGCAGGCTGTAAACTTTGCGGGGGGAGGGGGGGGGTTTCCCACACTGACACATGATCATGGTCACGGGGCTTTTCATTTCCGAAACGCTAAGTGGCCCCTGGGTGGCATGGAGGCAAAGCACGCAGGGACTGCAGAGTGCAGGGAGGCCTGCAGAGGTACTGCACCAGGCACGCGCTGCAGGGCATGCGCTGCAGGGCACGCGCTGCAGGGCACAGCGTGCATTAAATACTCCTAAGGTTTCAGAAACAAGCATTGCTTTGCCTAGATATTATTACGCCGATTTCTGGTCGGTCAATATTTGGGAACAGGGAGATATTAGGCTTTAGTGCAGAACTTGCAAACAAGGACGACCACTTTCCCTGCAACCCGGACAAGGGATAAAATTCACACAAAAAATTCACAGTTTTGCATTTATATGTCTGTGGAGATTTTCCATTGACTCCTTAATGCCATTACAGATTCCAGAATACAATATATATATATATATATATATATATATATATATATATATATAAAGTTTGGCACTCATGCTAATAAAGTTTACATAGTATTTATTTTTCCATACATATTCTCAATACAAAGATCTTAACGCGGAGACTCACCCTGTAAAACAGAGGAAAATTGTCAAACAGGAAGGGATAGACAAAGGCTGCAGTGCGCAGGATCTTACTCTTGTGTGGAAAATCCAGTTCCAGAAACCTGGAGAGGGAGAGAGAGCCAACAAGCGCCATTCGCACTCCGCGCTTCTCCATTCCGGCACTGCTAAACCCAACCTGCCGAAAACTTCTGCAAGTGCACACCCTGCAAGCGATGAAATATCTGCAAACCACAAACTCCCCCTGGTGGTTACTGGCGATCTCATGTGTGGATTTGGTGGTGTTAAAAAAAAAAAAAAAAAAAAAGTAGGTGCCGTAAAATGAATCATATGCACTTGGTTTAATCACATCACATGACTAATCTGATCTGAATCAGAGCTGACTTAAGTTCAAAAGGTCAACCTTTCCCAGAGTGGGACCCCTCACCTGGAGTAGCAGGATAGGCCGGTGCACACTAACGTGTTGCCAACGGCGATGGGCACAAAGTACCGATGCAGCCAGCTGTTCACCCAGCAGTCAGGCATGACATAAAAGCCATAGCTGATAGCACAGCCTGGACACAGACAAAGAGGGACTTTTAATTTGAAATTGGGCTTAGCTACACCATCCTATTAAATAAATGGATTTTCTACTTTTTAAAAATGTGCGCATACCACAAAATGAAATCCTTAATAATTAAATCCTTAGTAATGTAAACTTTTCAATGAGATGGGACATTGGCATTTAGAAATAGGATTTTGTGCATGTTTGTTGAGTAATTAAGTAGTCCGGCTGTGCAAACCACCACAGTAGCACATATATCAAGGCTGTATGGATAATATTAATAATAATCTCCATTTTCCAATAATGGTGTACAGTGCACCAAAGTTAGAAGTTGTAATTATGGACCGATGGGCTCGCATCAGGAAAATGTCGGGTCAATGCGTTGAAAAAAAGAAAGAAAAAGTCAACGATCGTGTTTTCCATTCCGCCTGGGCAGCTTCAAGCGCGTGCTTTTATCCGTCGGTTTGTGAAAACAACGGCCTCCTCTCCCGTCGGATTCACGAGACCGAATGTGCAGGCCCCCGGAAACCGGCCAGCCTCCTCTGCCATGAGCAGTCGTTCATCGTCGCCGTTCTTATCTGTATTTAAACAGCTTTGCTTTCATCACAAAGCTGTCCCTGGTAATTCTGCTGATTGGCAGCATTAGCAACCGTCACCCTAAAAAGCTAATAATCTTGACTATTGAAAGTCTGTGCTGGTAAAAGTCATTGCAGATTTTCAGTAATTCTGACAGTAACGACAGAATTAAAGCATTATATTCGCTTTGACTCTGGAGGCCCGACACAGAGCTGGAGAGAGCGGCTAGCGTTGGGACACGGTGCCCCACGGAGCGCTACTACGGCGGGTCTCACCCAGGCTGTAGAGGCTGAGGGCTCCGTAGTCGAAGAAGTAGCAGATGTGGCGAGCTTCAGGGGACATGGTGTTGAAGGTGTGGGCGCAGCTGGAGGTGAAGGGGTACACGCAGATCAGCAGCATGTAGACCAGCAGCGGCCAGGTGTAGCTCTCCGACAGGAAGTCCAGCGAGGAGGAGAGGGCAGTGAGACGCCACAGGAAGTACCTACGGCGATGCGGGTGGGGGTGGGGGGGAGGACAGGCGATTTTACATCAGACTGGGACGCAACTGGGATGGGGTATACATCAGACTGGGACGCAACTGGGATGGGGTACACATCAGACTGGGACGCAACTGGGATGGGGTACACATCAGAAGAACAACAAACCAGCAAGCTTACGCTTTCACGTCGGTCATATGCGGCAACTAGAAAGAGCACTGCAGGGATCTCACCGCATAAACGCATCTCAGTAGCGGTAAAACAGTGCACTCTGATCCAGTGTATGTCAACTGCATCCACAATGTGCTCAACAGACATTTACCATAGATAACGCCAAAAGAATATAAAGAGATCTTACTGGTACAATATTTTCCTGGCATAACAAAGTTATTAATCAGCCTTGTAAAATCCATTTTAAGAAGGAACAGACTACAGATTCACGCACCGGAATAAAAAGAACATCAAAAAACAGGTACATTTAGGATTGGCTTCTCCATTCAATATGAACCAAACGCCAACAATTAAACGACCAATGAAGGATCACGTTGAATAGTATTTAAAAAAAAAAATACGACATAGCCAATAGGGGCCTCTGTTCATTAATCTGCCCCCGGTCCACATCGCAGGGCACGGTTAGGGATGACACGTACCAGGTGGGCAAGAAGTGGGTCCAGATGTTGAGGGTCTCATTGGTCATCTGCAAGGTGCTCAGCACGCAGTCCCAGGCGGAGCTACGCGGGTGCCGGTACCCAGAGATGATACTGTCCTCCCAGAACACCTGAACATTTCATGAACGTCGGTGAACATTTTGAAGGATCGTTAAGAAAAGAGTGATGAACAAATCATGAGAAAAATTTACCTGCAAATAATTTCATGCAATTTATTTATTAGAGTCATGGCCCCCCTTTGCCCCCCCTAACATCCGTCCCTGATCAGCTGGCAGGAATCCCAGCACGCCCCCGGTCACCCGGGACCTGGGATGCTAACGCTAATCGTCATCGTCTAGTGCGGTTCCTTGTCGTCAGTTGAAGCTGCTCACCCTTGGAACCTGGTGGAACCTGAACAGCTGGGGGAGTTTGATGCTCAGCATGGCTGCAGTCAGATGCCAAGCCCACCACCCTCCTCCGTAGTCTGGCCTGGCCGGGCCGATCGCTCACTCCGCATGGGCCCCGCCCGTCACATGCTGCCTTTCCGCCCCACCATCAAGGGGACCCTGGAACCGACAGATCGGCCAAAACACACATCAGTAACACAGAGGCCGTAGCCCTGCGCATCGAACCCGGGCGAGACGCTTGCAGGGGGATTCACCTGTCGAACCCTACAGTGAAACATCCAGCTGTTGGCACAGATGTTATCCATCGTTTAATTGTGCCAAGTTTCAAAATCACGCTTTATTGCTGATGTTGAGCCATTCTCCAGTAAAAACAGGGCCCTGTCAGAGTCAGACACACTGCATACATCTTCATCCATTTTTTTTGGCTCTGCGAGATACATCATCGGCACGGCCTTTTTTCTTTTCAAATAAAAACGTATCTCAAACATCTCCAGCAGGAATTTAAAGCACATCATCAATACAACTAATGCCTTCTACTAGTCAATATGGGGAAACACTTCACAATAAAGGTCCATTATACCACTTATAAATGACCGTGACTCATTACTAAAAAGACAACCCTGTTATAACTTGTCTATAATTGTCTGTTAATGATTTACAAAGTGTTACAACCTAAATAACAATTATGATTATAAACCATTCATAAACCTTTCATAAGTGTGGTCCGATTGTAAAGCGGTGCGCAAGTTTGTAGCTAAATTGCTGCTAACAGCATGGAGTAACCAAGTAGGATATACGTATATAAAAACAGTCAATTTGATTTATAGTTCAAGGTGTGTCTTATTTATAACTATATACACCTAACTGAAAGGTGTTAAAAACCGGCACGACTTTAAACCAGGAAGCCGCCTGTACAGGACTGGATACATTTAATTAGATGACTTTATCATATTGAACTGGAGTCATTTCAGGGTGAATGGAGCCCAGGGGACCTTCAGCAGGAGTATGAGAACTACGGGTGCTGGTGAGGGACAATTAAAGAGTAACACGACTTACTCCCCACAGGCAAAGTGAGGACGAGTAAACTGGGAAACAGCCAGTTAAATAAATCAGTGATGGAAGAGCCGGGATTGAGTCTCTACCGGAGGGGGGGCAATCTCGTCTACAGTTCCCACAAAAGGTTTGTCCGGCATACCAATTACCGGACATCTCTAACATAAACCATTAAGCTTCATGAGCATGGTAAGGACATGCCTTTCGCAAATTGTATACCAGTAGTTACAAAGACATTTTCTGTCTTTGTCCAGTTTCAGAGAAGTAATAAGGTACTTCTTTTTCGGGAAACTCCGTTATTGAAAAAGTTCTTGTGTGCAGAAATGTAAGCAGAGTAACTCAGCCCTGCAGTAAGAACACGTCGATCTAACAGGGTCACCCACATCCCAGAAATCCTTATTTCACTGCATGGGCATCCTTTTAAAAAATATCTGTCTTGTCAGCTGATGCATTCCATGCAGCCATTTCCATCAAGAATCAGAAGGGCCGGATGATATGACTGTCACACCAATAGTCACATTAGTCTGAGAAAGCGTCTCCTCGGCTGATCAAACGAGCATGTTTCAGAGAAACAGGAAGCGCTGGGTTTGTTGCGTCACATGCGATGGGTTTGAAATTCCGTCCCTGCTGCGTGTCCCACTGAGCTTACATGGGCTTTTGGCACGAACACTGGTTTCCTCTCACGCGTGTGATTCAGTTGATCGCACGGGGGTTAAATAACTGGTGGAGAATGCCCTGAAACGCCCCTCAAGATAAACTCCAAAATGAACAGATGCAAAGAGTAATAAGGGCCCCAGACATGCACAGCCATTGGGAGACTCTAGTCAACAAAATTTAGACCCCCTTCCTAGAAACGACATTTCCAAAGACAATCTGACTTATTTTATTCTATCCACCAAGGCAGACTCAACCTTTTCAGAGACCCTATAGACAAAGCACTACTTGGCAGGGCCCCCCCCCTACCAAGACAATCGATGATGGTATCACTTCCTCCACAACATACATAATGAGGGGGCCCTAGGTGACTGTCTGTAACTACTGCAGCCCCTGCAGTACACCAACATATAACTTAACTATCACATTTGATTTTAACGAGCGTCAGAGTTTTTACTGAACAATTAAAAAAAGAAAAAAAAAAAAAAGAGCTACGTAACTTATAGAATATGACATCCTGTATTGCAGAAAGACAGGACCTCCACGACATTTGCGCACAGGACAATAGTGTACCGTGTGACTGTTTGAATTCCATCAGTACAACTATAATCCAAAAGCTTCAACAGGTTTCTTTTTCATATCTTTTTCCCTGACTGTTCTCACTAGAAAAAAAGAAAGAAAAACATCCCACAGGAGAAAGCAGCCTGTTATTGACAGCGAATGGTTATTGCTGTAGGACATCTTGGTGGGAGTTTGTGCCTGAGCACAGATCACAGCTGTGAGAGACTCAGCAGCAAGGCAGTTGAAAGCATTTCTCTTTAAAAAAGAAAAAAAAAGAAGATAGGAAAAAAAAATGGGCAGGCAGCCAAGCAGGACGGCCAGCCAGCTCCTGCAGAGGTGGGGCTTTGACCGCTGGATTCTGAAGCCCACGAAGATGACAACATCCGCACGCGCCCGTGAGCCCTTAAGACAAGATCCGTATGTGTCACACGGGGCCAGCACTTTAATGATTCACTGCCGCACCTACAATCGTCGATTCCTCACTTTCCCATATCTGGACATGGACTGTTTGGTACAAAGCGAGATTCTCAAAAGAACAGACGCACCCGATCCGGTGAAACATAAACCAACTTCCACGCTGTGAAGAAAACCATGCGACGGCGGCAACTAAATGACAGAATATTCCTTAACGTTTACTGTAATAGCATTTTCACCCATAATCTTCATGTAATTCAAACACAGACAGGACAGGGGATTCGTTTCCCGTGGCCGTAATCCTATTTGTGTGTTAGTAGGATGTTAATATATTCCAGAACGTGAATAAAAACGATAAATATTACTGAAAGCCTGTGAACCACAGGACAAATGAGGATGGCTGGTAACATAATGCTGTGTCCTCTCTGACTGCAAATAGCTTTGAGAGGAAGGATCTTATGGCGGAGATGACAGCAATTCATTTTTTTGGGGTCTGCAGTTCCAGCATGCTGGCATTAGGAATATTCTGTTGGCTTCCAGTGCACAGCAAGGAGGCTGCAATGCTTATATCTGATATTGAGTTGTAGCAGTGTGCTGGTTTCACAAAAGAAAAGAAAAAAAAAGTCCAGATGTTTCTAGCATCTGTGTGGCTAACAGAACAACACAGAGGTCATTTCCCAGAAGTTTCATGTTACGACTGACCTCCGTTGACTTTATAATGATCCCAGTTGTTCACAGAAACACACACCAGTTTGAGTTTTTTTCATTTTTGACACCGATGATGGGGTGACTTTTCCTCCCCTACTTAACCTCTGAAGATCATCAGCGCTCGGTCTAATTACTCATCACGCCGACTTTAATCACCTCCTTAATCACGATCTTCCTCAGGGCTCTTCTCCAAAATTCCTACAACTCCTCTGTGTGACTGCCTCTGTCAGCCTCTCAGAAGCGGTGGCCATCTCCAGGGAGATATTAGCCAAAGGTCAAAGTACGCAGTCGACCTGTCATTCACACCCAGGAGATTCTGCCTAGCAGAAGGCTGGCACCTGCCAGAACATGAATGAGATCCACCAAGCAGGGACTTGCTCTTAATCCCCTATATCTATAGAGCACGCCTCAAAACAGCGCCACCTATCCGCTGGACTGCAATCTTTCTTTAAAGCTGTGATTATCCTCACTACTCTCATATGGGAATTAAGAATCAATGATTATAATTAACTATCATTACTGTCACAGTTGCCGCTGCGACCGTAGTCCTGATGCGGAGTATTAAACCAGAGCTCTCCTCACCAGCCGAACCGTAGAGATGTATTGAGCAAAATCCAGCAGAATTACTTTCCCAAATCCCCACTGCTAACCACGGCACTCCCAGCTTGCTTTAATTATGATTCATAAAGCATTGAGATTCATATTCACTTAACAGACCTGCGAACCAAAACCCCAAAGCCGGTCAAAGGTATTGAGGGGGGACATTAAACCCCCAAAGTCACACACAATTTATGGCTTTCTGAGACGAGCATGGAGTTACAATAATAAGACTCGATTATCCGAGCGCAGCCCCACAAAAGCAGCATCGGGCAACATTTTCTGTCGAGCAAGCAGAAGATCTGTAATGCAGCTACGCACAGGCAATGATAATTCCTGCTGCACTGAACGCCGGACTAGCAGAGGCCAGCCGACGTTTCGGACTGCCGAACACCCCCTCACGCACCAACAGAGGCTAAGAGCCCATTTTTCTTTCCACAATGTTGTAAACATAGCCGACGAGACACCGCGTCGTCGAGACGGACGGCGCGAGGAAGGAGAGCCGCTGTGCTGCCAGCTGAAGAGATCAGTGCCGCTGATTCACTACCTTCACAAACAACAAAACAAAACAGGCACCATTTTTAGAAAACTAAGAAATACAGCTCGAATACGTACACCGTAAGTTTTAGCGCAACGTGACCTGTCTATACCACGGTGTACAGAGGGCAATATTTATTTGTAAACAGGCTTGAAACTAAAAGACACCATCTGAGAAATGAACAGTACAAGACCATATGGACCCAAAATCTATGCAAACATATACAGTATGGGCAGTAGGTGGCGCAGTGGTTAAAGGTGCAGATTTTTTGATTGGTTTGGCAGTTCAAATCTGTGGCAAGGGCGTACCCTCAGGCAGGCTCCAGTAAAATATACTAATGTAGAAATGCATAAAATTATACCTTGCTTTACATTAAAAAATGCCAGCCAAAAATGCAACAGAGAAGGAACATGTCAATCAGCTGTGCAAGAACTGCAGAAGCTCCTCAAGTTTCAACTGAAAGAACGAGTCGCTAGTGGAACCCGTCTCTGGAATATTAATTTCCAATGAAAAATATCATGTGTGAAAGTAAAACAACTTGTCATAACAGCCTTGGGAGGGTTAAGACACTGACAGCACGTAACACGGTCCAGACATTTTTATTACTGGAAATATGTGATGTGTGAAGCGTAGGACACCTCACGGACTTGGGGCTCCAAGTGACAAAATAAATCCACAGCCCCACCCCTCTTCTTGTTTTTCACAAGTAACTGGCCTCCCCGTCATGCTGAAATATAACCCTGTGAGAGCTCAGTGTGTCCTGAACCGCACGTCGCGCTTGACTGGCAAAGCCGCCTTGGGGCTGTCATGTTCCGCCACAGAGTGGCAATCGGCCCCCGAGCGAAACGAGACTGACCTGGAACGAGAGCGAAGTACATGGGGCTATGGAGGGGTGCATGAGAACCGACTGTCAGGCGGAGTACAGCCAGTTACTGGGCGTTATTGCTGTACCTGTGCTGAGGTGTAAAGCACACACAGTACACAAACACACTCACAAACGTTTACAAAACCCCCGGCTGTTTTACCCATCTGTAATATTTTTGTTCCACATGAGTCAAAAGATTGGGAGGCCTTACTTTGACCCTTATGCTGCTCGGGGTCACAGACGGGGCCTGGAGTCTATCCCTGCATGGGGGGGGGGGGTACCAGTCATACCGAGATGCCAGGTTTGCATTTTCTTTCCTGGGAAACACTGAACATAAAATGAAATTTGATTCCTGCACAGGCTTGAAATTCTGCCAAGCACAGCAGGACACAATAAAAACACCTAACAGAAAGCAGAGATTTACATTTGATCTCGTGTCGCAACAACCACAACCAAATCTTCCGGGGGGGGGCTTGAGCTACTGAGCCAATAGCCCCAGTCTGCAGCCAAGAACCAGCAAGGACCCAGGCTGTAACTCAGGCCTGAAATGACTGCAATCTCTCCATGGTCAAACACCTGCAACCAGTGTCGATGTGCCAATCAATTTAGGCAGGCACATGCCTACCCAATAATTAGTAAAAATGTAATGTATAAATTAATTATTCAGTCAACCAATAATGTGCCTACATTGTCTGTGACAAAAATGGTGTTAACATTGTCAGGATATCCTGGCCAATGAGCAAGCTTCCTCCATCAGATCACATCTCTCAATCCCCTCTCAGTCCCTCATTATTCACAGGATAATCTGGGAAGTGATTGAGTTCCTCCATCAGGTCACATCTCTCAATCCCCTCCAGTCCTTCATCAT
>JAABNX020000053.1:11469707-11494404 GCA_015163995.2 Mormyrus lacerda | reverse complement strand
CTGGGAAGTGATTGAGTTCCTCCATCAGGTCACATCTCTCAATCCCCTCCAGTCCTTCATCATTCACAGGATAATCTAGCCAGTGATTGTGCTTCCTCCATCAGATCACATCTCTCAATCCCCTCCCAGTCCTTCATCATTCACAGGATAATCTTGGAAGTGATTGAGTTCCTCCATCAGATCACATCTCTCAATCCCCTCCCAGTCCCTCATCATTCACAGGATAATCTGGGAAGTGATTGAGCTTCCTTCGTCAGATCACATCTGTCAGTCCTCTCCCAGTCCCTCATCATTCACAGGGTAATCTGACCAGTGATTGAGCTTCCTTCGTCAAATCACATCTCTCAATTCCCTCAATCCCTCATCATCCTTGTCGTCTACCTATTACCCTACAGATCATCAGCTAGTTATGTCGTCACATTCCCCACACACATCTCAGCAGCAGTAAGCAAGGTTAGCTGAACATTTTTAAATGTATAACTTTATGTCACATAAAGTTAAGAACATTAATATCCGTTTCTGTGTTTTTCTTGTGCGTGTCTTTTTAATGGTGCCTACCCACAAATTTCGTTTGCACAATGTCCCTGCCCACAACATCAACCATCCATTTATAGTATCCAATTCACATGGCTACACTGCACAAGCTCTTGATGGCCTTATCTGCAAAACCCCAGTGCAGCAGTGGAAGTGAATATCTGGTACATAAGTCAATCAATCTTTTATCAGCTGGCAGTTGCAGTTTAAGGATTACAGATATCAAGCTACATTTGATTATTATATGTGAACCATTCACTCTCCCACGGCTACGTAACTGATCTATTTTTATGGCAGATGCCAGACACCAGGCAAATGAATTGCACTGCAAAAGGCCCAAGGCAGCGGCACCGTGTGATTCTGTCTAAGTGTCCATGTCACACGTGACCCTCACACTCGTCCCGTATCTGTCTGAGCATGTCCTTGCCATAGTGCTGCACATTTGTTAGGTTTAAGCCTGCCTAAGCAATTAAGCACTCGACTTAACCCCTTACTCATTTACTGAACTGATTTAACCTTTGCTATTTTTTCCTGGAGTAACGTGATCGTAAGCGGTCCAAAGAAGGATGAAGAAACTTTGGTGAGTTGCGGGGTCTTTGGGAATCTGCCGCGCTATTCACTCCTCAAACAGCAACTGAATATTTAGTATATATGTATAAGGAGGCGGTTTCATATACATTAACTGAGGATGATCTAATTATGTAGTAAACTTTTCTCTATATCTGTTCAATTCCCACATCAATTGAATGCTGATAATGTCCTTCTTAAATATAAACCACGAGCCACGCTATTTTTTTACGTTGGCAAGTATCTTAATATGCAGGTAGAAAATGCTTTAGGGTTAAACAATTACAATACAAATCTTCCGGGATATTTGACACCACTGCCAGAATGGAAAGTTAATGGAAAAGAAGCCCTATTTGCTTTTGTTTAAAAAAATGTGTAACACTGTAATCCAACTGTTGTGCTTACCGGAGACAAACTTTTACACGTATATTTTAAACAATATAAATAAAGGCTTAGTGAAGTTGTGCAACTAAAAAACACATGAATGTCAAATTAATAGCCTGCTATTTCAGCTTTTAATGAACGCGAACTCGCAAACCGTCTCGGCGGACAAGCCGCACCAACGCCCAGTTAAACGAAATACCAAGTGGCAGGGAAACTGGGAGTTGATTCATATTTTCCGCCAGTTCTCGTGAGATCTTACCTCCAGGCGCCCCAATACCCCGAGACTTCTGCAACAGCACATTCAGAACAAAAAGTGCTTCAAAATCAATTTGTACTACAACGGGCAATTAAAAACAACGACGTGAGCCGAGCGACTCAGCATGCTGCGATGATAACCCTCATCCAACAAAACCAGTGCTTCACAATAGTGAAACCAGTGAAAACGATCATCTTTGTCGTGAGCTTTATGTTTTCAGATATATCTGGTCATACCTTGACAAGGATGGGAGTGTGGAAGAAATCAACGAGTCAGCTGTTTGCAGTACTGCTAGAGCTCCATAAAAACTAACTAGTTAAAATTAATTATGTACAGAGTGAGTAATTTCTCTAACTAGGGATTCCTTTGCAGACGAATTAAAAATGTGCGCTGGAGGCCCCGCCCCCGAAACGCGACGGCCGCTCCCATTGGTCAGAGCCATAAAAGACGCTTTGTGTGCCCTCTTCTGCACGACCCGGATCGCTCTGTACTTACAGTGTTCGGCTTTTGATCCCCTAAAACAATGAGAATACCCCGTGTAGCTATTTTAATATTTCCGTTTTTTTATTTTTTTGTTTCGCACACGCCTTTCAGACACAGCTAGCGACTAAATGAGCTTGATATAGCCTACAAAACGTGTTCATGTTTTTCATATATGGTGCTTCCCTGACAACCAGGGGTTAAAGTGACACATCTGTGATGACACCGTGCTTTTGTAAACTGAATCACTTTAACTGTTCTTTCTGTACACTTTATTAAGTGTTTTGTACGTGTTTTGTGAAACCAATTAAACTTGCTTTAACGGTGTCAATGAGAGCTGTTAAAGATAAAATGCAATTCAATCATAAAATGTTATAGATGCAGCATTTGCAGATGTTCTTTTCGGCCTGTAAGACTGTTGAATCTTCCCTCTCTGAATACTGATTATCAGGGGCCTGTTGCCAAGCTTGATCGTTTGCTTAGCTGGATAACTTGTTGGATAGTTTGTAGTTTGGGCTAAACGTAAGTGAACGAAGATAAAGTACTTTTAAATTGGGGTACCGACAAGTCATGCAGCTAAGAAAGAAGCTTCGCGATACAGGGCGTAGGTATCAGAAGGTCCACTGCGGAGCACCTCACCTGGTGGGGCTCTTTGACCTTGGCGCTTCCTACTAATTCAATAAGGTACATAAGAGGACAGAGGTGATTCTACGGACATCGGGGGCCCTAGGTAAAATAAAACTCCCTCCACTCCCCCTCCCCTGCTATGGTAAAATGAATAATATCGAGAAATAGAATTTAATAAACACAAGACCTTTATTTTCACTTTTGTGAAAAACACAAATACGTTGCACAAATAAAGCAGGTTTGTCATTGTAAAGTAGTTTGTGATTGGCTGCCCTCGGGGGCCCCACCCAGCTCCGGGCAACAGGCTATTGCTGTGACTGCCCTTCTGTAAGAGGGATGCGGAAACGAGAAGATAACTGGTTATAAAAGTGTAATTGTCATTGATGTAATTGATAATTTGGCTATAAAAGTCTTATTGTCATTGATGCAATTGATAATTTGCCGGAGAGTTTTTTCGCGGCTTGGACGTCAATGACAGAACTGGTCCCGCTGCTATTAGCTGCTTTCGGTTCAGCTTCTATTTACGGATCTGAGGCCCCAGTTTATTAATTGTGTCGCTGTGATTTGTATGCGGAATCAGAAATGTATCAGCTGCTATCGTGCTAAGGAAGCCGGTCTAGCACAGGATTAGAAACTTTAAGGGATCAGGCAACAGGATGTCCTCAGTTCATTAATGGCGCCTGACACTGGCTTTGGGCGCCCGTGGCCCTGGTTCCTGTCATTCAGCATAGAATATGAAAACTCGATAAATCCAGTACATAGCTATTATATTGAAGCTTATTACATTGCATTTCTCATTATTCATGATAATCGAGGGAGAAAACACATTAATTTTTGCTGCATCAGCGTAATGGCTGACTTGGGATCAGACTGGGACATGGTGACCTAGGGTCAGACTGATTAAAATAATAGTCATTTGTCAGTAAGAGTGTTATTACAGTTCAGTGCTGTACTGCTGCAGAAGGGGGGGGGGCTTAAATCTCACATTGCTCTGCCTGTTAAGTTTATTTGTTCTTCCTGTGTCAGTCAGGTTTCCTCCCACAGTCCACAGACATCCCCTCAGTGTATAATAATGATGACATTTTGTTGATCTCTTTTCACCTACCCAGGGCTGCCAAGTCTCACGTATCTGGTGTGACCCTCACACTTTCAGACTCTCACGCTCACGCAAGAAATCTTCCAGCAAATCTGTGTTATTCTTATTATGAACCTAAAATTCGCTACATCTAAAGAGTTGGGGTAGTTTGTAAACCCTAAAGACTATTTATAAGGTAATAAAATTGTTACATACATGTAAATGGACGGGCAATACTTGTCTGGAATGGAAAATCTCAGGCCAGCCAGCTGATAACCCTGCCTGCCTACCATTTGACACACATGTTGGTGAGATGAAGCTTAGCAGCCACCTGCAGCGGCGCCCATGGAGCTGGGTGGTTAATGGCCCACAGATATACCTATTCTGCTGAGGCCACACATGAACCAGTAACCATGGTCCACTGATCCACACACTGTCTATATGCCCTGTGATGGATGGGCATCTGGTCCAGGGTGTTCTAAGGATCTCATTGGTCATAATACAACAAACAGTACTAAATAGAACGGATATATGTGATTTAACAGTGATTAAATATATAAGACATTTAAACAGGGCATTCTGTGACATAAGCCAGAAAAATGCAGTTAAAATACAGTTGTGCAAATGGGCAATGAAATTGAATGGACAGGAATATGCAATAAATAGATTTTGGTTACAGTACCATTATATTGGTTCATTTATGACATGAATGATTTTGGTGCATTGTGACAGTGTGATGCTGTCTGTACAATTACAGGATTTCAGAATAGCCTTGGCCTTGCAGTCAAAGTGACTGGTGACAGCAGGTTTAAACCTTGTTCCATCTGCCGGATAATGGACACCTTTCTCTACACGGCCCTCTCTCCTTGTTAGCTTCGGCGAACCTCGGTGAACGCTGCTGCTTTTCCATTTTCACCGACCTCTCATGCCAAATGGGTGTTTCAAAAGGCCGGTTAACACTTAATATCAGTTGTCAACACATTCCACCGTGAGTCAAAT
This sequence comes from Mormyrus lacerda, assembly GCA_015163995.2. NCBI lineage: Eukaryota > Metazoa > Chordata > Actinopteri > Osteoglossiformes > Mormyridae > Mormyrus > Mormyrus lacerda. The sequence continues at coordinate 11,489,482 of JAABNX020000053.1, read as the reverse complement.
AAGACTATCCTATTGTTCAGGTACGTGGGGAATCTTGTGCGGTGAGTTTCTTACATGCCACAAGCATGACACGGACAAGCAGAGGATACATTTGTATGCGCAGTGCTGTCTATCCACGAGGAAGCTGCATTGTAAATGGTATTCTAAGAGTACAAATTTATTTATATAGTACACTTACAGACAACCACTTGCTGTCCCAAAGTGCTTTACATATAATAAAAATACTCCGCAAATGTCAGTCCTAACACCAAAACATCAGCTTCCTCAACAGGAAACTAAACATGTATCAGTTAAGACATCACTACCCTTGTCAGTCTGCTGGATCGAGCACGAACTTACACAAGATAAGACACTTCTTCCACATTTTCACGATTTTGCAATCCGTTTTAAGAGAAATATTTTGAGGGTTTTCTGTTGCTGACATACACGGGAGATTTTATTGCGAAGATCCTTCCTCCTTGGCTTCGCTTTCTTTGAAGAAAAAATATGCCCATGAATTAGCGCATATCCTTACGCAGCTAAAATATTTTATCACTGAAGCTTAAACAATATTCATTTCTATTGCTAAACAATTCATAAACAATTTCTTTCTATTGCTTTTTATTTACAGGCTGTTGCAACAAGTAAATTTCCCCAGTGTGGGATCAATAAAGTCTCTCTCTCTCTCTCTCTCTCTTTTTCTATCTATCATTTTTCTAAAGGCAGTTACAACCTTCAATATTGGTTGAGTTCCAGAATCCATCCATCCATCATTTTTTAAAAGTTTATCCAATGTAGGGGTGTGGTGAGCCTGAAGGCTATATCAGCAAACACAGGGCACAAGGCAGGGGACACCATGGATGGGATAACAGTCTATTGGAAGGCTCACACACTGCAAGCAATCCAGAGACACAAGTTCACCTAAGATGCGTGTTTTTGCAGGCGGAAACCATAGTATCTGGAAGAATCCTGTGTCAGATATATGGAAATGCAGGCCTGCAAGGTGACTGAAACGTAGGAGTTCATAGATACCTGTACTAACATTATGGTGGACAAGAAAACGTCCCCGTCTCACTCTCTCTGTGATGACTAAGTGAATTGCAGCTCTATATATGAACAGAGGAAGGGCCAAGATCAGTGTTACATCTCAAACAGGACACCGTGATGGACATTAAAAGCATGAAATGTTGATGTACCCTATTCCCAAAGCAATGAGCAATGCAAAGTGCTGTAATAAATCATAATGCTCCTGGTGCCCGAAATCATAGCATACAGACTCAATAAATCTTAACCCCCTATAGAAAATGCTCATACAAATATAGAGAGTGTTCCTGGAGTACTCCAATTCAAACGTGTACGAAAATAACGAGAGGCACAAGAAATGACTGATATCTAGTCCATGAAAGCATGTTATACGTAGTTTGTGGAATCAAGTGAAGTATGTCATTTACATACCATCCTACTCTATATACCATGTGCCTCCGATCAGTAAAATGTTTACAAATATGAGCCATTCGCTACGTTTTCAGTTACGCAAATATGGTGGTGGGGATTTTACATATCGACCTGGAACACCGGCTGTTTGAAAGCCCATATTGTGCTTACAGCTGCAGCTCGCAGCGTCCTATTAGGACCTGGCTTCCTCAGCTTTGAAAAAACTCCCCCCCCCCCCCGTCAAAGTTACGCCCTTATAGTTCTGCCAAACCCTCCAGAGTGAGCTTCAGCACTTTAGGTTGGTATGCTGGCTGTGAGTAAGAAAGCCATTTGAATGAGTCAAGTACAACTTGTGTGTGGGCACATTTTGAATACTCAGCAGTGGCAGACATAGGTTAAGTAAAAATCTCTAAATGTAAGAAACATCCATCCATCTGTTCATCCATCCATCCAGTTTCAGCATAGCTCATAAGGCTGTGGATCACCCAGAATAGGATGTCAGTCAACTGCAGGGATCCCAAAAACAGTAATGATTGACAAGGAGGCCGCACTGATAGATGACAAAGAGGTAGACAAAGGAGTCAAAGTCAACTTTATTGTTTCTCTGCACATGTACAACAAAGCGAGACACACTGAGTGAATCCCATTCCATACTGTCAAGCACCGCATATGTGAATGGGTAGAGATTAAAATCAAAGAAAAAAACACCTGTAAGAGGGTGACAGCTATGCTCCCAGCTTTTGCCCTTTACTGCGACCTCGCACCACTTTAAGCCGATTTCCCGAAACACCCTGTTCCACTGCACGCTGTCCAGTGACCTCCCCTGCCATTATCCATAACAAGGCTCACTGTATAGCACTCTGCTTTTCATACGGTGCCACAGCAGATATATTTAAATTCCAGACCACCTCAGGGAAACTAATCACATTTATAGAATGAATTAGGGAAATCACTTCTGTGCGTCGTGTGCAAGGCAGGTTTTCAAACAGGATCACCGGCTGTAGTGCAACGGTTTAGAAAAAAAAAGAAGTGTTCTTCCCCAAAGGGTATCGCTATTGCACCCTTACCCTCAAGATGAGTTTCCAGCTCAGTGGGCACATATGTAACTTCAGAGCTGATAAATCACTTTGCATAAATGCATTTGCCAAGCAAAGACATTATGTAATGACCCACAGCACCAGCAGAAAGAATTTGCATACCCAGAGGGGCGCCGATTGTGGAATCATCCTCATTACGTCGTCAGGTAGTGGGGATTCAGCGCTGAACTGTGCACCTGCATCGAGAGCAGGGCCACTGTTTCTGAACCCCTTCGACTCGAGCGCGGTTATGAGTCTCACATCATTAATTCACTAAATTTAATAGGATTTACAGAAGTGGAGTCAGTAAAGACCAGGTGTTGTTAAATTGTAGCTGCAAGCTGGGACTGGTTGGTCTTTCAGTGACATGGACACACGCTGAGAGATATCTGTCCTTCTTAGGAAGGGAGAAGGTCGATCTTTGTCCATCTCGCTGCATGACGCCCAGAGCTGCACGCTCCATCGCTGGCAGTATCGATGTGAAAACACGTGAACCTCCCCCCGAGTCTATGAAAAGACTGACGCAAAGGTTATGACTGTGTTACCCTCTGTTTCTTTGTTACAGCAGTGAGAAGGAACAGACCTTGTCCCTCACTGTCCTGGGAGAAAGCTGATCTCTGACTTATCGACAGTATAGGGTGCTGACGTCGAGACGCACACTGCAGAATGGTTTCACGGAGACTGCAGTGTAGACCTTGCTTACGGACCAATGGTCGGCGCATCTTCACATCACGGAGGCAGAGGGACACGTCACTGCAGGGATACAAAGGGTGGAGAAAGGGTGCTTTGGAGTGAAGGAGGCTGGGGGGTAGCGGTATAGATCACTGGGGGGACAGTGCGTGGTCAGTGGCTGTGGTTGGAAGGTTGTTGGTTCAAATCCCAGGGCACAGCACGAATTCACAAAACCTAATGTTTCCAGGGGCTGTCTGACACTGCTTTCTGAAAAACATATACGTTAATTTGGATAAAAGTGTCTGCTAACTCAAATGTAAAAAACGGGGTTAGGGGCAGATTAGCTGAGGGGACTGGAAGACAGTCCTACAATATGCTATAAATGGAAGCAGAAAATCTATAGCCTTTTATGTTCTTGGAACTACAAATTACACAGTTTATTAGCTTTCAGCTGTCAATCGCAGTGGCACCAAAGGATAATGGCCTCTATGCCCACGCCGAGTCGGACAAAACAGCCGCACAGAGCCATCTGAGGGACAAAGCTAAAATTTCCAAAAGCTTTTAACTCATTAAGATTCAGCGAGAGATGTCTAACCTCTCACAGGGACTGTGCTGCCAGGCTGAGAATTTTCAAACAGATATTTATTCATTTAACTGTCATTTAACTGTTAAATTTTAACAGATGCTTCTGTTAAAAGCATCTTAAAAGTTCAGAGTGTGCAGGTGCACTAAATACATTGGAATAAATTAATGGGGGATCTAAAAAGCAAATAGGCGATGCAGAGTCATGTGAGCAAAGGAAAGGGGGCACATCGATTGGCATCACTCCTGTAAGGAGTAGGAGAGGAGGATGCCCAGGGGCCAGAGGTGAGGGGTCAAAGGTCACCAAGACAACGGGCAGGTCACAAATCAGCACCCGGCTGGAAGTCTTACCCCGTGTTTTGGCAATCGCGCATGAGCATCGCACCCTGAACTCTAACATAGCCCCTTCAGATCCGGGGAGCCCATGCAATGCTGCATGTATGAGTAGCTCCAGTGCAGTAGCACCGCAGAGAAACGCAATCGGCTTGAGCTCAGCGAGGGCGAGAGTTTTGTCACGTGTGAATGACTCAGGATGGGAAGGAGCAGCGGATTGGATGTTTCCTACATTTACTGTCCTCAGAGGAGGCCGAGTACAGAGAACAGCCACCCTGACAAACAGCCTTGGCTCTCACACGGCAGACGGCAGTAAACCCCTAGCCTGATACCATATGAAACACTACTCATATTTTACGTTTAGCATTTAGCACATTAAAACCATTCTTGCCATTTCTGCTGCACTTAATTCCACTATAAAACTCCAGAATCTATAAATTTTGTCACTAGATAGTATCATTTATGCTCAGGGACAGAGAGAAATGTTTGCAGGGTAAGATACAGCGGCAGAGGAGACAAGATAATAGTAACAGTCAAAAGGCGAAGCAGATCCAACTTGGCTCTTAACGACCGGCAGCTTGAGTAAAAACGGCCGACGCTAACAGAGCCGTCATAAACAAACGAGGAGGGCCCGTGAAAATGTCACGTAGTTATGAACGCTTGTTTATTACTATTACTCAGCTCACACACATCTTTACAGTTGAACATTCGTGGAATGATAGAGTGAGGTCCAAGGATGAGACAGGTTTTACTCGGTGCCGGTTGAGTAAAAACTGGCATAAAAGTTCAGCCAAACCTGGGGCCGAAGCTCGAGTGCGACAAATATAAGAGAAGCGTGCAATGAATCAATGAGTTTCCATGCAAACCTTTATGGGACTGCTGTGTTCCCTCAAATGACACAAAATCACCCTCACGGACGGCATCTCCATCTCTCACCCCACAAACCAGCTTCAACATTAAACATCACATGCTAAGGCTGTACAAATAAAACCTACAGTAAATTCCGATGTAATGGAAAATGTCTTAGAATACAATGTGGTTACCTTAAATCACTGAATAACCTGGATTCTGTTTGAAACTATTGTGGCGGGTCCAGGTCAAAGCCGGACTCACATTATCTGACAAAACTGCTCAAACAAAGGTGTGGAAGGCGTGTAAAGGTCATGGCACCAGACAGCCGTTAAGAGAACTCCCGCAGACAGCTTACATTGCACAACTCTGTTAAACCAGATCCAGAGAGTGGAGAAGACATCAAAACGCAATTGTTCAAGTTTACAATGGTGAAAATGAGCTAAAAATAAGCCTGTTTCCTTTTGCCTATATATAACATTTTAAATTGGGGAACCAACATTTTTGAGGTTACTCTCCCCGTGAGTCATTTGGCTATTTTGGTAACACTGAGAAATAAATCCCCACTGTTTTAATCCCAGGTTTTACCTGTTCTCCTTCTTTACTGCCCACAGCGACAGCATATGCAGGTGGAGACAGGAATGTCTTTCAGAACTGTTTGGCAGAGCAACATCAGTTCAGATTTGGGCACGATTCCTCGGGTAGTCATCAGTACACCGTGGCTTCAGCAGGGCAAGAGGACTGCATGGACAGATCGCCTAAAATGACCACTTTCTCCCTAATATTTATGGTTTGTTTTTGCTGATACTCAGAGGTTTAGAGGGATTGACTTAGATGGGAGAGAAAATTACCAGCAGCCACTTCATGAATTTCGTTCTCGAGGTCCAAAAGCATCAGAGAAAAGGGCAGGCATGAGGCCTATCCGCCAACGCATACAAACACACCATAAGCAATTTGAGGCACCCGTTTTCCTAAATACATGTTATTATACTATGAGAGGGAACTTGACCACCCAGAGTAAACCTATGCAAACAGGAATACACAGACAGAACACACCCCCACAGATTAGGTATCTATATCACTGTGGAAAACATGCATTCATTTCCACAACCAGGACTTTAATCCCAACATGGCGACCTTAATCCCTACCCAGCCCTAACCTTACCTATAAGTAACCAAACAAAATACAAAATATAACTCAGTTCTAGTCAATATATGTTAAAGAAGAAATTTATTTTCATCGTGTTCATTGAATGTCAGTATTTGCCCAATTCTGTTTGTGAATGTTTACCAAAGACAGGGGCTTTGAAATGAAAGGGAAGTAAGGAGTAGAAAATTCTCTAATCCCAGACATGCTGCTACTCTTGATTGCTCACATTAAAGAGAAACTCGACTCTCTTCTACCAGAAGATCGATGTGTGTATACAGTCACATTTCATTTGTCTTGCCCGGTCTGGTTCATCTGTCACTTATTTTAGCCTAAATATGCATAATTGAGATTAAGATGACCGACACCGAAATGCTTGCATCTGTGTTGTTTCCAGTGGCCGCCGTAGCAGGTATCTAAAAGGGCCCCCGGCTGCGAGACTCCCCAAGACTGACCACCCAAGGAAATCCGCCTGCCTTGCTCTTTACCTCTTTCTTTCTCGCTCTTTCAAATGCACGTTCCTTCTATTCTGCCTTCTCGCGTAATGTTTGAGCAGCTGTCACATTTATCCCTTTTAAACTTTGATATTCCTCATCCCACCTGATTAACAGCTCAAACTGTCCGCATCATCACTCAGCTCCTCCACCTCACATTAGACACGGCACATAAACACACTGAAAACACACTGAAAACACACTGAAAACACACTGGATACCTCACACACAAACACTACACATGTGCAGGCATCCGGAAAGCAGGAGAAGATGTGGACTGTACACATGTATCTGTACTCTGCTTAGTAAGTAAATAGATTTTGAATGACTTTTACCATCAGGTACAGGAAAAGCTGCTTCCAAAAAAGCATTTGCTGTAATTTACTGTGAAATATGCAAGTTTATAATGTAATTGGATTTTTCTACACCTGTGCTGTAATTTCAGTTATCCACCTCCACTGGATTATATTGTAGATCTACAGTTAATGTACTCCTGGCTGTAATAACATGACCAACTTCTGTTGTAGATATACAGGACTATGCTAGATATATTCAAAAGTTTAGATATTTTACTGTTAGGTACTGTTTATTTACAGCTTCGTACTGGCACCTACACTTACTGTAAATTTTACAGTTAAATTTTAGCAGTGCGTGGTTCTTCAGGCTAGGCCTCTGTGGCTGTGATTGGAAGGTCGCCAGTTGGCTTGCATGACATGGGTTGGGGCATCATCGTTGGGGCCTTGAGCAAAACCAGCAACCCCGAAAAATTCCTCCAGGGATGCAGGAAAAACGTCTGACCCTGTGAAGACTGAGTTTCATTGTGCTTACTAACGGCACACTGACAATAATGGAATTCTGTACCTCAGCTCATATAAAGTCCCGTCTATTCAGATTTTCATTTCCTTTATATCATCAGAGCATTATGGGGAAAAACATGTTTATAAGAAGAAACCTGTAGTGAATTGGGAAAAATTATTTTTAAAGATCATCTTTACGTAACAGCATAGTTCATGGTTGATCACTCATGTTGTGTGATGACATCCATTTGAATATCACAGATTCACTGGGTTTTGGCAAACATACAATGAGATGTAATCAGAGGGTTTGGAACAAAGTTCTGATTCCAAACATTGATAATGTACTCACCGGTCACCACACACAGGAACTTCCAGTTCGCTTTGCTGGAACGGGATGACGTCAGCGTCGGTTACCTGCCACAACCAACTCGTCCATCGAGAGTAGCAGGATTGGGTAGCAAGACATACAGCAGTTTTATGCTTTATATTTAGGTAAATATTTACCCAGGAGTAAATACTCTTGGAAGTTTAATTGTAAGTATGTAATTCACACAGAGGCATGAATAATTACTTGCTAATTTATGCTTTTATTTTTTTGGGGGGGTGTGGGGTTTGAATCGGTATAAAAGAGAATAGCTGCTTTTAACGCCTCCATGTCACGACGTATAGACAGCAAAAGGAGGAATAAATTCTGTAGAGGACTGACGTATTTTTAACAAGTCTTAAACTTTGTTTCTGATGTCAAACTCACTTTGAATTATAGACCAAGGCGTGCGTTCCAGGATGCATATAGCAAAGTATCCTGTCAGCTAAGTCAATTTTTGCGGTTATACACAATTAAATGAACAGATTATAGACGTGCATGATACAGTGATAGGCGGCAACATTCTCCCGGGTCAACACTACAAATCGCTCACTGAGAAGGTATAAGCGTTAAAACGCACTGCCCCCTATTGGTGGCCCGTTGTTACCAATGTCTTAGCGACATTTTGTAGGTGATTTTCAAGTAGTTTGTTATGGCGTCTACAACATAATTGTAATAAGTTGTCTTTTATTTTAAAGTATTATGAAGACGTGTATTATTTGCTTGTACCCTGACACACGCTCGGGAGTTCAGACCGCCTTATGTTACAAAGTCTCAAAACCCATTTTCCCGTGATTCTATGTATCTTTACGCCATTTAAACCACATTGATATGACGGAACCTAATAATTCATTATTTATTTTAAACAATGCAATTCTAATTTTAAGCAATTCTAAGTTTTCTTTTTTATTACATTTGCTTGGTTTCTATTAATGTAAGAATAATGCGTTATACCAGTGTGTCATTTTCCCATAATTCACTTTTGTACCTTTTACACTATGACCTACAGTATGAGGAGCGCTGCCCGAGGGTGTGCAATTGACAGATCGACTAAGTATACTTTTTCTGAGGGAAATAATACAATAAGAAATGTTATTTGGAAACAAATGAGATAATGCACACGATATACAGAGCAAATATATATATATATATATATTTATATATATATATATATATGCACACAATTTATTTCAAATGGATTTTGAGGATTGTATAGGAAAAACACAATTTTCATTTCCAATAAAATCAATATCTGACATAACTAAACTGCGCCGCCCAGAGATTCTTTCCCAGAAAAAAATACCAGCTAAAAATGCTTTTATAATAATAAAGGTTTGCAGTGTCTGGATACATTTTAGATACTGACAAATTAGGTTATACCCACCATGTAATATTTAGCATGCTTATGCAACACCTTACAGAAATCATGACAAAGTTGCCGGGATTTAATGAAACCCTGGTTGACAGTTCATGCTAATAATTTAACGACAGCACAGGACTCGGAACATCGTGAAGACGCTCATTTATGTTTGCCTGAAAATCAACAATGGCTTGGCATTCCGGTGACAGCCAGCCAATGAGACTGTATGGGCTTTGACTGACAGAGATGACGACAGGTGTGATATTTCCAGCAATGCCGATTCTCTGCCAGCCCTAGAAACGGCAACGCGCAGGCAAAGGAAGTAGGATTCAAACACAACTACGAGGATAATCAGCCCTGTACACATTACTCCACGTTTGCTTGGCTGTGATCTAAGCCACAGTGACAACTAAAAGAGACTCATGGGCCCCTTTGCCCGCACACATGCAATCCCCCCCTGGTATGACATACTGAGTTTCCAAAAGCGTATGATGTTCACTGGAGAGACATCGACTCAGGAGAAGGATCTGGTGCAATTTATCACAATGTTCACCAGGATACAGCATCTGCAGACCTGACAAAGGGATGACATGATAATGATGTTTGCAGTCACATCTTTATTCCCATCAACACCTAAGTGCTTCCTGTTTAGCTTTCCCTGGGCCTGTCCAAGTGCCTCTTCTATCTCTTCCTCTGTGTTGACAGCGCCCTCGCTCTGTCTCATTCTGTCTGCATCTCTAGGAAGTGCAGCGGTAGTTGCAGTGGATCTGGGGGTTGATCTGGCAGGTGAGGGCTAGCAGGTGCCTCAGAACCCCCTCCCGGTTGGCACGGTAACTCTTGTTCATGGCCTGGATCTTCTGCCGTGTCTGCTGCTCTACTTCAGAGGACAGGCCGCCTTGCGACCCTAACACCTGCGAGAGAGAGAGAGAGGGGGGGGGTGTGTACATCCTGATGGCCGTTTTCTAGTGCATCCAATAAATAAAGCAGCATGCGATTCAATGGTGGACTCCACACCCACCCACAGCATCACTCATGCTTAGCATCACTTGAACCTAAGACGACCTCTGAGCCTTGACATCTGGCACATTGCCAGATGACTGTTGTGCCATACATACAGTATGTGCATGGATATAATCTTAAACGTGATGACATGTAATAATCTCTGTTTTGTCTTGAATGACAATTTATCCCACAGTGAGTGGGATATAATGTATAAAAATAAAAGTTTACATGACTTGAATGTTTTTTGTGTCTTCATCTGTGAACATCTAAAGCTTTTTGTGAACATTAAGGATGTGACACAACTGATCTTCTGAATGACGAGGCGTCTTCCTCTTACTGTGCTCTGTTTCTGGTTGAAGTCCCGCTCTCTCTCGCGCCGGTACTGCTCGATCTCGGCCTGCGCCTCCTCCTTCGCCTGCTTCAGTCTCCGGCTCTTCCCTGGGACGGGCAGCAAGGAGCCTTTAGCTTACGGTTCTTTCAGCCCATGGACCCGAACCGCCGCCTCCCAACTTTCCTCACACTATTACTGTCCAATAGCAGATTTTAGTCTGGTTTTATGCCATATGAAGGGCAAAATGGGAAAAAAAATGCAAAATATTCAACCAAACTTTTCCAATAGTGAAAATTATATGAATATTGATGTTTTGCAGAAGTTTGAAGTATGTGCAGGCAGCTTTCTGCATATGTAAAACTGACATAAGTAAATCTGGACTTGTGCATTAAATGTCCGAAGTACATTGGGTTTACACAAGCACTACTGCAGAAATGTAACATAAGTCTGTAAATAAATATGCACTTTATATTTTTTACTTAATTAATATGTGTTCTTTACTATGTTTTACTAGTATATTTTTGGCTTGTGTTTTTTCACTATAAGGTGCCACGGTCCATTCAGGCCATGGACCAACCCAAAGCCGCCACCTCGCGAGTTCTCTTACCCTACTACTGTCCAATAACAATTACTGTTTTTTTTGGTTTTAGGGTAGGAACAAAAAAAATAAACATGGGAAGGTAAATCTGACTTACGTAAGGGTTTGTGGAATATTGATTACTTACATCAGTCAAGAACTGCCTGTATTTCTACAATGAAAATCCATCCATCCATATTCCACAACTGACTATAGGGGTTGAGTTGAGGATGCGACCGATCTGAGAGAGCATAGGGGGCACCCTGCATGCGTCACATGGCGCACGCTCACACAGATGACTACACAATATAGGTAAATTTAATGCCACATTTAATACCACATGACTGCTGGACAAAACCATCGCCCCAGGAGAAAAACCACAGAAACAGAGGGTAAAAATTGCACATAAACACACAAATCTCTTAATTCCCTGTATTCTATGGATGCATTCCATGTGACAGACTGACAACATGGCAAGGGTGTCCCACGTGCTGTTATCTGGAAGAGACTTGGTTGGGGATATGAAAAATGGATGGATGGAGCGTTTAACATGCTGATTCTTCTTCATTGACACATGTAATTTAAACAAAATTTTTCAAAACCCAGTTAACAAGCAGCGCATCTTAACCGACAGGCTCACGATCCTTGTCTTTGAGTCACGTTCATCTTACCCATCTGCGACAGCTCCATTGCTCATGGTATCGTGACGAACTTTCCCATACAGTTACACAACCATGAGATATCTGACGACAGAATATTTTCGGACGTATTCTCCCATACAGTTACACAACCATGAGATATCTGACGACGGAATATTTTCAGACATATTAAAGATCAAAAGCAATTACATTATAAAAGCAATAACTAATATGTATGGGATTTGGATAGGTCGACTGTTGTTTTTTATTATTACGTATCATACTATCCTTCACCATTTTTGCGTGATTCAACGGATGTTTATTTTTTTAATACATGTGATGTCTGTCATTCATAAATACATTGGTACATTTTATGGTATTTGAAGCACCCCAAAATGTGACGATGTAGTTTGTTTTACATGGCTTTCCAGAACAATCAGCCTTTTTGGTGGTATAAACGTAAGATGCGTCACTTACTCTTCCTCGCTTCGGAGACCTTCTCAGCTGCACGCTTTTCGGCTTGCAGAAGCTGCTGGATGCCTTGGGACTGGCTCGCCATCGTCTTTGTTTGGGTTTTAGAAGCTTCTGGTATCTGCTGCAGGCTCCTACACTTTTTACAAATGTCCTATGACGTAATCTGCTTTGCTGTTAGCTATAGTTAGCAGCTCAGCTTTTCGCTCCCAAGTAAATGGCCGCGTCTCTCCCATACAATCTAACAAGTGCATCAGAGCTACACGAACGCAACAAGTAGATGTGACTATAAACGTTTTATCTCCATCTTCATGTGTAAATAGCAAATAATTTTTGTATCACGTATTTGTCTAGAAATCATAGGAACTATGGATGCGACTGCATGTTTTTTAATAATGCAATCGTTCAAAATGTAGCCTATAGTTTGGAAATGATATGTTGTACTGTATGTTTTAGTTCAAATATTGTCCTCCACACTAGGTAACCCAAGAACCTAAAGGTGGATTACCTGTCAGGTTGGAGTGGAGGATTTTAAAATGTAATATAGTTTACCAGGGAAATACTGGTGTGCCATTGTGGGTGCTGCCTGCTCTGTACTTTGCGGGAGGATGGATAGAAAGATGGATATTGGGCTTTTTCCCAACCAGTTCACATAAATTAGGAAACCAAAATGTGGCTTCAGCATGATTTAAAAAGGTGTTTTTGAAGCATTAAATAACAAGCCTGAACAAAATTTTTAGAATAAATGTCCCAGTTCTTAAGTTTATGTACTGTAATAATAAATAATCTGACAAATGTGCCCAAATCACATTTCAAATGTATTGAATTTATTAATTTATTAATTCATTTATTTAAATCTCCAGGATTCTACAACCTGAAAAATATAAACTTCCGCTTATTCACAAAAAAACGAAAGAAATTGCCATCAACTGCGTCAGAAAGAAATGTTTTCCATAAAATCAAAGTAATAATTATAATAGTCATTAGAATAATCATAACATTCATCATTATTGTCATCATCATCAGAATACCAACATTCATATAAAATCTATGCAGAGCGGCAATGCAGACTTCAATAATCACTCTTTTGGTTGATATATACAATGTCCCCGAATGTCTGTCCACTTAAACCTCAATATAGCAACTGGGGTGTGGGAGTTTATGGCTTATCGAGGGGCCTAAATAAAATAAAGAACAAGTGAGTCAAGGAATTGTGGGTAAGGACGGGGCCTTTCACATAGGCAGGGTTTACGGGGATAAGCCGCCCACAGGGAATAAATGGACTGTATACAGGAAACGGTGGTCAGATTATAGATAGAGAGTCACCAAGTGGGACATTTTAAATAAAAATACATTCAGCCGTCACCTTAAGTGAGAGGCGATTCTGCCTCTATTGATCTCGGGAGTTCTTGAGCCACTTGGCCACTCCCCAGAGATTCATGGGAGTCATCGGAGAGACGTTTACCTTAAGAAATGCGGAGCGAGGGGAGTCGGCAGCATCAGTTAAAGAGGACAGTGTTTGGGATTTTAAGATGAGCGTGTCACACAGTTTAAAGTACAGCCCGACCAAAAGCAGAAAGCAAACGAAAAAAATTCTAAACCAACATGTATGTGCATGTATTTATGTGCTGATTGTGTTAGGTGGGGGGTATATGCTCTGCGTATGTGCTTTATGGTACATACTTATACTTGTTTCTTAAAAATGAAGAGGAATCAATAAAAGTAATGAAGATGTCATATAAAGACGTGTTCCACTCTATATATACAGAAATTGCCTGGTCACACCAAAACACCTCAAAATGATTCAGCTGGTTTGAAAAAGCAAGAGAAAGATTGCCAAAGTAAGAAAATGTCTATGTATCAAATGTGTAGGTATGTGTGGATGTTTTTGAGAGTCAGAGAGACAATGTGCATAAAGCAGAGATAGAGCTTAAATTTGCCAGTACAATCCAGTAAGATTTCTGTGTGTGTGTGTGTGTGTAATTCTGTCTATCTGAGTGTGTCAGGGTCTGCAGATGTTTGTACATCTTTCAGTATCTGCATGAGAACATGTACACTCTTATGCAATTAACACCTCTATGCGTGTTTCTGCAAGGTGCCCCTGGTCCTCTGTGTTGTCCTGTGAACCTCCCTTTCTTCCAGTGTCCCTGCCGGCCGTGTAAAGGTGTTAATTTCATCCTGTGTTCCGGAAACATACGTCACATCGAACCAGACACACACGCGCACACTCACAAACTTGGAGAGGAAAAGAGAAATCGCCACACACCCCTGTATGTACAGCCTATAGACACACACCTATACACAAACAACCCATGTATAAACAGCCACACCATAAAATATACAGTCACATTCTGTATATACACGCACATTCACTCAGACATACAGCCAGCCAGCTCTCCGCCTCTCACGTTCACATCTTGTCATCTGATTAACCAAAGAGGATGAGGAGCAGCAGGAATGTCCAGCCCACTGGTCAGGAGTCCAGGCAGAGCCGTGAAACAATAATGAAACAGAACCTAGAGACGCTACCCTGGGTTCTACTCTTAGCATATCACTGAAAGTCAACCAGGCAGCCATTCAGCTGGGCGTTTCCTTCTTGAGAAGTAAAAGAACCATGAGAAAAAGGTGAAGCAAAGGATCAACCAATAGTCACCCAGAGGGGTTAAGGGTCAACCAAAGGAGGATTCTCATCCATGTGGCGTCTTTGTCAGTGAAAGCAGAGCTCCACGGCGACGCATTCCTGCGTCCATCAGGTCACATGGACCGAGAAAAGGGAGGGGGCATGAGTCACAGCAACGTCCAATTCGTCGAGGAGGGGGGAGCAGGTAAAACAACCTTTGCTTTAAATTCTAGGGTGGTGAACATCTCTGAATAGGAATTGTCACTGTGGATTGTAAAGAAGTTCTTGAATTAATTAAAAAAAACTATAACATTTAAACATATTTCATATCACTGAATCTCCTTATTGTTGTGTGTACAACAAGAATAATACAGTACTTGAGAAATGTCCAAATATTTTTGTCCTAGTAATACACAACATCATAAAGATAATAAATAAAGAAAATGGCAATATCCATTTTTTTTTCCAGCTTCCAGTTATCACTAATGCCAGACTTTTAAATGCAACATATCTTTTTTGGTTGTGCATGCTAAGTGTTTTTTTTTTCTCAGGCAAAAGAAGAGGGAGATAAAAAAACAAATATAGATAAGTAGTGCATGGAGGTAAGAGAGGTCAGCTGGAAGATGCGTAAGGAAATGTAGGAAAAGACCGAGTGACAAAGACAGAATCTAAGAATAATAACAGAGAAATAAAAGCAATTTAGAAGCAGGAATATGATTAGAAAAATGAAAAAGCTTCTGTTGTGAGAGAAGGAATGGTGTGATATTGAAAAGAAAAACAGGAAAAAAACTCTTACCACCAGTGTCACTGACATGCTCCCTTTCATTATTTCATATTTGTAATATTTTTTCAATTAAACAACTGTCCTCATATGCTTAATAAGCCGTTCAACGCGATGGCAGTTGAAGAAGTTGTTCTTTTCATGCTCAATGCAACTTTGCACCATGTAGCCTTTGGATCGTCGCAACATGTCTTTGGAACTAAACATCCGGCCAAGACACACATGGAAACAAGTGTCTTTCAAGCAAGCCAATCACAGAAAGCCTACTTAGTGAGGGATTCCCCTTCGCTTTGATTCACCCAGTGGCATAGCTTCCTGACCGATCATTTGCAAATCTGGAGTATCCAGTGTGCTGAATGGAAGGGACCAGTTTTGATCCCTTGCTGTATTTTCCCTTTCTGTCATTCAATCAGATCACCCATGAGGGTTCCTGGATTAAGGTCAGGCCAATCAGAGGTCTGCCCATATTGCATCAGCCATTCAGGTTCCAGAGTGAGTTCCATGACGCTGTGTGATTGGCTGGGAGAAAAAAAGGGAGACAGAGAGAAAAGGAGGGGGGAGGTGTTTGATGAAGAGGTGTCCAATCAAGGCTACGGATCCTCTGATGGGAGAACTGAGTTTTTAATAGCAGGAAATCAGTGTGTGTGTGTGTTCAGTGTGAACTAGTGTCTTTGTCTGTCTGTGTTTAGCTCTGAGGCGATTGATTATTTACCTGAGTCTCTCAATTCTTTGTCTTTGAGGTATATTTATAGCAATCATTTTACCACTAACCCTGTAAGTCCATGTACATGCTAATTACTAAGCAGAAAAAAGACATGATCATCTCTTCATAACAACTGCATGGAAAATATGTAACAATTAACTGTTTGGAATATGCCACAAAAAATTGTACTGATAATCGAATTCTGATTAACCAATATCCTAATAACATGGGACCATCACTGTCATAAATTTATCAACAAAAGATTCTAGCTACTGTGAGTCCATGATTCTAATAGCAACGTCTCATCTTGCACTGTGACGTGTATGACTGGTGGAATATGCCTCCTTCTTCAGTTTATTTACCGGGGGAACCTTGGGACCAAAGATAAGCATGAAGTGAGCATTCACTCTTGCTGTCTGCAAATATCAAAATCATACTTTTTTTGCCATTAAGGACATATTACCATTATGAATATTTATACAATCGCAGTTCTGAAAATACCAAGAAGGTACAGGGGCCCAGTTGGTCAAATCCCAAATTTAGCTTTTCACCCTGGTTAACACAGGAGCTCCCGTACCTTCACGCCTACAGCAAATCTCGGACAGGGAGAGCTACAAGAGCTACCAGTAATCTTAGAAGAGCAGTGCATCTCAATCAAGCAGGATGATACTAAATTCCTTCAAGACTTATAGTGGAAGCCAATTCCAAATGTTGCCCTGAAGCTCCTTTGGAAGATTTGACAGAGTTGTGCTGTGCTACTGTACATGACCTTATTTAAAATTATTTATTGCTTAGCAGATACTACCCAATACAACTTACATAGCTGACAACTTTAGCCAATTACAGATGGGTATTTAATAAAGCAATTTAACTTAATTACATTTCTAAATACAAGCACAGGAGCTCTTCAAGTCTTGGGATTTGAACCCAAAGCCTTATGGTAATAATTCCAGTTTGTTTACAAAAGCACTGTTTACACATGCTCTAAAACCTCAGTTTAAACACACATCTGCTTTACTACCCAAAGAACTATAATAAACCAAGGAGCAAACTATGCAAGCACTTTGAGTCTGAGAAAAGAAAAGAAATACTTCTTTTTCTCCTCCTCAAATCTTTACTTCTTCATCTTATTGTTATATAAAGTAAAGGATAATATATTGCTCTTCATAAGCAGGTGGGATATTTCATCACATAAGAATATACAAAGCAAAAGCTGCCACTTTAGCGATCATATCTCCAAATACAGTTTGGACCCTGGTGCTGCACACAAAATGATATGCTTGGGTTTGGGATTACCAGCTTACACACAGCACAGACAGGAAAACATATGCGGAGCGTGGAAACACCTGCCAGATATGTCAAAATATGCACTTAAATATAGAAATATTCATAAATGCAAAAAGTCTGAGAAGCATATAACTATAATTCTACATGCTACTAGGTTTAACCTCAGTTTAAAATTGCTTTTATTATATACATCACAATGGACAAGGCTATGAGACACATAATTAACCATTGAAAAGGAAGGTATTTACTCATCTTATAGTCATTATTCTATATTGCAAACTTGTGGCCCATTATGCACAAAATATGTTTCATATATCTAAAACATTATCTATAAAAAGTATAATGATGTTATAGTGTTATCTAACCACACTGCTGTGCTGTAAGAATAATTTGCAGCACAACCTCATTATCTTATTTCTTTAGTATTTAACCTAATGTTACATTATTTTTTGAAATTTGAACAAACAACGACTCCCTTGGGACAGAACGGCCATGCTACTGATGCAGCTAAATATGCTAAAATGTATCATGATATTATTAGTGTCTTATAGTCTAAATAACACAGTTCTTCTTAGATTCCATATACGTTACACTGTCACGGTTTACTCTAAAGCTGATTTCCATATTTATTAAGCTCTTCACTATCTGGGTAATAATGTTCAAGTAAAAAGCAAACTGAAACATTACTGCACACCAATCTCCGCTATTATTCTTTTCTCTCACTCATATTGCTTCTTATGATTTGGGACCATCTTTGAATCCATTATATATCAGTCACATTTATTTTGTGCAATCAAATAATTTGGCAATAGTTGTAAATATTATTGCCGGATGCACACAAAATGCATTATTTTCATTACACAATACTGCATTGGAGAGATTAATCCTTTTTCCTATCAGGCAGTAATGACAGCATCCATGCCACATTTGTAAACATCACCATTAGGCATCAATGATAAACATGGAGCCATCAGACTTGCAAATATCTGAAAAGCATTTATATTTTCTAATGACCTTTCTGGATGGCAAGTTCTTCTACATTCAGAGGCCAATATCAAACTAATAATGGATATTTTTACCCACAAAGGCCCACCAGACACTACTCCCCTAAGCACAGATAACAACACGAAAGACAACTGCACGTATTATTGTCCAAGAGAACAAAATGTGATTATGCTGATAAATAGCCAAAGAATTTAGATTTAAGACCGGATTAAGAAAAAGGGCATCACAGTAGGAAAGAGAGCAATTGATTAATTAATTAATTAATTACTCGATCAATCAAGCAATCAATAACATTTGTTTGTTTAATAATCAATTAAACAATTATTATTATTATTGTTATTGTTATTATTATTATTATTGTTATTATTATTATTACAGCAATTACAAAATCCACTTTTTGGTTTTTGAAATTTCCCTTCCCTGCATCCATTCATAAGCAATCAAAACTCTTGTATTTGGATACATCTGCTTCAAGTACTTGATTCTTCGGGGTTGGTTAGTGTGCAAAGCGAGGCATCCACAACACTTCCTGTAAATGTGAATGTTTCCTGTGCTATGAGTAAACAACAGGAAAGAAGTGCCAGAAGGGAACCAGCACACTCATGAAAGACCGAAGGAGGTGCTTACATGGCTCCCAGCCAAAATTAAGCTTGAAACTTTATCCTCACCCAAACCTTGTTGGATACCACAGAATGTCACTAAAATGTTCCAGGACTACTCATCCTGGAGAGCACACCAACAACGCAATGTGAAGAAAAGACTCCTTCTTCCAACTGCACAACAATGCACAGCTTCACCCCTAATCTTGCCCAGATGGATACAGAAAAGTTAGGTCAACTCAGCCTTCTGCATTCTCCTTACACTGTACTGCAGTGGCATCCGAGCTGAGTGGGTGGAATGTTAACTGCAGTGAGGGTGGAGTGCCAACAGCAGAAAGGATGGAGTTATAACAGTGATGAGGAGGGAGCACTAACAGCAGTGAGGGTGGAGCGCTAACAGTAATGAGGAGGGAGTGTTAACAGCTTTGAGGTGAGAGTGCTAACGACGGTGAGGAGGGAGTGCTAACTGCAGTGAGGGTGGAGTGATAACAGCCATAAAGATGGAGAGGTAACAGCAGAGTAGGAGGGAAAGCTAATAGCAATGAGGGTGGAGTGCTAACAGCAGTGAGGAGGGAGCGTAACAACGGTAAGGAGGGAGTTCTATCTGCAGTAAAGGTGGAGTGCTAATAGCAGTGAGAAGGGAGTGCTAACTGCAGTGAGGATGGAGCATTAGC
>JAABNX020000053.1:11445312-11469607 GCA_015163995.2 Mormyrus lacerda | reverse complement strand
GTTCTATCTGCAGTAAAGGTGGAGTGCTAATAGCAGTGAGAAGGGAGTGCTAACTGCAGTGAGGATGGAGCATTAGCAGGGAGGAGGAAGAGCTAACAGCGGTGAGGGTGGAGTGTTAGCAGAAAGGAGGGAGCGTTAGCAGTTAGGATGTATTGTTAACATCAGTGAGGAGGGAGTGCTAAGAGCTGTGAGGAGGAAGCGCTAACAACTGTGAGGAGGGAGAGCTAACAGTGGTGAGGGTGGAGCGTTAACAGCAGTGAGGATGGAGAACTAACAACTGTAAGGAGGGAGCGCCAATTGAAATGAGGAGGGAGTGCTAACAGCAGTGAGGGTAGAGAGCTAACAACGAGGAGCCTGCCCAGGAAAAGCCTCAGCCGTCATATTACTCCTGCCCTCAGATTCTTACTTTAAGCCTCAGTACCAGCCTTCGTGAGAGATCTACATCACTTTGACTGTACTCACTGCTTTAGGAACAGCATGCCAAGAAACTGTAAGTTGATATATATTGTGCATTTCCTGGAAGAAAACCAGCTAGTTGTTCCTTAATACATTATAGTGCACGTAGGTTAATAATATTTTTAGTTATGGGGAATGCTGGCCTCCTATAGTAGATGCACTGTGCATTGAATGATGTCTTCAAACCATTAATAATATTATTATTGTATTATTAGGTGCGTTTTTTCAGGACAGACAGAATATGGCACATAGTCATAATGGAAACTTCTTTCATTGAGGAACCAACACAGTGCAGATGAAGGCAACTAGAACAACGAAAATGCAACGGTCATTTTGCATTTAGTCAGCAGTGATACATGGGATCCCACAATGCTTTGCTGAAAACGTAAGCATGCTAACGTTAATGTAAGTCATCGGGGTGAGCCGCAGACGCAAGCACCGATTTACACGTTATGTCTCTGTAAATGCACTGAGAGGGAGAGAGTGTCATCAAGGTGGCTGATGTAAGTGAACTAAAAGAACACAGTCGCCTCGTCGTTGGTGACTCATAAATATCATTAAAAAACTTGGGAACTGAATATACAACAAAAATGCCAAAACAACTGTGCCCAAAAAGGCCAACTTATTATAGCATTCTTATGACCCCCAACCTGGAATTTGTTACAAAATGATTTTTTTAATGACATTGTCACAGTCTTGTACTTGCATAATACTACGTGTAGATGTCCGAAACTGAAAGGACAAATTAAATAAGTTAATGATCATATTAATTTAGCATCCTTTTTGGAGATGGAAATTTATAGAGCGGTAGAACTTAGTTAAGATGTTTGTCGTTCTTTGTTGTGCACTTTTTGCTGCTCTGGGGATGCCATCACAACATGCTGCAGGGACAAGCTTTGCCTGACAGGGCAGGTGTGTGTCCGATGAACGATGCCTTTCACCTTCCAGTTTTACTGTGTGAACCTCACTTGTTCCAGATTCATAACAAAAAAGGCAACTTGTCTCTTCACTGCTGGCTACACTGAAGTCAAAACTGAAAACAGGTAATTCTGTACTCACACCTAAATGCCTCCTCATCCCACACAAAATTCGATAAAAAAAAAAAAATCTATATATAGGGAATCTTCAGAAATGTGATTTTTTTTTAGTCTAGGACGGGTGTGGGGTCACTAGCAAAATATATTTGTGTGTACTAGTACTACAGGATAAGTGCATACAAAATAATGCAACAAATAACATGTGCATATCTTCACGCAGGTAGATACATGCTGATTATGTGGAAAAATATACCATCGCCTGATGGATATTAAGATGCCGTCAAAGACCACAGATAGTCACAGCTTGGGACCATGTATTTAACCAAACTGAGTGGATTTCTTCCCAGTAATATCCTTTCTTGGTTCCTCCAATGGCTATGCTGGGCAGTAAAGCACTGTGGGAATTCAGCCCACCCATCCGAGGTCAGAGGAAATTTTGGTTAAAAATGATTAAAGCAGCATTCTCACATGGTGAGAATCAACCGCGAGCCCTTCTCCCATCTCCAACAGGTAAGTGTGCACACATGTGGACAAACACACAAGGACGACACACAAGCATAAACAAAAGGTACACAGGCAATGGCGATGCACTTAAAAAGCAGCCCTGGAGATAAAGACACCGTGTGAAGTACCGCAGAGGGACAGATTTGCTTTGCACTTAACAGTAGTACTTTATGTATTAACGATTCATCCCGCAGTGGTTCTGAGATTGAGAAGAGAAAACTTTGCCACAGTCCAGTCCAGTTATGCAATGTCTGGTCCAAATTCATCATTAAAGATTACAGAGCATTGTGAATTCTCTCAAATTCACACCATTGAACCAAAATCCTACACAAGCTGTACAATTCATCTAGAGACTGCTTAGCACTCAAAAATGCTTCTCATTTGCTATTAAACTTATTGGAATAGCAACAATACTGCTTGCTCTTTTAAAACCCTGTTAGAAAATACTGAAAGGCACTGAGAAAGCCAAATCATGTGATTATTTCTCCCCCAATTATATATTCTGATACCAAATCCAATTTAGGATATAAAACTGTCTGCAGTGTGAAAAGGTCACAGCCTAAAGGAGGTTTTTTTCCCATCTCTCTTCCTTGGCTAGTCACCTGCTCATTGACCTAATCACCTCAAAGAACTCATGAGAGACTCCCATGAAATCCTTTGAGGAGCTCCACAGAAGGGTCCATTGTTCTGTGTCCTTTATCTTAGACATTGACAAAAGCTTGCATGACCTTCAAAACAAAAACTGTTGAGAACAGGTCATTGGAAAAGCCCTTTTCAGATATGGGTGTATACTGTGTGTAAAGTGTGTCTCCCCCCTAGTTCTCCCTTCTCTCTGCCTTTGACACTAAAAGTGGGCAAAAAATGTTAAATTCTGTCTCTATAACAAAAAAGCGAGAGAGACTGCATCAAGGCAAGGGAAAGCTTGTTGATTAATTGAGTCCTCTTTCCAATTTGGTTCAGGCTGCTATTGACCTGCTCCCCCTTCTTCTATGCCCGGTCCTGATGTTGCCGTTGCTGTGGTCCCGGTTACCGTGGTAGCGGTCACTGGGGAGGATGCTCGGTTGCCGCAGAGCTCTCCGTTCTGGCTGAAGTGCAGGCGAGGAGGGGGGAGGGGAGGAACGACTCCGTTCCAGGGGAAGCTGGAAGAGGAGACGCCCGAGGAGGAGACTCCAGTGCCAGATGTGATGGTCATCCCTCCTCCACCTCCTCCTCCTTTTTCAGAGATCACACCGGGGTCTGCTGAACCCAAGGCGGAAAACTGGTCTTCCTAGCAAGACAGAGAGAGAGGGAGGAAGGGAGGATAGAGGACAGGGTCGGAGGGGTGGATAGAGAGAATAATGGAGCAAACAGAGAGGGAGGATTGGAAAAAAGGGAAGTAGGTGAAAGGGCAGAGCAAAAACAAGGAAAACAAGGGATAGAAAGAGTAGTAAAGAAAGAGGAGAATGGGTTACAAAGCAGAAATTTGACCACACAAATGTAAGAAAGAACAGAGGAAGAAAAGGGTAGACAGAGAAAGAGAAAAGGATGGGGTGGGGTTAAAAT
Source organism: Mormyrus lacerda (assembly GCA_015163995.2). Classification (NCBI taxonomy): domain Eukaryota; kingdom Metazoa; phylum Chordata; class Actinopteri; order Osteoglossiformes; family Mormyridae; genus Mormyrus; species Mormyrus lacerda. The sequence goes on along the minus strand of JAABNX020000053.1, from coordinate 11,466,068 downwards.
CTGGGGTTGACAAACAGACCTATGACTCAGCTGATCAGTGAATCCTCTTATCCTCATTATGCTCCTCAGACTGTGATACATTCTAGCTGCTAGGTGTTAGCCATGAATGTCAAGACAGGTCAAGATGAGTCCACAAGGTTGCAAAGGCTCATGAGTATCAAATAGTGCCATGATCAGTAGGTTTATTATCAATGATTTTCATTATACTGTCAGATATGATGAGTATATCGGTAAGATGATTATAACTCATCACTGACACAGTAGTAAATTAATGGTTTGTTTTAGGGTGGCTGTGTTACGTCAATCAAGGTAAGGAACCTTGTTCAACTGGTTTTTATTTTATTTTTAAGTAACAACATAAGCATTGCCAAGTACCCACATGCATTTCTGCCCAATAGGTAATTAGTATTAATAATAAAGATTAATAATTAAGGCCCAAATAATTGTATTTTATGCAACAAATGAATAACGTATCTTTAAACTTTTAAGTTCCTCACAATGGTGAAGTGGACATATTTGAGAATGAAGTGATGCTTAAACACCATCTAATTAAATGGATTCAGTTATTACATAATGATAAGTGGGAAAATTATCTGTTGCTCCTATGTATGTGGTGACATGGTATTTTACACTGAAATGTTGCAATGTGATAACATTGCATGGTACCTGACATTCTGATTATGTCTGAGTGAGACTCTTGCTTTTATCAAATCAAAACAGTCTTACCCACCAATCAGAAATTCCAGAACTAAAGCTACACGTTATGTTTGACTTTGATTAAAAGATGTTCCTGATTTGAAGCTTGCCAGAACGCAATCATTTCTGATTTGTGGATATGTAAAAGTTTTGATTTGCTCCTCTCAGCTATCCTTACCTACATTGGCGCAGAGAACCATCATCGCCAATATACCAGTCTGATTTCAGTTAAATTAACTAATTGTATAAGTCGTCCTGTCCAGTCCAGTTCAGTGAAGTCTTCAATGAAGCAATAAGAAAGAAAACAGTTCATTCAGTTCAAAGTCATGTTTTAGATCTAATTATTACATAAATCCCCCCTACAAGTGCTGCAACAAGTATATATTGAAGAATTAATGTGTAATACTTGACAATTGTGAATATAATAATGTTTGGTACTTAAATGACAGCTTATTCTCTTTTGACAGTAGCAAGAAACAAATCCAATGCTCTACTCTGAAATAAGAAACTTAATATAAGAAAATAAGAAACCAACCAGTTTTTAAATTCAGTGCCATTTTCAGAAAAGATAATATACCAGTAACTACCAGAAATAACACCTATCTTATGCTTCACCAGGAAAAACATTGGCATTTAAAAACAACATTCTTCAGGGAGATTGGTTAACAAAGTTGAAAGTTTATAATGTTAAAGGAGATTCATATTCCGGATACAATATTCCCAGCGTGTTTTATGATGTTAGAGCAATGTGAGGTGAACTGATTTCAGCAGACCTTTTCTCTTCTCACTCAGAACCTTGTCAATTACACCAATTACAATTACAAATTACCCACACAAATGCCCTTTCACACTTGGCTTTTATCCCTTACACTGATATCAGGAAAAAGGAGAGAAGTAAAAAGTGAAATATTAATTCAATATTACCCTTTAACAAACTGAGATAAAGCAGACATAGACAAAACACATCAATAAAATATATATTGGCTAAAATTGACAGAATATCTTATCCGTATCTAACAATACCACAAAGACTTACTGACATATTGAAAAAGAAATGGATTTCAGTTCTTGGACCTTTGGTCTTTTATTTCAAGCTGCAACAGACAAAATATGTTTTTAAGCAAAACATAAGCTAACACTACTTATCGCTTATATTGAAACTTAAGGCAAAATCACAACTCTAAACACTCTAAACAGCTGATGGACATTGTCTGTCTGAAACTGCCGGTTAGTAAAATAGCTCTGCTACATTGACATCTACCATATTGTTTGACTCCCCTGCCACCAACAAGGAGATCATATCCACAAGCTCCCAGTTCCACAAGTAAAAAAGATTCTATCTATCACTCTAGGTTCCAGAAGACAGAGTCTACTTAATGACTTTCCTTGCTTTTCTCAGAGGGTTACAGTGTGTGCTTAAGCAATCAATCTAGCAAAGTATTGCTTGACTCTATGAGTTTACCACTTACCCCGCTATTGAGGTAGGTATTTTTTTAAAGGTGGGGAACACACTGTGCACACACACTGATGCCCTCTAAAAAAATGTGAATAAGCTACACCAGAGGTAAGTACCATACCAACATGAAATTAAATGAAGCAGGATTGCAGTGTGGGATGCAGTGTCAGTGCAGTTAGTAATAGAGACAGACAAACATTCAGAGAGACATACACTGGTTACCACCCATCCACCTCAGTCTCACTCGTATCATTGACCTTCAATGACCTTTTAGTTCTACCCAGATTCCAGGTTTGAATTTGGCTGTAAGCGAATTCAGGGCATCTTACACACACACAGTCTGTCTCATAGATCAGCGCCCCTCGTTATCTTGGGAGAGTGAAGGCGGCGATTATGCCTGTTAGAGAGCACGATGACCCCCTCCTGAAAAACACCTGGTTGAAACAGTCATAAGAATGGTCACACACCAAGGGACCCAAAGAGTCATTGGCCAAAATCAGTCAGCTAACTTACCGCTTAGCATAATAGGCACACAGGTAACAAACTCCTAGTCACATTGACAACGCTGACATCAGTCACGGCAACCACTGACAGAAGGACCGCAGACACACACTGAATATACCCCGGCATGATGGGGAGAAGGCTTGTGTTTCAGATAAGGAGATTTCCCATAATTCCAACAATGATCTCTAGAAAAGGGGTGTGTCAGCAGAATCCAGGAGGGCAAAACATCCCTAATTAAATGCCTGGATTTTTTGATAAGGGCTTCCTCATGAATTAAATAAACTTTCAGCAAAGAAACTTTTGAGAATTGTGTCTCTTCTACAGTCTAAAATTTGTTTAGCAAAACATTAAAGAAAGTATCTCAATGATGAACACGCTAAAAACGCAAATCCTTGTTTATTGCTTCTGTATCCTCTACTTGTTTATTTTGCAGTGATATTTAGGAACAGATGATTAAAAAAAAATTAAATTAATATTTTAACAATATGAATTGTAACCTTATTTATGTTGGATATCTTTATCTGAAATAACATCTGTGATACACGGACTATTTGGTTCAGTGTTAATTAATATTATGATTAATGATTCAGTAGAATTTGGAGTCTGGAAAACAAGACACTTGAATTAATGTAAATCATGGCATCATCATGAGGTAATGGCTTAGAGTCTGGTCATGCCCTGTAATTATTCGACACTAATCCAGAATGATTAAGTACTTCTATGCACTGAAACACATTTTGCAGCCTACTGGGGTTTAAAACAAGATAAACAGTATTTTGTTAAAAAAAATCTTCTTGTCCATTGCGTTATTTAAGCATACAAGTCTATGTTCATTTCCACGCTCAAACTACTGAGATACTGCAGTGCTAGAAGGTTTTAGTAATTAAAATCAGTAAGGCCCATTTGAAAGTGACTCAGAAAAGTGACTGCAATCATTCAACACTTTAACATATTACAAGATAAGAAATGGTGTATTTATGGTTTGCAGATAAACGTGTATAGCTGGTGTTTACATTCCAAGTGTGCTGACCTGACATATATATGAGGCTCACACCTTTTATTTGATGTGACAAATTATACACAGCAGGAGAGTTTGCAAAGACCTTAAATGTGTGGTAATTTTTGTGTATCGTTATGAATGTCTGTCTCTCAGTGTCAGAGTGAATGAGAAACTGGTTTTGTTTATCTACATAGTGTCCACTTCATAACTTTTGTCTATCTGTCAGCTGTTTTTTGTATGTTTTATAGCTGAACACCTATCGTTCTTTCTCTCTCAGTGCATGGGTGTGGTCTGATTCACCCCTATGCATGTGTCCTTGTGTGCATATGCTTGTGTTTGAAGGAACATATGCAAAACTGTGTCTAATTACACAGCGTAGTCATCGTTTGTGTCTTGAAAATGAATTTAGTTCATTTCACTGTATTTTCATACTAAAACGTTCCAAAACCACCAAAAAACACAGAGGGATACTGTGCTAAAACACTAGTACACGTGGAGAGAGTTTAAATAATGTTTCCCCTAAAGAATGGACTTACATCATCAAGCATCAATATTTGAGGTAGATCAGAATGATATTCAGGTGCATTCATTTCAAGAATGTGACTAGCTAGCATGTTGGATACCCGACACTGGTTGACTGCAGTTAGCCATTGTGGAACATGGGAATTCTCCCTATCCATCTGTCTGTCTGTGTGTGTACTTAGTACTGCACACATCTGTCCAGAGCACGTTCTGTCAGTGTTCTTTGTTGTGTGGATATAAGTGAGATTTATGTAAGACTTTTGTCCAATATGACACAATATCACACAAATTTGAAAGCTTCTCACTAATTTCACTTTAATATTTTCTCAGTGAGTATGTTCTGTACATTCAGTATGATGCGTTCTTTAAATATTTAGTTCGGGAAACCCATGGTTTTGGTTAAAGAGAATGTAATGTGATCCATTAATCTCACAGTGCTCTAAGTGCATTAGTATGTCTCTGAATATGTCTGTGGTTGCTTCCACCGGCGACCAGCATCCTCGGGTTGGTCCTGTGCGCGAGGAGGAGTCAGTGGAGCTACAAGGACAGAGATGTGTCTGTGTGTTGTGACATAGCCGCATGGACATATCAAGCTTGTGTGTTATGGGAGGGTGCAGGGTGCAGACTGATTGGTAAATTACCTTTGCACGCGGTGGGGGACGGGAGCAAGACGGGGCTGCACTAGGATGGACTGCCGCCTCCCCTAAGAGAAATCACCGTATCTCATAAACAGACAGTGAGGAGAGACAGAGAATGGCTGTGGTGGAGGTGGTGGTGAATGTGATCGGTAAGGGTGCATGTCTAGGAGAGGACACAGCAGGGAGTATGGAGATGATGGAGAGAAACTCTCAAGTGAACCTTCACAGAGCACTTTGCAGAAACCCATACTCCTCACACTCAAACAAACATAAGACGCAGAACAAACACACTCGACAGCATAGCCTGGTCTGAATGAAAACACGACTCACACACGGATTGTGCCGAGGCACTGCAATTAAACCTGACACACTGAAATAGGCAAGTGAAAACAATAGAGGTGGGTCACATGACATGCTGACGTGCGGCTGTCACTTCGTGTCATTCTCTGGCTTGTTTTCTGTTAGGGGTTATGGTGAAGGAACATGCCCACCATTAACCAAGAAACACTCACAGAAAGATGCGCAAAGAGGAATGAAAAGGAAAGCGCAAAAGCTGAACAGAATGAAAGGAAACAGCTGGGGAGCATAGGACGCATAAAAACAGGCAAAGGAACTTGCAACAAAATGCCTGCATTTATTTCAAGCATGGTAAGCAATAAATCCAAGAGCATGCATGCAATTAAAACGCACATAGCACCTAGAACAGATGTATTAATGGTACTGTAGTCAGGTGCACTTACATCCACGCAGAGAAAACACAACAAAGACATACAGAGAAAATGATCAAATACAGCAACAGCGCAGTTTACCCCCAGACACTTTTGTGTCACAAGTACTAATAACACAAAATGGTCATCTATAAATGACACTGCTAGTGACAAAGTAATGGCATATCTAAGAAAACGTGTGGGTGTGGATTTTTAAGGAAATCTGAAATTTTCATTTTATATCAATCAAAATGAAGCAGGAAATTTTGTGATGCCTAAAGTAAACTTTACTGCTCTGGTAACAGTGAAATGTCATGTCAAAGCAGGGTATGTGACTGTTTGAACATACAGTCATGTTTACAGTCTACGCTCTATTGAATGCTTTGTCTGCAATTACATTTGTCAATTGATTCTCCAAGAACTTTGTTTGTTACGTTCTGATAGCTTTTTTATTGATCCTGTTCATTAAATTCGCATACACCTGACACACACATCACGTATATTTTCTTTTTAAAAATCTATCAGATTCAGATTCAAATCTATCTTAGCTATATTGCATCACTCACTTGCATCCTATGTAACATTTTAACCTTGTAGTATTGTAATAATTACAGCTGCTGCGCTAATTTATTCCTTCAGAAACCACGAGTACTAAAAACATTTAACTTAATTGACCTGAAATGACTTAATAAAAGTCAATGTCAATTGTTAAAGAGACAGTTTGCTTATTCAAAATACCTGTCTGTACTGATATGCGGGTATTTTGTGGAATGTAATAAATATAGAGCACATCTGCAGGAATCCTAGGAATAATGTGTGTAAGATTTTTTCCCGTTGAATAATACATAAACAACTGTAATATAATTATATTATATATAATTATGCAGGTATAGCCAACCAGCTATCCAGGTCTGTAGTCTTTTTGTCTGTTTGTTTATTTATTTATCCATATAAACCCAATTCATAAAAGGTGCAGATATGAAGTGATTCACAGAAAGGTCATAGCACAGGATTTGTACATTGAAAAATGCGGCGATGGGATGGCATCAGGCAGTGACAATGAGTATAAAGAATCCCTACTTTTGTGCCTTTTCACAAAAAATTTAAGACATTTATAGTAAAAACTCTGAAACACACAACATGAAAATGAAAACAGTTTCGGTCAATGATGGACCACATATACATAAGATCATAAAGGAGATGAAAAATTCATGTTGCCTAGTGATGTCGTAGCCATTGTAGCGTTGTAACCATCACATTACTCACATGTTTGAGGTGATCCTGGTGTAAACAAACCTAGTGCATTGCTAGTCGTATAAAAGCATAGCACATACAATTATGTACAGTAGATAATACTTGTTAATGATAATAAACAATGTTACTGGCTTAGATATTTACGATACTGTACATTTTGTCATTGTTCAGGCTATACAATATAGTCTAGGTTTATAATAGACTATTCTATCTAGGTTTGTGTAAGCACAGTCTAATATGTTCGCAAAACAATGAAATCACAAAACATATCCTTGTCGTTAAGCAATGCATGACTGTATTAGCATTACAGTAATGACAGGCTTGATTTTGACCTTGTGAGTGTTATTCAAAAGGTGAAACGATATTTTCAGAGACTGTTGCTGCTGATGCTAGCCCTTTCACACTAAGTCACAGTGGAATCTTATATTAAGTATTTAGCAGTATATTAAGTATTTTGTTGCTCCATGCTACATAACTAAATAACTGTTGAAGAGTTTTCATTAGAGACCAGATCAACCTTCCTGGTTTTACTTACCATCATCACTGTGGCTTCTCTCTGCAACTCTTTTAGTTTGTCTCAAGAACAAGCAGGATTGTCGATATGCTCTTTAGCTTCTAGTGAGAGAATGTTAGCCTGCTTTTTGTGTGTGAGGTCTGTTGCACAGATTGAGACTGGATTAAGCTAAGTAATGGGTAATTAACTGGTTATAGTGTGTCGAAAGAGTCTGAGCTCTAAAGAGATGCATGCTGCAGCAATACTGACTCTTGCTTTTTGAGTTTATTCAAAGCGACAATTTTTTCTCTCAGGTGAAAGTGAAATATACAGGAAACATTTGACTGGAAAGTTCAGAATGAGATGTAAGATTAACACATTTTAAAGAAACCTGAAAAGGGATGTGGAGACTGACCGAAAAACACAGGCAAGTAGGAAAATGGGATATGTCCACATAAGCAAAAAGGATATGAAGCAAAGGCGTGTTAGGAAATTAAAAGGGCCACAGAATATGAAAAGCAGAGGGACAGATGAAAGGAGAGTGAGAGTCAAAGTTGGTGGAGAGATTGAAATACGTGTGCCAGCAACCTCACAGGCAGACACATGACCGGTCAGGCAGACACCCAGGGGTACATGCAGACAGTAAGACAGACCTGCTCTGCAAACATCCGGGGTTTCAGGTCAGGAATGGCACCCCCCCTCAACTCGTCCTCCACAGCCATAAGCCTGGAATAAAGCAATGGAGAGGTTAGTCCAAGGTGACCACCCACCATCATTAAACTACCAGCACCAACAGTCTCTGTCAAATGCTGATCACATGGGATATTTTATAACAATCACAAAATGGATTAGGGGGAAACAGGGACTGGAGATTGTAGTCATACAACATCGCCAAAGAAAGGGCGAAAAGATATTCGGGATATGTCCATTTTCCCATAATGCCCTTTGAGCAAATAACTTGTTTTGTCATGTTTACAACTTCCTGTTTCTGTATTGATACCAGAAAAACATGGGTTATGGTAAAGCAAGGGGCGGAAAATATAAGGTTGGGAAAGAAGAACAAAGGTGTCCAGACAGCCATTCATCTTTTCCCAGGGGGATTCAACATGTTCCTTTCATGTGTGCATATTCATCGCTGGTGTATCTCCCCCGACCCTTTTTGGGTGGTGGTGGTGGGGAGGGCGTTTCGTCAGCCAGACACAGATGGATCCTTGGCTTTCCATTCATCCCACAAAGGCACAGAGCGAAGGCTACATGGCAGGCTAAGCTAATCTTCAGCCACCCCGACAGCCTGGCATTGCAGCTTCATCTGTGGAAATGAGTTTGACCCGAACATGCTACACTTAATGGCTCCCATCCAAGGTTTGCATGGATTGTTGGAGCGATAGTTGTGTTTTTTTTCCTCCCGTATGTGTGTTATCCTCAGAATCCCTTTATCGTGTGATAACTATAAAAAAGAATCATCGCTGCCATATTTGTATCATTAAGAAGGTAATTAAGGCACATTAAGTTAGGCGCCTAACCTGGTTGTGCTTTCCTGTGATCTTTAACTATTCGGTGTTCTGCTGTTCATATACAATATAATCAGTCCTAATTAAAATATTATTTTCTGTGTAATTTGTAATGACTGTTGGGTGTAAGGCTGCCATAATTTTTGAGGAAGCCAGTTAATGTAGTTTATGTCCATTATGAATAATTTATAGTGTATTGCTAATATCTCATTAATCATTTTAGGGGAGCGAAACATAGGAAATCTGGTACAAGCATGAATATTCTAATTTTAGAATTCCATAATGAAAACAATGCATACTGCAATACTTGTAGACTGACAACTATGGGTAAATCATATTAATTTGATTCAGCTGTTCAAAAAATCAATGTGATTCCATTCAGTGTGCTTGGCATAAATTAATAAATAATGAAAATCCACAGGGTGAGTTTTCAAACATTTGTACTTGAGTGTTTTATTCCATGAATGATTTACACTGTTGCGCTTTGTACAAATTAAGAGTGGAAAAAAAAAATCAAAATGAACAGAAGTACAAACACATATTGGTAGTGTCGCAGCAACAATAAAAACTTCTGACAGATTGGTCTGATCACGTTTAAAACGCCGAACAGCTCCCCGAATACAAAGTGATATTCACAACAGAAGGGCTGCAAATACCTAAAACATCTCACACTATTGCTGAGTGAAATGTATACCCAGAGGTTTCAAAGTGTTCATGCAGTTACAAAAGTGAGGGTCAATGAGAGGTCATGTGAATTTGGTATTTGCTGCTACGAAGGACAGAAAGGTACTAGGTGAAAGAGTTAAGGTTACAGAAAAGAGACAGAAAGAGAAGACACAACGTGTACATCTAGAAGCCCTCCCACTGACAAACCAGTTGGGCTCAAGCTGTAAAAGTATCTTTCCTGAAGGACTTTAATTGTCCAAAGACCAGGCTGGTCTTATAGGAATGATTGATAATGTGATTGTCATAACAGGGGGTGTCGGAGAGTGAGGGCTCAGTCTTTCTCCTTATTATAACTTCAAAAACTAGAAGAATGAATATTCATTATTATACTTCACGTCAAAAGCCAGTTATATATTGACAGAAATTGAAAAAAAAAACCATATACAAATTGCCTTGATGATACCGCTGTAGGGCTTTACCCTGCACCAAATACTAGCAAAACAGCACTAGCAAACAAAAATATGACATTTTTCCAATTATACTTCTTTGCTCAGAAAAACATCTGAAAAGCATGTGTTGCTTCCTGCATTTAACGTTCCAGAAAACAAATAACTTAAGAAGCTATTTCCAAAGCTTTTCAAAGCTGGAAATGAAACACTTGAAAAGAATATCCAGGAATATATGTGTGCATTATATATTTATGTCTATGTAAGTTACATATAAATTAGCCTGGACTATAGCATCTGATAAACAAACAATAACAACAAAGTATAACTGTAGTGTGTCACTGTTCACTGACAAAAAGCAGCCGACAATTAAAGATTTCCATTGAAATATATTATTCCCACCATCTAACCTCTATGTAACTTCTCCAATTCATTGAAATAAATGTTTTCATTGATCAATATTTTAAGGTTTCACTAATCTGATCTTTCAGTTATCTTAATAGTCTTAATAATAATAAAGGTGATAAATATATATATATCTAAAATCTCTGTATTTATTGTACTACATTGTTATTAATATGTTACTCAATCTGTAATTGCTGAAATTCAGCACAAACTAAAGCTAATGTAGTATATATTTCCTGTGAAGTACAACACAGCATATAATTACTTTTAAAATTGTACATCAGCTATGTAGAAGTGAACGATTTAAAAGCAGTCAGCACACTGTCAGAGATATTTACATCAATATATAAGGTTGGGTTTTTGACTCCAGGTTCAAATTCCACCAGGGAACACATCAGTGCACAGTAGGGTCGTTCCCTAAAAGTCAAGTTGGACATTGCTGAATCCAGATGTGACTTGAGAAGAAGCCTGACCACAAGTTAAGGGTCGTTATTTAGGCTTTTCTGAGTGGCACTGCAGATTCTCCTTTTTTGAAAGTATATTAGTGTGAATCTATCATGGTCCAGAGCCCCAGAATTCTTTTACACTGACTATGTGTTTACGGCTGTGGAGCTAATGGCTATTTTCCATTTTCCCAGAGGATCTCACATTCATTGTCAGAGAGAGAACCTGGCACTGATTTTTCCATCCATTTCAGTCTTTGGAAAGCACTCAGAGTACCTAGGCTTCATCTTTTCTACTCCAGAAAGTCGTATGACCAGTTTTACCCCAAGGGGCAGTGTCCTTCTCAAAAAATTGGCTGGCACTTGACTTGTAATGGAGACGATGGTGAAGGACATAAATTCTGGATGCCATTCTGCATTTGCACGGTTGTAAATAAAAGAAGTACTTTATCTTTTTCCCGTAACAGCTTCTGCTAAAATATCATTACTTATTCAATCCAAAGCAGTTGCCATTAAGTACATAATGTTTGAAGGATGCCTTAATATGATTTGGCTTTACAGACCATTGCATTTCTTGTGATTAAAACAAGAGTTATGTTTTTTCTGTTTCCCAAGCTAGTGGCATTTATCTTTGGTTGGTTAAGATTTCCAGGTGTCCACCCCAGTCATGTGATCCATAAAAAAGGCAGGTTGGGTCCCATGTCCTTTTTATGAAAGATTCCATTCTTTAAATGGCTACATCTTGTAATCCTTGGATTGAAATGTAACTGAGTACAGGACACGACTGCTGTATGTACAGGAGCATTAACGCTGTTTGTCCATGGTCTGCCAGATTTGCCCTCAACTTACATATAAATGTACCTTGGTTCATTAGTCTTGTGCTTATATGTAAAGCACCAATAAAAGTTGAGGAAGTAGTTGTTTTTCAAAAGAATGGCTCTGTACTCTCAGTTACTCTCTCATTCATAATGTTACAGGTAATCAATCCTCCTTTGTCTTGACATTTGCATGAAGTCGAGATGTCTTGAGTGCATTATTTTGTATGATTCTGGGGTATCTTCAAAAAGAAAACCATCAAGGCTACTAGAAGCACAGGTGACGCTACAGTCAAGTGTATAGGGCACCGACTGGTGCCCCTCGCCAGTAGTACCAAAACGTCAAGTGCTAAAAAGCAAATGCATTCATCATTACAAGCAGAACATCACAACAAATAAGAGTGAACGAGACCAGAGCAGAACATATCTAAGGCTGAAGGATTGGGGAGTCTAATTATAGTGTAATTATCTAATTTTATGATGAGTGTCATTAATTAAATGAATGATGAGGTTCGCATCAGAGAATGAGAATGTAGTGTTCTCAGTAGTGTCATAAGTAGAATTCATGTGCAAGAGTTCTGTTAAATCTACTGTTAAGTTTATTTAAATTTCTCTCTGTGGCTATATGTCTATCATACCCCAAATGGTAAAAAGAAAATGGTTCAGATCTCAGTAGTGAAAATGCCTTTAGAAGCACTTAATGTAAAAGTGATTTGGAGGACTTACAGTGACATACATCACTGATTACTTTGTGTCCATTTTTGCCAGAAGCAAAAACATTGTGAAATTAGTTAAAAGTGTTTTACAAGTACAATTGCTAGATTGAGCAAAATCATCCATCTGAAGTAAGCCACAAACAGACCCTCTCTCTCCTCACAACTCACCAGCCCTGTATTTACCTGCTGATTATTCCTTTAATTTGGGAGTCTTTCTCTATCTGCTGCTGCCTCAGCCTCCTCTCGCTGTCGTCCAGGCGATTCTGATACTGCTGTAGAATTTTATTGGTCTGCTGCTCCTGCGTAAGGAGCCGTCGCTCATACTCCTCCAGCTTGCGGTGGGACAGCATCAGCCGTTCTTTGAGGGAATGGATCTCCTCCTCGTACTCCCGCACCTGATTAGGAGGACAGGACATGGTCATAAATCTGCCACACAGACTACATATTTAATTCAATTTTATTTGTATAGCCTATTTTCGCAGTGTTAAATTGTCTCAAAGCACTTTACATTATCCCTGCCCAAAGCCCCCCAGTAAGCCAGACAGAGGTGACAGTGGAATGGAAAGAAAAAAACTCCCTATAAGGAAGAACCCACTGGAGGAACTAGACTAAAAGGGGCAGCCCATCGTCCAGGGGCCAGCAGAATAAGTCAAATGAACAAGACGGCAAAATCCTAATATAATCCTAACATACACGGCGACCAGCCATAATCATCCACACTAAGCATCACAGGCTAAAGTTTTGTTTACAGCAACAATGCCCAAAGCGAATAGCTTCATTTGGCCAGAGTAATATGAACATTTTTAGACAAATGCATCTATTCTTTATTTTTGCAAACAACACACACAAGGTGACACGGAAGACATAAGAAAAGAGGCAAACTGCAAGGCAGAAGTGAAGGCCAATAAGATATGCATAGGAAACTTCAAAGGAAGGACGAGAATGGGTCAGTGAAGCACATTAGTGCCAGAAAGTATTCCTTATAAGTTTTATAATAAGTTCAAAGTCATTTTGTCAGCTTTTCTCTAAATTAGTCATGTGTATGCCTCTGAAGACCATCTGTTCAGTCGCTATAGAGAGATTTAACCCGGGTACAACATTTATTACCCATTTCACTGTTTCAGGTGATACAACCAGCACTTTTTGGAAAGTCAGAGTCAGTTTACCATTACTGGTAAACACTAAATAAATTTTAAATGAAAATGTAAAGAGCCTCATGGCTGATAACTGTCCATAATTAAGGATTGCAACAAGGTAGCTAGAAATCTGAAAATTATAAATAAAAATTAAGAAAGTTGTGAATACAAGTTCATCGACGGACGTATTTTATAATCTGTTGTTAGGAGGGATGTAGGCTGAAACAGAGACACCACATTAGCATTATGCTAACAGAGGTCAGAAAAATAAGATAAAACAGGGGAAACAGGGGAACCAGACACACAAGTGGACACAACAAAGAAACTGACCCTTTCCAGGCGCGATTCGTCCATGCTCTTTGAGTACTCCTTCAGCTTGTACTCCTCCCGCTCGATGCGTGAGCTCTCGATGTCGGCAGACAGGTGAGGCATGTTAGACACCCAAGCTACAGTGCGCTCCGTGGCTTGTGTGGGTGGGTTCAGGGTAGAGGGCGACTGCGTGCCCTGTGACAAGAAGGCAAGTCTATGTAAAAAATGCGTTCTGTGTAGATTGCAACAAAGCGGGTGTCTACGCGTATAAATGGTTTGGGAGAAAATATTTCAAAGTAAACTGGGAGTATTAAGATGGTGCACAATCCTGGAAAAGTCGTGAAATATGCAATGCATTTGATCATTACCAGAAGTATCACATTGTTTGTTTTCACAAGTAACTTTTTATATAACATTAAGACTCTTAAGAGCAACCACAGCAATGTAGAGCATAATACTGTAGCCATTTATCATTAGATTGCCAGTAACGCTATACTTAGCTTAATTTACTGACGGAAAACACGTAAAATTAGACACTTAGGGCTACCCTCCCCTCTTAATATCTCATAAAAATCTGCATATTGCCTGTGGGGTATCACTTCCACTAAAAGTATTCAACCTATACTATTATCAGTTCATTCTATATTTTATATATCATTGTGTTATTTTGGTTGCTTTTAGCAATTAGAACAAAAGGCTACAGACCTGAAGGGTGACAAATTACCCACTGGAAATGTTTTGGGAGCTGCGGTCCCACGGGATTGTGAATTGTATAACAAAACAAATTTTCCCCTACGCACTTTACAGGTTGTACTGAACCACCAATAACAGGGGCTTGTTCGAGTTAGCGTTTCAGTTAGTGCCCTCGAGTCGAGCGTGATCAGAATAATGAGCGAGAATGAGGCTATGGGAGCTGAACAGCAGACATCCTTTATAAAGAGAATTTCAATGGCCGGTGATGAACAAAGTCAGTCCTGACCAAATAGATGAACACCACCTACGGTGATGCAAAACATGGCAAACATCGTTCCTTCCTACAGATGTCTAAAAATAGCTAAACTGGAGTTAAATAGTGGTTGACGTGGCAGTGTTTGCCCAACAGTGCATAGTAGGGCGATTGTTTGGTTCTTAAGACCGTTTCAAGGTTAGTCGCCTGAATGGGATCACTTAGAATCACACTTTAAGTACATTCAAGGCAGCAGGGAAACCGAGCAGACCGCCGAGTGGGAGCCTCCACGTACCTGTTTGCTAATAGTAGGCTTCAGTAAGTGCTGCTGCTGAGGTTGCTGCTGCGTTTGTTGTGGGGTGGATGCAGGCCCTCCTTGGGGACCCTGGCTCTCCCTGACTGAGCTCTGCTGGTGTGGCAGCCCAGGGGCGGGGGTGTCTTTGACAGATAGCTGCTGGCGCGGCGCCGGCTGCCGACCCCCGAAGCTGGACTCTGGGGACTGGAGCAGATTTCCGCTAGGGGGCCGGGTTTTAGTTGGAGGGGTGGAGGCTGCCGCTGCACTGACGGACAGCTGGTGGGAGGTTTGGGATTTGACACGCTGAGGGGGTGGGGCAATGGAGCTCTGCCGCATTGGGTGAACAGTGGAGGGGGGTGTGGCCAGGGAAGAGGAGGTGCCTGTCTGGGAGCCCATTCCCATCATCATCATTTGCTGTTGCTGTTGGTGGAAATTGTCCTGGAAAAGGCGGGATGAAAAGGAAAGTTTGAAATAAATAAAATAATAACAATAAGATGAACACTGAAGGTCTGCTCATTGAGCTGTGTGCCCTGTCGTTGCCTTACATATATGTGGCCTATTTCCCACACATTATTTGTTCAATATCCTAATGTTGACGATTAGCAGATCTGTTCATGGCGTCAGGCCTTTCTCTCCAGAACCTGGGTACCTGCATGACAGACAGCTGGCGCCGGCCGTACTCGGCCTGGTTCTGCCGCGTATAGTCGTCGCTGTAGCTGTGTGAGTGGATGATGCTGGGCTGCACCAGGCTGCTGGCCCGCAGCGCCGAAAGGTCCTCGCTGCGGGAGAAGCCGCCGTGGCCGAAAGCGGGGATGTAGGTGGGGTGGGAGGGCTCGGGCTCCGGGGCCAGCAGGAGGGGCGGCGGAGGCTGCGCCCGGCTGGGCTGATGGTGCAGCTGGGGCCCATCGGCCGCCATGTGGAAGAGGGGGTTCTGGAAGGACAGCGGGTAGTGCATGGCGGCCGCCTGCTGCTGCTGCTGCTGGGACAGAGAATCTGTCGTGGTCCCCATCTGGCTCAGCTGACTCAGCCTCAGGCCGCCCGACATGCTTGAGCCGCCCGACCCCGCGGAGAGGCGGCCCCCGGCCCGCAGCCCCCCTCCCAGGCCCCCGCCTAGGGCCCCCATGCCCCCATAGCCACCAAGGCCTGCGATGGAGGCTTGGGAGGAGTTGAGCATGTCGCCCACTGACTGCAGGTTGGAGATACTGTTCATTCTGGAGTCCTGCAGGTCCATCATGGACACGCTTTTGTTGACGCTGAGAACCTGCGGCAGGGATGAAGGCGAGGCCTTCTCTGAGAATTTGCCAACGGGCACTGCCACAAAAAGACTTCACAAAAGACATGACAGGAACTGATGGTAAGGAGGCGGGTCTGCTGGGGCGGGTGTCAGACTTGGCTTTGAAGCATACTGACACAGAGAAGCGCTGCTGTCAAGGGCGATCGCGATGATACGGTTACTGGCTAGTCACCAGGGGGGGTGATTGCTGGGATGTAACGCACACGAGCAGGACCGGGGGGCTCGGTAACAGGCGGAGAATATTCCCATGGCGCTGTAAAACCTGGCTGTGCAGTAACTGGGGCTACTGATCTTTTTTTATTGGGGATATCTGTTAACATTTCTTGGATGCCTAGGGAAGGTTAGAGAACCTAGTTAGTGTCCCAGTAACAAGCAGTCCAGATATATGGCTGCTCACTTATTATGTAGCATATTATCTATTATTTTTTTTTTCATAAAATTTAAACACCATAGGGGTGCTGTGGTGGCTCAGTAGTTAGCACTGTCTGTTAGCTCACTGTCTGTTAGCTCACTGTCTGTTAGCTCACTGTCTGGTGCATCTTGGGATAGGCTCCAACATAACCCTGTGTTGGATGGAACATGGATAGACGAAAAGCATATTATGATCGACATAAAATTATTTCGTACTCTTTATACATCATCGTATCGTTGCTGTTTTTCAGTGGCACGGACAAAAGGGCTACAGAACTGTGCAGTGCAAGAAGATCCAGTACAGCTGTGAGTATGACTTGGCTGTTTTTACGATTCTATTCACATATGAAAGGGCATGAATCATCTAACAGCCTTATCTATAGCTTTTTGTCAGCATACAAAAACAACTGAATGTGAGACAGCTGTACCTCACTCTCCCCGTCAAACACTAAGTAAAATATCCAGAGGCCAGATCCCTCTTGTGCCAGTACCTTTGGGTCGGGTTCGGTTATGTCCGAACTGCTGGTGCAGTATGCCGGGCTAGAACGTGCCAAGGGAGGACGGGTCGAGTAGAAGACATCTTTAGAAGAAGCACGATGTGGGTGGTCCCGGTCCCCGTAGCCCCCAATGCCTGCATGTGATGCCAAGTGCCCCCCACCAGAAAGAGCAGAGGTAGGCGAAGGTAGGCGGGACATTTCTATGGAGCTGAAGGGGGAAACACCGTGGTAAGAGATGGCAGATTAACTCTTCACATCATGCTGTGCGGTCATATTCACAAGGCCTTTTCCAGTTAATCTATCTAAGTTGTTCATTTTTTGCTGAATGAAAGGATGCTCATTGGCCAGCTGCAGACGCAGCTGCAGACGCAGCTGCAGACACAGCTGCAGACAGCTTCCCCTCTAGGGAATGATCCACCATACGGCGAAAGGTCTATGTTATATGAGTGTTCGGAAATAAAATGATAAACATAAGCGTCGCCAGGATGTTCTTGATCGGGTCATGTGTTTTGAACAGGTCCCATAGATGCAGGCTGTTTGACAAAACATGCCTCCCTTGGGGTCTGCATTGGTGGACCTTTGGCTGGTGACTTGACCCCCTCTGGTTGCTACCTGTTCAGGTCACGCATCATGTGGGCCTGGAAGTCGGAGGAGACGACCCGGTTGAAGCTCGGTCGGGAGAGCAGCCGGTCCATTTGCCTTTCAGGAGGCGGTCGGTCAGTCTGATGGCTGGGCTGCCTCTGCAGGTGGGGGTTCCTCAGGGCCATGCTGATGTCATTGAGTAACCGTGGCAATGGCCCCAGCTTAATAATGGCTTCCTACAGAGCAGAAGGGATGAGCGATGTGAAGTCAAACAAAGAGGGAAGAAAGGAAACAAATGTATGGCTCATTAAAAAGTCCCTGTAGAATTTGAAGTAGGAAAAAAATTATGAGACGGTACAGGTTTTAAATAGTGAATTTTCCTCCACACTGCAGGAAATTTGCATAATCTCCCCAAAAAGCACCACATACATTATTAGTGTGCATGTATCTCTTTGTGTCTTTGCGTGTGTGTGTGTGTGAGTGTGTGTGTACATTATCACCAAGTACACCGTTACGAGACAATTGTCATCAGCACTAATATAGTTGTAGGGTCAAAGAGGCCCAGTTTCTCATCTCTTGCCAGGGAGACACTGAATACACACACTTGCAGTGTCATTTACAGATTATGGCCCCAGTAACCTGTCAAAGGTGAGAAAGAGACCAAATAAAAAACTTTCACCAGGGCTCTAATTGAATTTGACAGGTTCTCCTCTGGGTAAGGCCAGCTAGCAATCTAACTGTGGTCAAATATCTGATTAGGTCCCAGTCTTGGGACATGCTAATGCAATTCCATTCACTGCACTCGAACAAGAAGTCATATATGAAAGCGATATATCTCACAAGCACAATCACATTTCTTGCTCTGATGCAGTCAGCCTTTCCCCCATTGATCTGAAAGCATGTGTTTCGATCCTCATGATTGACTGCTTATGCAATCGTGCTGCTCTTCCCAAAAGATCCCTGTTGAAATATATATGTGCGACATGCACACTATCTACTGTTTAATTTAGCTTCATAAGTAAGGGCAATACTGTAGCAGCAGTACAATACTTTGTTTGTCCTTCTTTAAATTCTACTGCTGTTGATTGCCTGTGATGAGTCAAACCCTCAGTGAATCTGCATTACATAATACTCTAACATCGCCACATTCTGCTGCCTGTGTACAAGATGTATACTTACAGTTTTACCTTGGCGAAAGATGAAACATTACGCAGAATAATGTAACAGTGGGACGTCGACAGTGCTGTGACATTTCCCGGTGACCGCCCACCTTGCTCAGCTGCGCCATGACCTCCCACAGCAGGCTGTGGAGGATGGACAGCTCCCGCCCCAGGTCAATGTATCCCTCGAAGGCTCCAGCGTTGCTGATGCTGTCCAAGTTGGAGATTTCATAAAGGAACTGCTGCATCGAGCCCCACTCCATCTCCAGGAACTCGTTCATGAAGCACAGGTGCTCCTCCTTACTGCTGAACCTGGGAGGACATAAGTGTAGTAGGCAAGGAGGGTGAGCAGACAATGATGGATTAGTTGGAAAGCGAGAGCGGCAATGAGAGACAAAGCAGGAGGAAAATGATTCTGCCAGATTTGCAGATTCCAAGCAAGACAATTATAGCAGTAGGTGCATTTAGAAACTATGACTATTTACAAAAAAGAAAATTTGCCAGTTAAGTAGTTACATTTTGTTAGTGTAGAGAAAGAGCTACTTATGCTTTGGTTAGTGGTTATTAGTTAAGATGTGATATGCACAAGGTTTCTGTGCTGTAGTAATTAAGGCCAGTCACTGACTTGGAGAATGTGGCCAAGTTCTGCACCACCTTGGCGATGAGGGTAAGGGTTCGCGAGGTCTGTTCGTCGGGGTACTCCTGGGTCAGGTTGAAGAGTGATGGGGACATGATTGCAGGGCACAGGAACCGGAGGAACAAGGAGGCACTGATAAGGCGGTCTGCGATATCCTCTCTGCCCCTCTCCGCACAGCGCACCCTCCAGGAGGCAAAGACCTCCTTCAGCTCTCGAGGGAACACACTGGGCGAGCGATCAAGGATGGAAAGACAGGCTGTTAGAGCTGAGCCGTACCGAGATGCCATAACTGTGGTCACCGTAAATAATTGTAACATTGTTAAGCTAAAAATCTGCTAGATATTTCAATCAACAACAAAACCATAATGGTGCCTGACTATGCAGAAATAGAAGGAAACAAGTAGATCCACTGACCAATGGGAGTTCACGATCTTGCAGAGTGCAAGCTCACAACACATGCGAAGATTGGCTTGATGGTCAGGCAGGACAGAGGGTGGAGTCCTCATAGGATCCACCTCACAGTTCTCCTCTGACTCATACAAAGCTCTGATGAATTCACCTACATGGACCCACATAAACACATTGACTCTTAATTTGTGATGTTTGTTAATGTCAATGTTATTCCAGGTCATTACTTAACAAACAAATTTCAAGTATAATTAAATTACTGAAATGCATCTTCAGGTGCCAAGTCAGAGCACGTCCCTCATTACCTATAGCATCCTTGAGATACTTGTGTCCAATGAGCTTGAGGTACTCCTCTATGGCTTTGGTGGCCAGAGTGTTCTCACGGAAAATAAGATGCTCGCGATCCATGAACCTGTCGACCTCAGACATCGCCATGTCGGATAAGAAATCCTAAACCAGAGACAACAGAGGTAATGGAGTAAAAGTATTTTGATCTGGCATTCTGCTCTGTGTCACCTTTCAAACAATTTGCACATGTGACATCATATACTAATCCAGGATGAAACACTCATCCTGTTGCATCTTTGTAAAATCCGCATAACATTCTATCTATCGATCTGCCCTCTCTTACCACTCTATCTATCATTCCAACTTCCATAGAGGACTTTACAGAGATATTTTACCCCACTATTTGGGATAGACTCCAGGCTTACCTCAACCATTCAATTCAATTCAGTTCAATTCAATTCAATGCAATTCAGTTCAATTCAATTCAATTCAATTCAATTCAATTCAATTCAATTCAATTC
>JAABNX020000053.1:11426547-11437242 GCA_015163995.2 Mormyrus lacerda | reverse complement strand
CATGAAGAGAGTGTGATGGAGGAAGGATGTTGGGGTGTGGTTACAGGCAGTGCACAAGCTCGCAAAGGAGAGGAGGAAAAGGAGGGAGATTCAGCAGATGATGGAGACAGAGAGTGAGGGGAAGCAAGGGAATGAGGGCGGGGACGAGGGGTACTCACAGGTTGTCGGAAGGGTTGAGGAGGGGCAGTGGGAGGGGTCTCCATGCTTGGCTGCTTCCCAGTCGCTATGCTCTTTCTGCGAGCCCGCGCGTGCTCTGAAGGATACATCAAAAGAGGTAAAAATTAGACAATGAGAGAGCAACAGAGGAAAAAGAGGTTAAAGCTAGAACACTTCATATTCATCAAAGAGCTTCCTGTTAGGGAAGGACAATAGGGGGTGATAAAAGGTATAGAAATTCTGCACCAACAGATCTGTCTGGAAAACTGAATGGGAGGATGAATGAAAGCATTAACTGTGTCCAGGAGCGCCCATGTCTTCATAGGAGCTGCTGGTGTGTGTGTGAAATAACAGTAGCAGGTATGAGGTGGAGAGAAAAGCTCAGCATGTTGTCAGACAGGCAAAGTGCTGGCCTGCAACAGGTGGGACACGCTTGGTCTGTAAGAGGACAAGCGCACTGCATTGCTGTCAGTGGGCATACTCAGCTGACTAAGCACACTGCTCACTAAGACTTTTCATCGCACCTTTTTTTTTGTTTCTTTCACCCTCCATTGTTCTTTCTCCTTTTCCTTTTTCTCTCCATCCCGCTCTCCCTTCTTCCCAATTTCCCCAAAGAGAAGTAATAACCTTTTTTATATTGAAGCACTAAAAATACATCCACTCTCACTCTATCCATCCCTCTCTCTCGCTCTCCAGCTCTCTCTTTCTTGCCATCCTTCTCTCCCACGCACCTCTTTTACATAATTCCAGTGGTACGCTCACCCCCTCCTTTCTTCATCCCGTTTCTCTCGCTCTCGTCTCCAGCTCTTTCTCGCTCTGTTCTTCACTCCCTCTGTGCCGTCCCCTCAATCCTTCTCTCTCCCACTGCTTTCTGTTTCCATTTTGCCTTCCTCCTTTCCAAAACCAAGAAGGTTTTACAATTTCCCTCCCTTGTCCCCCTTGTTTCACCTGCCAGAAGCCTCACAATGCATTCAGCTGGGGCTTCAGGTTTAAATCAAGGATGCTAAGTCACCACAGAACCTATGGGATCCAAACAACAGCTCAGCAAGATCCACACAATAAAGCTGTTTCAACCAAGTTACAGAAACGACTGCTGCGGCGGTAATAAGCACACATCTAATAAAAAGTTTCCCCCGGTAACAAAAACAAACTACAATAAGAAGCTTCTCCAAATTACTTGTGTGGGAATTGGATGCTTTTGCACAATGGACACCTTGTTCAATGTTCATCACCAGTGCTAAAAAATATGGCATGTATTCCTATGTCCAGTCAAATGACACTGCCCATTTTGTCCTCTCTCACGTGAACTAACTTTGACAGCAGCAAGCCCTCAACCCGTGAAAATGCAACGCAGAACCCAGACAGTGGCAGAAATGGGCAATCTCTGCAAGGAGTAGGTTGGGGGTTCTTGCATTTCTGTGCATGTTCTAGCCAGCACACTCCTCTGCAACACTGTGGCTATTGTGTTACTGGTCTGAGTGCTGCTGGCCTCAGTTGAAGACATATTATACAAGCATCATTAGCAATACTACATTCATTTTCAAAGATTTCTGCTGGAAATCCATTGCGGTTGTAGCTGAGCTTCCTTCTGGATAAGGGGGGTTAACAACAGAATTTCTTCCCCCCCAACACTCAAAAAAATTAACAAATATAGAGGATATATGTATATAACACACTGTCCATTTTTGAGAACCAGAGCAGTGTCTCAGAATATTGATAAACATCAAGAAACTCCAGCCCCTTCAGTAAAGTAAACATTCAACTCATAACACAAATCAATCATCAATAAAAATTACATTATTACCATACGTTGACTTCCCAAGAAAACCATTAGACATCTGTATAATTTTAAAAACATGAGAAGTTGAAAAAACAATATCTGACTTCTAATTCAAATTAATTACAGGCATTATAACTATCCAATTAAAAACATTTTGCTAAGTACAATGACGTTCAGGGCTGCCCTCGGTACAACCTCATGGGAAAGATTAATTTTCTTCTATTGTCCATCAGAAGCTCTCCAGTAATAAACCTTATTACAATAAAGAGTCTGTTATTAATAGACAGGAATGAGCATAGGCACCATAATCAGTACTAATACCACTGCAACAGACATTGTTTTATGTTGTTTAACAGTATAACTAAATTATCTCATGACTATAACAATACATTATAAGCAGGTATAAAGAATAGTGAATTATGTTAAGTGTGTTGCAGTGTAGCTAATGTTCTAAGACGCAGTTATGTATGTGAACTTTTTAACAACCACTTTAAAATAATGTTCCCTTACTATCGCTCTACAGAAGAAGACAAAGGTTATGAGAAAACAATCCTTGTGGTTGGGGTCCTGTAATTCTTTTGAATTTTTTTAATCACCTCACTAATTAAAGAAGTATGAATCTTTTCAACTGCAGAACACTGGCCCTCAACAACTGCATTTGTATGATGCAAATTCCCATGTCCTGATCATTTCACATACATGCATTAAGCAAAAGTATCACAAGCATTACCTATTTTTATGCTGATTAATAATCCAATCAAGGTTCTTAAAGTCCTTCAAAATCACACCTCGAACGTTCTCTTTGATATAATGTTATACAAAGGAGTCTCTGTGCTGTCCCTTTGCCTTTTCCATAGGGTATGTCACATACGTAAGTCACCAAAGACTTGACGCTCGTCATATTTTAGTCAAAACGATCTTTTATATAGGGATCACAAATAAAAGTAGCAGTAGCCTGATCTGGGCACTTGGTGTGGGCTCTCCACACATGACTATTATGAATGCCCCATTAGATGGCTGTATTAAATAAATACACAATGGAGACTTTCATCTAAAGTCTCTTAGATCATGTTAATGCATATTACATCTAAAATTGTGTTGAAAATATTGTTAGACTTCAAAAAGAAATCCTTAAGAGAGTATGTCTCATGTTAACCAATTTGAAGCCACTGTCTGATATTTCATTTCAAGTAAAGAACAAGCTTTAATATAAAATCTGGGAACAGATAGTGGTAGCCTGGTTCAAAAGGTTCCACCAAAAAACACATACCACAGGTAACTTGCACATTTTCATTTATATGCAGCTTAAACATACTTTAAGTCTGAAATTGGGATTTATTAAAATCTATGTTGTCCATATGAGTCCGCTTTATTTTTGTGGGCTGTTTATCTACCTCTACACTATTCCACATTCCATCTCTTTGTTTGGTTTCTATGGTAACAATTCCAAGTGCCTTCCATTTCAGCCATCGTACATTGAACACAAAGAAACAGATAACAGGCACAAAAAATGTACAGTATTTATGGCAAATACACACTCTGGTTGCAAGCAGGTGCATGTATACAAACATGTGCCTCACACACCATTTTAGGTGGAAATAGATATAAAACAATACAGTAAATCTCATGTTTACACATTTGTCATTGTCATTAATCTTCTTTTCAAAGCATTTTATTGGACTTTGCTACTATATAAACAAATGCAAGCTCACATCTGCTAACATATCATTGAAGTAGACCTACAGATACACAGTTATAGACACAATCCATAATAATGTATGATTTAGTGGTTTCAGAAAGCAAGATTGCTATGTGAAGTCCATTAAGTCTAACATGGGTCCATAAAGTCCACATATTACACATACTCCACCCAGAAATGAGTAATGAGATCCATGCCTGGATGTATCCGGGTATATCTGGGTGTGTTGTGTGTGTGTGTGTGTTTGTGTGTGTGTGTGTGTGCGAGAGAGAGAGAAAGCATGTAAATGTGAGTATCTTTATTCTGAATGTAAATCTGATGTTAGGCTGAAGTGTGTGTGGGTGGGAACAGCTTCCAGCTAACTCCCTTAGATAGAGAGACATGGGGGGTGATGGAGAGGCAGAGGGAAAGAGAGTGGGAGTGTAAACGCTATACAACAGCTCCCGGCTTTGTGTGTACGCTCCTGTGTGTACGTGTTTCCGACAAATATTTCATCATATGCAGTTCGATGCATTTCAAGACTGGAAGCTAAAGAAAATAAATACAAGTATTTCATTTCGTGTAAAAATGCCTGTTGCTGTAATTGTAATTGTGCCGGTTATTGCAATAATATAACAAAAGAGCTCTAGGAAAAGTAAACGTGTCAATGAGAACATTTTAACTGAAATGTCTAAAAATATAGAAAAATGCTAATGAACATCTGCAATGACTGCATTTTAATTACAGTCTTGTAGTAGCAGATTACTGCACGAAACAACCAATAATTGAAGTTAAACTTTGACTAGACTGTATTGCTGTTTTGCTGCCTCTGAGCTCTGGTGTTTACTGTCTGGGGGGATTATACATGAAGCTGAGGTCAAATTTCGGCTAAGGATTTCTGCTTTGTAAGCTGTGTCTGCAAATGTGTGCATTCATTAAATTACTAATGAAAGCAATTTAATAAATGCATACATTTTAAAGCATATTTAAAAAATTAGTCGAATTGTACTTTTTGTTTGCATGTGATAATTTGATTACATTTTGAAAATAAAAGCAAGGGAACTTTCCATGGTCTCCTCAAAACAAATCTCCCCAAGCAGGTAATACCATCCACTTCAGAAAAGTACTTCACCATATTTAATTGCTTAGCTGAACATTCGCTGGAAACACCTTATATTTGTATATATTTTATTGTAGGATTTCAGATTAAGCTCAAAGCTCAGAGACACTGTGCACACATCCCACCTGCGACTCGAACCATGATCTTTTGGATTATAAGCTTTTTAACCTCAGTGCTACTTGCTAAATATTTCAACCAAACCATTCTGTAAAACCAAATTACAGATCCCCAAAGCTTAAGAGCGTCACCCTTTGCCTTTAAAAAATAAGAACAGAAGGTTAATGTCAGCCCCAGGTATTTTACATTATGTAACGTATTCAGTACAGTGCAAGCTTCTTGATATTTGACAATTTTGTGAACTTTTTGTTAGGTGTGCAATGACAGAGGCCGAGGGTGTAAAAGGATTAGATAAAAACAAAGTTTAAATATGTTTTAAAAAACTGTGCCCCCTACCTAAGAATGATGTAGTTGTTACTCCCTTCCAGACTTGTCGAAACTTTGTTCCACTTCTTGTTGAAAGCGTCTTCCTCACTTCATATCTGTGTAACTGCTGCTCTTGATTGCTATTTTTCCTGTTATACTTCTGTTAAATGCAACAATTCATCCTGGCGTACGTTGTGGTGCCTGTTATGTGTGTTTCCTGGTACCAAAACGAATGTACCTATATAATTTTAATCATGTCCTCCAAGTTGATTCAGCCAAATTTTGCGCGTGTGAAACCTCGTACGTGTCCTTATACCAGCGAGTTTTCATTTATGAGCTAAATCGGTAAGCAATCCATTAATTATGGAAATCGTTTGCATTGCCTACAATTAAACCTATTTAGATAATGCTTAGGTGAGTACCAGATTTATGTCAGTTTCGGTCCATTACCAATCGTCAGAGCTTTGTGCAGATGACACCGGACGGTTCTGTGTTTTACATTAAGTATAAGTACTTGCAAAATTTGCTACAAGTACCAGGTGATGGGGAAAGTCAACAACTTATTTGTCGGAAATTAAAATGTTTAACATATAACATATGAACTGTTATCCTTAACAGACACCAAGCATTTGTTTAAATAGTCAAACAGTTCATCATGGCCAGTCCACCAGACATTTCAATTAAAAACTTCAAATTGGCAGGCTATAGTAAAACAAGACCCATATACAATACAAATTCTCAAATTTTGTTGGACTATTGTGGCTGGAAACAAAAAGCAACTAAATATTTCATTCAGGTGTGGTTTACACTGCTAGCACGGAGTCTTCAAGTTGAATTCGTATGAAAACAAGACTCTCGTAGATCACGCTAATTTAAGAATTAGTGTACACATGTGTGTACGAGTTATACTCCTAAACAGATTGTGCTTATTTATATCTTAAGAAAAACAATATAAAAAAAATATTTTGAAGGTCTCTCCGTCTTTCTCTATACATATTTTCACAACGGAGTATTACAAACACTATATAAATATATTTAAATGCTGGTAATCTTTAAATTTTGTTACAATAAACACTTCAAATCAAATCTCACAGACCGTTTATTTTAAAAACACATCCCTGAGAAGTTAATGTTATAATTCCTCACGAATATTTGGCTCTTTCTTCCACCGCCCCCCAGCCACGCTCCCTGGTACCGGCAGCGGCTGTTCCGTGGCAGGCAGTCCCGCTGAGAGCTCCGTGCTTACGGCCTCTCCCTGATCTTGTTCTCCGTCTTCCTGGCCCCCGATCCTTTCGCAATCCACAATCTGATGCCCGATACTGCTGCCGTTTCCTCGGTAACCTACAGAATCTATTCTGAGGCTAAATTCTCTCATGTTTTGGTTGTATAATGGTTTTTAATGTTATATGCCTAATAACTTGCTTCAGCCGAGAAGGATATACTTATTACAATTGTACAATAATAATCATAAAACCAAAAGCAGAGCTCTCAAGACTATTTAACATCCACGAAAATATACGCAAACCCACCACCGGACTAAGGCAATTCTTCAGTAATGTTATTTGTCGATAATATTCAGAAATACCATAGTTACACCATCAATAACAGCAATAAAATCATCAGCAAAAGAGCGTGAACATTTCTTAATAGGTTTTACCGACGCTGGTTTGCCATGTGCGATACCTGCTCTCTCGAACGTAAAACCGCATGCTGGGCGCGCGTGCATGTGCTGGCGGATGCGTGCATTCTTTCAGTATGCGTGTAATTAAGAGAGTGCGAAATAATCCGTCGTTACTTCACGATGGAAAAGCTCGCTTGTATACCTCCTTCTGAAAAGAAACCTCCAAGATGGAAATATCTGGTTTCGCGAAACTAGGGACGGTCTTCGATCCCCACTTAGATTTCTTATATGCAGACTGTCAAGGAATGAATACCCCATCCATGTACCATTCTTCACCATCCAGCAAATGACCAAATTAACCCCGGTAAAACATACCACACATCTCAAAGTAAATCATACGCTACAGCTAAGTGACAGCATTATGGGTGTCATCAGTATTTTCGTCACATATCTCCCGGTTAATCCTACGCAATATTCCACAATCCAGATATACGGTGGCAAATGATCCCTACAGTTGAAAGAGGCTGGCGGGTTGCAGTCGGACAGGTGTAATAGAATTTCGTCTGCAGCCCACGGTCCCTCGCTTCTCCATTGCATTCACTGTCACTTTTCTAGTAAACGGGGCAGTGATTTAGAAAGAGGGTGGGAGCGAGAGAAAAATATTACGACACGGAGCGTTTGAAAGTACGAGAAGCCTAATGAACTTTCATCCTCTCCTTTCTTCCTTCCCTCCCATCGCAGCCAGCGGAATACTGAAACTTGGGACGCTGCCACAGCAGCGCGCTCGGCTCGCGTAATAGCAAACGTGGATTGCGGATCATGCGCTTCGCGTTCCCATACGCATGTCACCTTGTTACGGCGTCAACTAATCGCCTTCTTCGTTTCGTGATTTCCATTACGCGAACACGTTGGGATTCAGATCGTGTCAATTGATAAAGCGTGCTTGGATGGGTCGGCTGATTCAGATGCCTTTTGAGTTCCCCTAGCAAGCCTCTTTTAAAGCAAATTTAATAGATAGTCCTAAGTAAACAATAAGTATTTCTAAAACGATTCAGTTTCAAAATCGTGTTATAAATTACTGCTTAGGGTACTGATTTACAATTTCATATATATGAGAGTCATTATTAATATGTAAATAAAACACAATTCGATCAATTCCACTGGTAATTCATAAAAATTAAACATACTTGTGGTGGGGAAGTTGCCGGAGGGCGTTAAAGGGTAGTATAAAAAATAACGAGTTACTCCCAGAGTTATCTGAATTACAGACATTTAGGTTTTGATGAGTTGAGAGATTTCTGCTCTTGATTCGCCCCATGCATACACGTATCTAGAATAAAAATGCACGACTCTACGACATACTGGGTTGTAATAAAGGAGAAAGCACGAGATAAAGTAAGAGTAGAAGACAATGCTACTTTGAACTTTCAAGAAAAAACGTGTAAATGCTCTACTCTGGTCAAGCCAAATATGGTGCGCCCCAAAGTATCGACTGACATATGGGTAACTTTCATTTTCTCAAATGGAAAAACAGGTCAAATCCTCTTATATTCCGAGACGCAAATGCGATATAATTATAAATTGCATTTTTTAAGACGAGAATCTTTGAAAAGCATGATTGAAGCCATTAAAATAGCTTTTCATTTAACATTCGAATCTTATTCAAATATCATTCAAGGGAGCATTTAGTATATCCTTATTTTAAATATATATGATGACAGGCTCTAAGTTCACCCCAAATTATATAAGTGATTATGGAGAAATGGGTGGATGGGTAGAGGAATGCATGGATGGACATAATTACTTAAAGACTGATGAATTCAATGTTTGATAAATAATTAGCATACAGTACAATGCTGTATAAATGTTACAGTTTAGTGATGTAACTTTCAGTTTTGCAGATACATGACATGGCTCAGAAGATTACACACACACGCACAACAGAGCCAGACATGTAAGTGGGTCAGAGGCCACACAACCCTCCAGCCTTGCCTGAATATCTAAGTCTGGCACTGATGTCAGAGACACTGCAGCCCAGTCAACTAGTTAGTTACATGTACATACATTGTATGAATCTGTACAAGTTAAATGAGAACAGGGTAACAGGTGATCTCTGCTTAGCTCTTTTTACTTTGCCTTATCTGTATGACCTTGTTTTATGCATTTCCTTGAAATTTGCACAATGAGACTTTCTCAGATCAGTCAATCGCATTCTGGGCAGATTCCCAAAAACATCAGCATAATTTATGCAAAACCTAAGCCAAACCATGCCAGAAGAGCAATAGAATCATCTTAATCCAAACTAGAATGCAGTATGATGCAGCTACCAAATATGAAAATTTCCTTTTGGACTACAGTGCAGGTTGCCATGTGTTTGATTTATATTAAACATACATGTTGAATTTATACACCATCGTGTGGGCAAGTAGTTTGCTGGTGGTTTGAGGAAGCAGCCACCATTCAAGCGCCACAAGCAAAGTGTCTATACTTCGGAGCTAAGAAAAAAATATGCTTTGAAATGGATCTGATCACGAAACCAGGATGGGTGGCACAGGCACAAACTACAGCCAATGTGTATGTCATGTATTTAGCTTCGCCTGGGAATGCTATAGTAGTGGAATTTAAATTGTGGAACATTACACTGGAATGGGGATGACATGCTGAACAGAAATTCTGAGTTTGCCGCTGCATTAGCACCTCCTAGAGGTTTGTCCAGCACTGGTGTGGCTGCCAGCAGCCTGTAGTGAGAAAAGTGTGGAGTCTCCCAGCTCTCCCGCAGAATTCTCTGTGACCCGCAGTGTGTAAAAAGCTACTGACTGGCAGGTGTGTGAATCAGAGAAGCACACACTTACTGCCTTTCAAGCTTCAACTACAGGCTCAGCATAGAAAACTTTGCCATTTGTTCTACATTATGTCAAATCAGATCACCAGCAAAATTTAGGGAAAAGTACTCGTACGCACATCTCACACATACACGGTGTATGGGATTTTCACCAGAAAAACCCTAACTCCAGCAAAAAAAAATGCAAAGTATTATGCATGCACTATGCATCAAGAGTTAGGGAAGGTACAGTGAGGACCTCTGGATCAGGGGTGTTGGAGTGGCACTTGGAGCAGTGTAGGTTCCAGGAGTGGAGGAAAAACAAAACACAGCCATTGCCTTCTGTTTATTCATTCACACACCCATTTTCCAGCCACTTTGCTAAGGAGCACTGGCCACAAGGAAGTGGATGCCCTGGATGGGATATCAGTCAATCACAGTTTTAACATTTATTAACTTCTTTTAGTGTTTTAGTTACTATCCTATTACATTCCATGGTATAAAGCCATGCATATATGAGATTTTGACAGTATGTTTAAATAGCTGCGTGTCACATTAAAACATGAGAATGTAGCTGAACGATTTGCAAACGTTAACAAGAAACGGCGCGTATGGGGAGAGGCCATTAAGAGATCTTAAAGGAGTCGAACTGCCTGTGCTGTGTCACTGTTTGTGGCTCGTCATGCTGCGAATGTTTCGAGGCAGCAGCAGAGGGAAAATACAACAGGGAGCCTGCTGTTAGAAGGTCTGGGAGAGAGGCAGGATGATACGAAGGAATTAAATGTACGTCTCCAGGGAAATGAGTATAAGGCTAAAGTGATGAGCTCATATAATTCAAGAAGCATTTGAAGGTATAGGAAAAATTTAATTAAACATGTATAAAGAAATGTATTGATAAAAGATACTGTATAAAGTACAATTTATAAAAAAAAATATGTTTTTCAAGCAGCAAAGCAAGATCATTTAAACATGAGAAGATGTACTACTACTATATGTTTCTTATATTGTCATTCACTGCAGTTGAAATTTTGCCAGGAGCTTGTTTTGTTATGCGGGGGGGGGGGGGGGGGGGGGGGGGGGGGGGGGGGGGGGGGGG
>JAABNX020000053.1:11395999-11416483 GCA_015163995.2 Mormyrus lacerda | reverse complement strand
CTAGGTACCCCCCCCCCCACCCCCAACCCCCACAATCCAAAAACATTTTGAGGTTAATTGGACTTCCTGCATGTAGGTGTGAGTGAGTGGTGTGTGAGTGTGCCCTGTGATGGGTTGCTGCCCTGTGATGGGTTGCTGCCCTGTGATGGGTTGGCACCCTGTGATGGGTTGCTGCCCTGTGATGGGTTGGCACCCCATTCTAGGTTGCTCCCTGCCTTTCACCCAGAGGCTCCAGACCTCCCTTTACCCTGCATAGGACAAGCATAATGGGAAATGGATGGATGTCAAAGGTCCCTGTAAACATGTAATCAACCACATTTTCTTGCTTTCTTTCCCAATGAAATGGGGGCAAGTGCCCCAAACCGGTTCATGGTGACTGTGAAAGGTCCGAAACAGGTGAGAGTACCAGCAGAAAGCAAGAAGGTTGAGTTTCAGCCCAGAGCCGAGTCTCTTTAATTACCTCCTCGAATAAATCATTAGTCACAATTAGGACAAGTGTGCTCACAGAGCTCAGATTTATGACATGGAGACACCTGCAGGACTGTCAAGCTGTGACGTCCTTAGGGGAGCTTCTTCAGGAGCTGTTGTGTAGTCTGGATTAATTACGTTCATCGTTCATAGTGGTGAGACAGATTATGTAACAAGGAATCCCGATTCTGTGTGACTTCCTGAATCAGCACTGAGAGACCCTCAACCCGGCAGAGGTCATAAGGGGCCATTCATCTTTTTAGATTGCTGCTCTGGCTTAAAAGACGGATGTTTCCAAGCAGGTCACAAGCATTTCAGACCAAAATCCAGGCCCTGAAGCTGATGCATTTTTATTCCCACTCCAACTAAAGCAGTCAGCCTTCAAATCCTAAAATGTCAAAACCCTCGCCCAGGGGCCTTTTGTTTTTGGGCCGGTTCTAAATGGCTGGTGTCGGGCAAAACCAAGAGGACAGCGGGAGAAGCAGCTGGGTGGTTCTGTTTCATAGGACCCAATTACTGGGTTTAATTTAATCGGTTCCAGGCCATAGACCAGAACCCACCGACAATCACCAGAGATGACAAAAGACCGCAGGACAAAAAAAGCTGCAAAAAAATAAAACTTAAAACTGGGTTTAATTTTACACTGATAAAGCATCAGCGGTTCTCATGATAAGAACATTTCACCTGCCATTACAATATTTTTAATGTGGTTATTTACATTTTTCATTTTATTTGCAGTTACGTGCATGTTTTTATAGGTTAAACCGTTATATTTCAATGTGCAGTGCATACTATATCATGGAAGACGTATAGTCCACATAAGGTGGGTTAGTTGGTTAAGTACAGGCAGTCCCCAGGTTACGAACAAGATCCATTTCCTAAGTCTGTCTTAATGTCGTATTTGTAGGTAAGTTGGGAAGAAAATAATGCAGTAAAAATAATAAGAATTATACAGTACTAATAAAAGTAGCTGCGTACCGTAGCTCAAGCTGAAGAACGGCTAAAGCCGCAAATGTTTTCATGAATATTACAAACTGCATGCATTCATTATTATGAACCACTATTTAACTCAGTTTTTTAAATGTAATAGGCTTTAAGGTGTTCCCTTCAAGTTGGACGTTCCTAACAAGGGGACAGCCTGTGCCACAGTTACAAACCATATGGAGGAGTCATCCATTTGTGTTTCTGTTAAGGTGAACACCAGGATTCAACACCCATGTATCTGGCGTGACTCTCATGCAAGAAATCTTACAGTAAATCTGTATTATAATATTATATGGTAATAAACCTGTTACATACATGTAAATGCGTGTGCATGTGTGTGGAAACTTGCCCCGGAATGAGAACCTCACTCTATCCAGCTGACCTATTTCACTCTTTTCGGAGAGGAGACGTGCTTCAACCACAGATTGTCTCATTGTTTATCCTGGTCGTTATTACCTCGTTTAAAAAAACAAGAAAAACAGCATAACATAATAACAGAAGTAGCTTCATCTTTGAGACTAGAGAAAATGCTGAAAACGAAGTAGAGGTATCCCCCCACTTACACACTGAATAAATTCCGCGAAATTGCTCCTGGAGACAAATGGGCTCTTTGCACACAAAGTATTGACGTCATATCCACGAGCTTTGTGTTTGAGGAACTATATGAGCGTAAGAAAGGATGGAGTTGGATTCAGAAGCTTAAAAAAAAACAATACTACAAACAAAGTTCTTTCATAAGTGCACAACATATTCTAAATTTAATCGAGCTCTAAGTTTCCACGCGCACCGGTGGTCAATTCAGTAAATCCAACTGACCGCAGCATGTTTTTGGACTGTGGGACCAGGAAACACGAGGGGCCGGTATAGAAACCCCACACACACGGAACCTTAGCGGAGACTTGAGCACAGGTCCGAGAGGTGCAATGCAACAGCGGTAACCACTGCACCACCACGCCCATATGAAGTACCGTTCAAACAAACGAACACATAAATAAAATTACCAGTAAATAATTAAAACAGGGAAAATGTTAACATATTTATGCTAACATTTCTTATAATTTATTGCCACATTTTACATCTATTAATACACACGTTTCATATTAATTACTGCAACATATGTCATCTAGTATTTATTTGTGCACAAGTTGATTTATTTAATACGAATAATCGTTCCATACAAATAGGCTCATTTCGTGAATACCGTAAACACGACCCTATTTGAACGCGCCGTAGAATACATGAAAAAACAAAAGCAATAATAGAGGCCCAATAGAACGTGGTCATATTTTGCGCATGCAACACAAATCTAACATTGAACAGATTGAACTCGCACCTTTTAGAACAGTTGAAGTCGAACTCTTGAGTGCTGCCCTACTTTTACACTAAAAGTTTTGTCGTGCTGCTTCATGAATTTGAAGCAAAAAGCTCGTATAGAAACCTCTCCTGTATCTGTGATTCTGTTTGATACTAAAGAACAACCACGGATTAACCCAATATGTATTTATAGGCACATATAGAACACATTAAGTTAGACATTCTCCGCTAGAATGACTGGGGGTGTTCATGGATACTTCACTAGCACACTATCACCGTCCGGGAGTAATGTTTATTAGCGTAAGCTGTAGTTAATGCCTGTCACAAAGTTTAAAGAATAAATACTACGGCAGCGCCTGTTGGCGGGAACTTTGAAACTTCCCACGCGCCCAGTGCGTGTGTTTCATAACCCCCTAAAATCAGCCTCATATCTGGCTTTAACGCTGTAAAGCATATTCATTTCAATCATATACGCAGAATCTTGCATATCAAAGATATCTTTGATATCTTTAATACCTGCATTAATACATGTGACTAGTTACTGTGAGAAGAAGCACAGCTAAACTTAGGAGCAAAAAACAAAGTTTAAGGAGACAGAGGAGAGAGGAGACTCCACTACATTTTAATGAACCGAATTTTCCTTTGTTGGTAACCAATAACCCACAAAGCTATATATTTATCATGTGGAAAAAATGACATTTAACATGACTTAATTTGGCATTTTACTTAACGAATTAACTAAGACACTTTTCATGGGATATTGTGTACTGAATTACCTCTCTTCAGACAGGTGGATTCTTGTGCTGTGCCAAATGTCGGCTCCATAAAGGAAAATGGGTGTTGTTTTCTACTTTTTTCTACCTTACTTCTTGACGTTGTAATTCAAAAAGACAATCAATTTCTAATTCAGTAAATTAATGCTGTAATAATTCGATGGAGTCATGCATATCACGCAGGATCGTGTTAACTGTTTTTTCTAATAGGATTGTAGCAGGTAGCCAATCGCCTCCCTCTGTCTCCCCCTCGTGGGGAAGAACGGAAATGCGCATTTCTGTTCGGAACCAAGATTTCGCCACGTGAATCAGGCCGTGTGAGTTCAAACGGTGAATGTAAAACAATCTTACATGTTGAATGTAATTTGTAGAATTCTTTAAAATAGCAAGAGTATTAGGAGAATATATATTCACTGGGATGGATGGATGATAATTTTGTTGAGTTAACTATTAATCAAACGTAAAGCGGGTGTACCTTAAAAAGTAAAAAAAAAAGAAATCTTTTCGGTAACCTGAAAAATTAAGAGTTAATCAACTGGTACTCATGAGGCAAACAATCGGAATATGTCTGAATCTCCATATTGCCGGAGAGGGGCAATGACAGATAAGCCGTCATGACTGATTCAAATTCATTGTCACATTATCCCGATGCTTTTGTGAAATGGACAATTACGTGGGAATAAATGTTCCGATTCGTCATTCATCTCTCTCGCTACACATAATGTACAAATTTGAGGATCTATTTCAAATCATAGCTTTATGGGTATGGATGACAAGTACTGGCATTGTTGCTTTCATTGCGACAATGTTCCTAGCTGTACAAGACTATACTATATAATTCTACGTATGTACGTACTTTATGATTTGTATATTGAAGCTGATGTCATCAGAGGCTATTCTGAGGACACTGGGGGCCCAAAGAGCAAAAAACTGCATGGGGCCCTGCAATGCGCCCCACCCAACATGGTGAAATTTATGACCATTATTTTACCATGAAGTTGAAAGTAATTATATAAACAAAGAGAATTTAATGAATACAATTCCTTAATTTTCACTTTACTGTGAAAATCAGAATACACAAATAAAGCAGACTTGTCATTGCAATGTACTATGTAATCAGCCCAGTTTGAGGGCAATCACCTGCCCTGCCCATCCTGTTCCTATGCCTCTGAATGTCATCATCTAGTGTAGGTACATTTTGAAACTTACTCAAATTAGTTCTCAATTTAGTTTTAGTTTTGCATCCATAAAGAAATAACTGCACTGTAATCGGAGCCAAATGTAGGGAGGGCCCGGGGGTTAAAGTCTGCTGGGGCTCTAACTGCAGCATAAAATGTTACAAACAAAAAAAAAAAATCTGGGGCCCCTGCACTACAGCCCAGGTTAGCCCTAAGCCAGTAATGTCATAATACACTTAAGCTATATTCTCAGTTTCGCAACATGGTAAAAGTGCAGTGTTTAACTAAGTCAGAGTGGATTCATTTGAACACCTAAGCATATTAAGATCTGCTTTGTCACATTCTTTGGCCTGTATATAAATGATATGTCAGCAGGCACGCCTCCGGCGATAAACAGCTAACGTTTCTCATCACTCTTTGAATACGCTTTCCCTGCCAAGCACCCTCTTACTGGCCCCTGCTCTGTCATGTCTCTTCAAACACAGATGTGTGTGACTTATCACGCTCACATGTTTTTCAAAGATTAAGGGACCGGGTGCGATGTTCCTCAGCCGGTGAGGCGGTGAGTGGTTCATGTGCCTCCTGAGGAGAACGTGAGCTGGACTCCGCGAGAAATGTGCTGATGTCTGAAGAAGGCGTTTGAAAACTCAACTCCTCCGGCACATAACATCAGTCAGACTCCTTTCATTTGCTGGCGTACGTTTTAAGTTGTGATTAAAGTGAAGTACAGAGGGAATGGGGGACTGTTAAAAAAACTACCCACAAGGGGAGCAAATCTAAAATATATTCCCGATCAATGTGGTCAAAGGCAATTGTGTATACAATTAATTTTTACAAATATTTCAATGCATTTAAATATACAAACATAATGGCAATTTCTTTTTCTCGCCCATAATGTTGTACAAGTTTGAGCCACTATTTTACTAACTTTTAAACATATGGTGTACATCTTTTCACAAGCCATTAAATCTATCTCACACTGTCAGAAAAAAGAGTACCAGTTTGTACCTTTTCTTGTCACTGGGGCTGTACCCTCAAGAGTCTGCCAATTGCATCCTAGCTGTAGGTTAATGTACCTTAATCCCCAAGGTACAAACAACATTACTGTACCCCCAATGGTACAAAAATGTTCCTCAGAGTTCATTTCGGAACCTTAAAAGGTACATATAACTACAGCTAGGGTTCGGTTAGCAGACCCTAGAGGGTACAGTCCCAGTGACAAGCAAAGGTACAAATTTGTACTCTTTTTTTCTGACAGGGTAGTATTGATCATATTCCAAAGTATTTGTAGACTGGATGTGACTTTTTAGAAACATATGGTTTTCAGTGTAAATTTCGAGGGGAAGTTTGTCAGAGTTCCCCGCAACCCTCAGATGTAACAGAGGAGCAACAAAAATTCAGTTGAACAGACAGTCAGACCTAAGCCCCTTCCCTTTGTTATATGTCGCCAACCTTGATGTTAAGTCATAATGCAATTGGTAACCTTGTACAGTAACGACACGTGACAGCGACTATGTACCTCTGACAGACGTGGCTCCTCCTGGTCCAACATATAGAGCTGATTTCCAGGCATCATACTGAGGCGTGGGTTCCATCCAGGCCGGTCGTAGGAGGGAATATGGGCGGGGGGGTGAACCCGATAGGAGGGAGGGATGGCATACCTCGCATCTGAGAAAGAGAGCAAGAAGAAAGGAGGGAACTTTGTTACAATGAAAAAATACGATTCGCAGAAAAGTAATCAAAAGCGAAACGTCAAGGTTTTGCGCAAAATTCACCGAGCAACTTATAATGCGCACAGGCGAAAGGAAAATAAGCATTCGAAAGTTCCGAATCCGATATTAAGTGAGAAAGATAATTCTGCCATATGTCAAAGACAGTCGTTGAAGCAGTAAACATAAATGCACAAAGATATACACCAGAAACAATAACCGCTCCATGTAATTGCCAATCAAACGCGCTATGCACTGAACATAAATCAATAAATGAGTGAGACTGGGAGGAACTGGAGCAAAGGGCTGTAAATTTTAAGCAGCACATATGAAATGACGATGAATGCTATTTGCATCTAGTGGCCGCAGTGAGACTCAGCACATCCTCGAGTATCTAGTACATGTGCATATTTAGATGGGAGAACGCCGCGTGGAGCGATCATGCACTTCAGCACCACGGAGAGCACAGACTCAACTGCTGAGCGGCCGCGGGAATCCAGTTCACGGCATCGATATGAGGCGAGATATGTTCCGTCGCCGGAGGCGGCCGCCATTGGTTGCTAAGAAGGCCTGGACGGAACATGCCATGTTAGAATTTCAAGAAACCGGGCTTCTTGACTAAGGAAACTGCACCGCAGGGTGCGAGTTAAGGGCAAGTTGATCTCGGCAGGACCGCAGGGCTGAGTGTGTGTGTCTTGCATGGAGGTGCAGTGCCGTTCAGGCATGATCCCACTGCGCTGACTCAGCTCCGGAGGCTCAGGAAGCTCAGAGATGCACACGGCATTTAGCCCACATCTGTGCCCTGATAAGCGCTGAGTGCTTCATGAGTCTAGACAAGCTCCACCCAGGGAAACTTAGGGCCAATTACCTGAGTCACAC
Organism: Mormyrus lacerda; assembly: GCA_015163995.2. Classification (NCBI taxonomy): domain Eukaryota; kingdom Metazoa; phylum Chordata; class Actinopteri; order Osteoglossiformes; family Mormyridae; genus Mormyrus; species Mormyrus lacerda. The sequence goes on along the minus strand of JAABNX020000053.1, from coordinate 11,409,178 downwards.
TACATACAGCCGGTCTGTATATGAAATACATAATTTCTAGATAATTCTGTTTGTAACTGTCATTTATGGCGGCGTTGGATACCAGCCACACACCAACACGGAGGCGCTCTGTCAACTTAACTGCATGTTTTTGGAATTTTTGGAAGGTGGAATGTCCAAAGTTAGCTCGCACAAATGTGGGGAGAACATGTAGGTTTCACACACACAGTTCCAGGGCTGACATCAAATCCCAGCCTCCCAGTGACCCCACTAAGCCGCTCCACGTGTATCGAATAATATGTTTACCTATAATGGCAAAAAATGGTTAGACCTCGATGATCTTTCCATGCATTTTCAATTATTGCTTATTGAGTGTATGTCGTGGTGATTTGGAGCTTTTTCCACCAAAGCCTGTCTCAGCACGGATAATAATGTACTCATACAGACACACACACATACACACCTTTGTATTCATATCTGTGTGGGGACCATCCAATAATTTCCATGGGCAAAACTCTAATCCCGACAATGAAGATTTTAACCCCCACCCAGCTCTAACCTTAACCATAACTAACCAAACAAAATACAAGACATCTGGCATTTTTTGTTTTTTGATTGCAGTCGCAGACTTTTATAAAATTAAGTTTCTCCTTTTTCTGAAATAAATGGTTTCCCATACATCAGAATAACAGATTTTTATCACATTGTAGAGGCATTTGGTCCCAACATTGTAATATATACATGACCCCCCCACACACACACAGATACACAATGGCCGATCAGTTATCAAGTCACCAAAGGTCTCACGGTGTCGTCAGTCCGGAGCACCAAAGGTCTCACGGTGTCGTCAGTCTGGAGCACCAAAGGTCACACGGTGTCGTCAGTCCGGAGCACCAAAGGTCTCACGGTGTCGTCAGTCTGGAGCACCAAAGGTCTCACGGTGTCGTCAGTCTGAAGCACATGCTGAGTCCGTATTGACCATAATATTTCATTTTATGCTGCAAAGGAAAACGCCTGAAGGACAAATAGCCAAACCAGCTGAAGATGTCCTGTGTCAATGAGGTGACAATTCACATGAAGGAGCTTCAGCCTCACCTGCTGCTCTTAAGGCAGGTGGTCCATAAAAATACTGCGGACTGTGGCTATTTTGCAGCATGTTTTGTTTGCGGAGAAGGTTCATTTTTTAATTGGGGGGCAGCTAATGGGCTGCACCTCAACAGTCACAGGATTCATAACCATGCTTGTTAACCTCCTGCATCCAGGGTCGGACTCTGGGTGGATCATTTCTGGCTATCCGTCACTGATCATAACTCGGCTTGTTGGGTGACTATCTCCTGATGCCAACCGTGACAAGCGACGTTTTAGAAACAGCAAAAGTTCTAACTCTGGCTATTTACTTGTCTGTCTACTCTGTCTGTCTCATTGTCTGCTTCGCTCATTCTACTTGTGATTGGCGTGATCTTGGTTAGATGCCTTCTTGGTAATATAGCTGGTAAAGTGGAATGCAGAGTATTTTAATGGTGGCACATATGCTGAAGAGAAGAGAATAAAGCTGAGACGTGCATGAAAGTCTTCAGAGGTATAAATGACTTCAAAGGGAAATTGCTTTCAATAAGGTAACTGCTTAATATTGTTTACAACATTACTTTTACAAGATTACTTTTAAAATGTAATTGGTTACAGTTTACTAGCCACCCTAATAAGTAACGTAACTATTTTGATTACTTCATCAAAGTAACGTAGCTTATTACATTTGATTATTTTTTGATTTGTAATAAGTGTTTTAAACTGGACAGTAATGCTGAAAGGTCCCAGTGAGTCTGCTGACTCCAGTAGACTGGAAATATGACAAAAGAAAGCATTTCTGTGTGACAGAAAAGCACACTGTCACATGCAAGTAGTTAGTCCTCAGCACAGATTGTGTATAAGCGGTCTTGATCAAATCTACCTAAATATTATATGTTACATGCGTGTTATATTTTACATGCACGTTATACGTTACATGCGTGTTATGTTTTACATTGCAATCAGCCGTATATCACTGCCCAGTAAGTGCTGCTATCAGTGTTTCACAGCTTCAGGAAAATGAGAGACGTCACTCTTTGGATACCAAGATACTGTTTTTGGTTCATTACACTTTTATGGAAAAGTGAGAGTTTGATCGGTTCATGAATAATAAATGTATTTGTTCCTACAAACAGGGACAGTTGGTTAATACTGGCTTTTGCCCAAAATTCCTGATTCATTAACAAGCAAATGCTCTATAGTTTTGTGACATTCTGGTCAGTGTTCCAGTGCCTGGCAATACGCAAACAACCTAAACAAATTTGTTTCGAAACACATTTTTCATATTCATTTAAAAAAAATGCACTGGGTGCCTGACATGTGCATTTTGTTTAATGAACGTCGTCCCGGAGGCGCTAAACAATGTGAACGGCGTTGGCTTACGAAGGCGTTATTCTGTATCTGCAATGACCAACAAGCATGGCCAATTGTCCCAGTAATGTCCCAGACCGCAGATTTGTGAAACGGCGCTCATGTCCCTCTCAGGCCTCCAATGAGTGTTATAAATAAAGTGACACAGATTGTTGGTGAAAGTTCTCATTGGGAAACTTTGCAGCTGAAGCAGAACCATTGGAGAGGGTGAAGTTTGGAGGAAAACAGATAAAGGAATTCAATTATAATCCCAAGGCTGACCTTCCTTATGGCGTTTATAGCTGAATCAAACATTTTCTGAGCAGAAACCAGGTATAAGGACTGTAATAAAAACTACAACCTTGATACTGCTGAACAGTTATCATATAAAATATCTAGTCTAATTCAAGTAAGACAATAAACACTAAGAAAAATGTTTTGTTGATATCTTACAGTTTTCTTTCTTGGAATTGAAAAAACATTTACAATTAAAGCTTTACCTCCAAGACACACCTTTGAAATATCTCAGTATATGTCTTTAAAATGATATTTAAATAAACGATTAATATTTTGGCATCGAACACCCCCTGGATCCCCTAAATAAGTTTGCCCACTAAGCCTTGTTGTTTGTGTCAATACGTTTGTTCCACATGGCGTCACTGTTGCTACACTTTTTAAATTGAAAGCACAGGAAACAAGGTCCAAGAGATGTCACTTCCGAAACACCCACTCTCGCTCACTCTTTTGCTATTTCACGCCCCCGGCCCGTTGCCATGGTGACTCAGAAAAGAATAGAATAGATGTGAGTGTTAAAAAGGCTAATGATCAGAGAGGAAAGACTGGGGAGAGGATGGACAGAGCGGGAGAGAGATGGAGGAAGAAAGGGAGTGGGAGAAAGGAAGGGAGCCGGGGACTATTGACACATGGAAGGAGGAAATGCTGAAACGGGGGATTGTGAGAGAGAAGAAAAGAGGGGTAGAGCTGGACTTCCAGGGAAAGTGAGGGAAGCAAAGAGGATTAAGCAATTATAACAAGTCAGAAGAGAGGAGAGAGAATGAGTGAGAGAGAGAGAGAGAGAGAGATGGGGGGCGAAGGAGGTATACAGGGGAGGAGGATACTTTTTTGGAAAAGGTACCCATATTCCGTTCCCATAGCAACCCAGCCACATATGAAATACTGTCTTGTTTTTTGGCGTCTCTCACGCTCTCTCTTTCTCTCTCTCGCTCTCTTTCTCTCTCTCTCTCTCTCTCTTTTCCTTGCCTGTCTGTGAGACGGTCTGCCTGACGGTCAGCAGAACAGAGGACGCAGCAAAGCCAAAAAGACAGCAGTGTAACTGCGGGGCAGGCCTCTGCGGGGCAGGCCTCGCCGGCTGTGGGTATTAGAGCTCGGGAACTTGGGGCGGCAGGACGCTGGGATTAGAGCTTTAGTGGAGACTTTGAATGTAAGACTTTAGGACGACAGAGTCGCACGCAGAGGTGCACACACACTGCACAATGAAGACTGAACTTTACCACCCAGTCAGCGATGGCCTCACTGCTCCATACATGCCCCCCTCCCCCTCTTTCTCAACCCATCTGTCTTTCAGCTCCCTCCTAGCCTGTGCCACCGCTCTCTCCCTCTCTCTCTCTCTCTCTCTCTCTCTCTCTCTTCCTCTCATGCCACCCTCTCCGTCTCCCTTTCTTTCCTAAATCCATTCAGGTAACATTCAGGGAAGGCGGACTCTCGGGGAGGGAACAGCAGTGCGGCGGCGCTCACGGACGGCCTGCCGCGGTGAAAGGCGTCGAGCAGCACCAGCGAAGGCAGGCCTTTCAGTTCCTCTCTCTCCCCCTTTGCTCTCCGTCTTCAAGCCAGACCATCTACGGGGCTCTGCTGCCAGACCTCGGTGTCTGGTGCCAAGTTACAGTCATGTCTGATTAGAACAGCACGCATATGCACACGTCTCAGCGCCCTTGCCTGTATGTCAGACAAGAAAAAAAGCATGATTCCAGGACACCTGGAGTTCTGATTATACAGCAACACTTTCGGTCACACCGCCTCAGCTGCTCTTAGCTCCTCTGTGTGTTTGCTTGTCTTCTTTCCTTTTGGAGGGAGAGCAGGATGGAAGGCGTTGAGACACTTATCTGTCAGATCCATCCATCTTCCAAAGCGCACATCCAGGTGAGAGCAGCGGTAATTCCTGCCATGTTTTCACATGCTTATGTGCCAGCAAAGAAATTAAAGCCTCTGAAATATCTTTTTGACGTTGCCCGTTGATGTACGATTTCTGCCACGAGCTGGATAAATACTCCGATGCTTAAATTAGGAAAGAAATGACCCAGTTCTAAAACTCCTCCAAGTAATTTGACACTCAGTTACTTTTATTAACTTAAAATATAAGTGCCGCTACACTTGTCCAGCTCTGTGCTTCCTCCCTGATTTCTGAGGCTTCGCCAACGCTGTGTGCCTCTCGGTTTCTCTTGATAAAAGCATGTGTCAAATAAATTATTATAATATGTGACTCCTGACAGTATAATTAAGTGCCATCTGCCTATACAGTAATTAGGTTTCAGATCTATTTGTCTGTTTACTAATGATATGGATTTCTTATATAGTTAATTAACAAAAATCATATAAATACTCCCATAGCCAAATAGCCTTAACAGCAGATTTTAGTTTATAATAAATGTATTTTAATAGGTAGGTGGGTCATTATATATACATACACACACACATACACATGTATATATATATAAAAATAGATATAAAATGTGTTTTGTATTTGCTATTCCTGATTTTTAGCTCTTTTATCGCCACGGATATTTCGAAATTTATGTCAGTGTTTCATTAGTGGATGGGCACATCCGTGTGCGTGTGTGTGTGTGTGCGTGTGTGTGTGTGGTTGTGTGTGCATGCTCTATTAAGTATGTGTGGTTGGGTCTTGGCCCCAAGAGATGAAGAATAATTATACTCAGCCGTCCTAAATCCAGAGATAGACTGAGAACTGTGTCATTGTTTCATTACGCTAAGGACACACAGCTCACCTCAGCGACTCCACCGAGAGCTCGTACCGAGGCCTGCGGCTAAGAATGTAAAGGAATCTTCTTATTGAGAAAAAGAAACCAAAAGCGGGGCGAAAGAAACTCAAAGCTCCTTTAGGAAAGTGCTCAGCTTCAGCTGTCCGTGGTTCTGAAAGGCGTGTCGTCCGGGAGAATCACTCTATACCCACGTGAGGGGAAAAAGAGTGAAATACTGACCAAGGCAGAGAATTTGTGTCATCGTGGGCAGACGGTGCCACTTTGCCCTTGATGCGGGATATTTCTGCGGCTTCTCCTCAGAGCAGAGCCGGCGTGGCACGTGGCCGGAGAAGAGCGACGCGAGTCAAGAATTCGAAGTAACGGTTTCAGCGGCACCTCTGAGTTCTGCCCGGATCCAGCTGAGGACGCCGATACTGCGAGGCACGCCGCTTACATAACAGCGATCTGAAACGAATTCAAAGACGCCGGCATCCCTGAATCGCATCTACTCTCCAGGGGGAATTTGACCGGTTGAAGAAAATTCAGGCAAAAAATAAATAAAAAAATAATAACAGCACTTGCTTCATTCTGCCTCGTGAAAAAAGGAAAAAAAGAATAAGAGAAAATAAGTGAGAAGATGGGTTGAGAATGGCCTATGAAATTGCTTCTTGTGACTCAGTATACATGAAATATTACAGGCTGCTGTCTTGAGTTTGTAACTCTGTTATTGACACCAAACAAAACAGTTAGCAGTTGGGTTTTAGCTGGTAACATGACCCATGCTGTTTGTACCAGGGCCAAGACCGCAGTAGATAAAATACAACAATAAGAGTGCTGACCAAGGAATAATAATCCATCCATCCATTCATCCATCCAGTCATCCATCCATTCATCCATCTATCCATCCAAATATCCAACCAACATCCATCCATCCATCCATATATACAACCAATCATCCAACCATGCATCCAAACATTTTCATTCGATTTTGGAGAATCAGGTTTATGGTAGAGGGCCGAACCAAGGAGACAGAAAATCAAGAAAAGGGTGCATCCTACACAGGACACCAGACCATCACGGAATAAACAGCATATATTAAAATGAAGTGATAGAAAATGCGAATTAACATAACCTGCAGAACATTATTCTCATTTTCAGCCATTGGATGTTGTCATGAATTCTTTTGTCAGTATTTCATTCAATGTAGAAAAACTTCTGGCAAAAAGCAGCGCCCACAACGGCGAACATATAAAAAGAACCACTTTGAACTCTGCGACCACGCTCTGAAACGGCCAACTGTGGTACGTCCTCATCCTGCGACGGACACACAAGCCAGCCCTGTCAGAACGATGCAGCTGCGCTTCCAAAACGACTCGTCACTCGGCCCCCGGTTTGGCAGAACCGCGTCCGTCTTACAGTGATCTAATGCAGCTAGTATGAAGCAAATCGCCGGGCCAGCAGCCTGCCAATTCTGCCACTTAATACAAACCCCGTGCGCGTCCAAATACTGCCAGCAGGTGGTGCAGCAGTTTAGGATGCAGCTGTGTACACAAGAGTCTCTGGTGTTGAACTCTTTCAGCGAGCAATTTTAACCAAAACAAAAAAAAAAAAACCAATCTAAGTGCACAGGTATAATTATAGGCTGCTTTGGAAAGCAGGAACAGCCGAAGAAAAAATCACAGGGAGTCTCAAAAGATCATTATAAACTAGTTTTTTATACAGTACAGACATGACAGTCTAGAGAGTAATCTGAAGGATCGACCTGCCAAACCTAAGAAATGCAGCGCAAGTTAGATTAGATGCACAAGGGGTACTCACAAATCATCTGTTCTTTTCGTCTCTTAGGACTCTGTCTGTTGTCATTGGATACGCAGTCAAATCCATTGATCACTTACTGAATCTGCCATGTGGAAATGAATCCGAAACGGTCTCAGCATCGTCACTGAAATCTGAAGCGGTCTAAACTCATACACAAAAGCAGATTGTAGAGAACCAAGAAGGCGGCTATAGATAGCAAAGTGAATTAAATATGGTGGAAACTGAAAGGGAAATTGTTAAGTGTGTGACTGGCGCTATACAGGAAATAAAGTCACTATTGAGGGCGCCCAGTAATGCCTGATGCTTGGGTAGATACACCCGCTGATCCTGCCAAGTTGCCAAGTGTTCCTCGCCGAACGACGACACAGCCGAAGTTCTGAGAACATCTGAAGGTGATCGTAACCCACCTCCACCCCATCTTCATCTTCCATCCTCGGTTCGAGATGCCCTAAAAGAGGCGGATGGGCAACCATACCCCCTAGCAGCCAGCTGCAATCCCTCCAGAACATTCCAAACCATGGACGATGTAGAAACGCTGCCAAAGCAACGCCCACTGCATTGGTCTGAAGGACTTCTGCCTTGTAAATTGTTTCTAGCGGAATAAGCGGCGATCAAGCTGCTTAAAGACATTCATTTCTCACTCTCCATGCCCTGAGAGATTTTAAATAGTAAAACTTTGGATCCAAAGAGGGAGAGCAGCATGAGACACCCCGGGAACACAACAGGAAAGCAGCCTCCTTTGATTATACCCAAAAATAGCCCGTCCTCTCTAAAGCCCTTTCTTATATAACCTTTGTTTAGTTTACTTCTCACACCTGGCTTATGTGTGACAGAATTGCTAGTGTTAAGACTGTAAATTAAAGTTAATATGACAATACTGTTTTCAAGTCCCAGATTGTGTTTTTATGCCTCTTATATGTTGTGAGATGTAATGAATACAAAAAGGGCGCTAAGTACTGGGTTTGCGTTATCGTCATCAATGAAACGATTGCTGCATCACGCCAGCGAACGTGACCTGAGTCATGGGAAAAGCTTCCACGTGGCTGGGATTTTGAAGCTCTTGGTCCCTGTGGTATGTCACATTCCGGACGGAATTCCATGGAATCTCCGCTTTTTGTGCCCGGAGTGATTCGGAAGGCTTCGCTTCTCATCCCGAACTCTACCCGCCTTCAAAGTGCTGTCGTTTTTTTTTTTTTTGGTTGTTGTTTTTTTAACAAGCATTTACAAAAATGCTGTCGGATCGGCACGATCGTTATCTCTCTCTCCCGCTCGTCACTTAGCGTCACGCTTGCCGTTGGTCGTTTTGCGAGGTGTTACAAGGCCAGCTTTGGAGGACGCTGCGATATCAGAGCGGGAGCGGATGGGGCACTTGGTGTCATTGGCTGGCACTGGACAGAGCAGCCGGTGGGGGCCTTCGTGCTTATGGGCGAGGTGGGGCTCCCTCAGGCCTGGGCTATCTGGCACGTCACGGGGAAAGGCTCCGTCGCCCGTTCCAGAAACATGTCCATGTGTTTACGGTCCAGGTCCATTGCGAGCAGAGCCTTTCTATTCCTAATTCATCAGTAATACGTCCCGCACTATAGACGTTTTTAGACCGCAGGCCCAAATAAAAGGTGATGTTACACAAGGCCACGTGTGCAAAGGTCCTACTGCACAAAAATGCACAGCCATAAAGTCATGACTTTAGTGCACCCATTTGGACTTTACAGGATGTCACATCTATTCAATCTCAATTCTGTTCTACACACCATGTGAAGTTTGCTTCACCTTTCACTGCGATCCTTGTTAATCATCTGTGCTGCACAACATCAAATCTCCATCATCGGGTCAAAACTGCCCTCACCTCTACTGCGGGAAGTTGTTTAGCATACAGTGTGTATACACACACACACACACACACACAAACACACTTGTATTTTGAATTACTCTGTTCAGCTCACTTACATAAGTATACAATGTCACTATAAAGTCACTGGCATATTATAGTCATGCAAGTATTCAAAAAAAAAATCGGCATTTGCTGCTTTGCATTTCCTGAATTACTGCTCCCACTTCAAGTACTTTTTTGGTGTTTTGTGGGTGTCCAGAGAACCTATTCCTAGTCAATGTTAAACACTTGACTGCATTTCAGCCATTTAACATACCTAGGTTATAATTAACCATAACGTGTTAAGCATATTCTTAAACACCAATGCCAAGCTCGCAGCAGACGCTTTCGGATGGAGATCTCAGGTGCTTTAAGCACTTTGCAGGTGCTCTGCTGATGAAGCTCTCTCAGGCACCTTCCCAGAATGTTTGGACCCCGGCAGGCCGACCCCAGCCCAGGTGCCGCAAACGGGAGGTAGAGTTTTCTCGTATGTCCGGTGTCAGACGCCGCCTTTCATTCTGCCGAGCAAGACCCATGTGCCGAATCCGTCAAAAACGGGAAAGAAACGACAGAGGGTAGACGGCTATCTGCAGAGCCGAGCGACATGATGAATCGAGGCGGGGGGAGTGGGACAAGGGGGTGCCGTCCCTGGAAGGGAAGCGGTAGATGGATTTGTGCTGGAGAATGGAGCACATGCTGTATGGAGATGGACCAAGGCAGATGAGCAGGACGTTCTCACGTCCGGGGGTTTAATGCGTCTCGACGTCCCAAGCTGCAAAACAACAACAACGACAAGATCCGAACGATCCCCCCCCCCCCCCCACAAAAAAAAAAAAAATTGGCAGGGTGGGGTCTTCTTGTAGCAGCTGTGGTCACAGCCAGGAACAAGTGGCAGGAGGCCAGCATTTGGGGAGGGGGGAAGGGGGGCGCAGTCCCAGCTCGCGCTCTGGTCACAGTTCACCTCGTTTCGGGATGGGTGGGGCCACATGGCGGTGCCAGTGGTGTCATGGCAACGTGGGTCTGCCACACGAGGCAGGCGAATCAGCTTTTGAAGGGGCGGCGCCTAATCGCCCAAGGGAACGATGGCGAGACACATGGAGCTAAAAGTCACCTGAGGGCAGCAGGCAGGGAAGGGCAGAAGCGCTTAGGATGACAAACTGCGAATTTATCGTTCACCAAACAGGCCGGCGATTACACAGAGTTTCACTTTCAGCAGTCTGTTGACTCATGCCATCGCAGTTAAAGCCTTTTGTCCTTCTTACCAGCATATATGATTAACTGCATAATAAGACGCCAAAATATCTCTGTCCAGAGAATAAAAATATTGCTTTGCCCTTCAGTCTCTTTTTTTATGTCCAAGGCTGGAATCCCGGAACAAATCCAGAAATGATTCGGGTCAACATTCCCACAGGTTCTGTAACGGCTTGGAAACATGCTCCGGTTTCTGGTCCGGGGCACCCGGGAACCCATCCATCAACAGCGGTCGGCGGGCGCAACCAGGTGGTCGGACCGAGCTGATGAATCCCGGACGGGATTCTGCTCTTGTGCCGCGGGGTCGAGACTCGCAGCTCGGTCCCCAGTAAGACACTTCAGACGGGAGCCGGTTTACACCGAGCGGCCTAGAAAAGCGAAGCCCTGCTGAGCAGACAAATTACAATTATAATGCGCCCCACATATAGAGGCCAAACAGCAGGATGCTTTACTATGTGGCACAACGCTGGCTCTCACTTTCTCACACTCATAAGGTTTCACTTCCCTGACGGACAAAATCTCCCGCTTAGGACGCAAGGAATACTGTCTGCTCTTACATATGACTATTTTTTTTTTTTATGACTGTACATAAAACGTTGCCAGTCCCTGCATTCCAGTCACGCACAAACACGAGGCTTCCTCTCGCCTTTTTTTTTCTGTCTTTGACCGTGTGGGTAGGAACGAGATAGCTGATCGATGGCCGCTATCGCTCACGCTGCCGGATCCTCCGCAGGCTGTGAAGCGGCGCCCGGCGGGGCACAGATGCTCATCGGGAGCAGGTGCTAACAACCAAGCCCCCCGCAGTCACTGAGAAGCCAGCAGGCCTGACGGAGAGGGGTCACCCAGGTCACCTGCCTCAAACTATGTGATACAGGAACAAGTGGAACGGGAGCAGAGCAGAAGCCAACCTGACTGACCCACATGATCCCGTCTGCGCTAGTGACACTAATCGTGCGACACCATGGGAGAAGTGTCATCGCTCCAGGACTAGCCTTCTGGAAACATCCATATGCTTCCCCAGATGTACCTGATATTTGTGCCGCACATGCTGGCAGCTGACCTAAGGGGGGGGGGAGATTGGGTGCTTGAAGCCGAACGCCAGTCCCGCCAGCATCGGCAAACCTCATGATATCTCCACACCGTTTCCCAAGAGGCCCTTCGGGGTTAACGACGGCCGCCATGTGAGCCTTGCATCGCCCCCCTGTCCCGAACGGCCGTTATAGCAGGGGGGCGAGCTGGAAGAAAATGACCACAACAGCGGCAGAAGCAGCGAAGGCGGCAAGAATAGCCAGGTTGCTGGAGGTGCAATTTCTGTGAATACGTCGGCAGGGGCTGAACTCGTATGTGCCAAAGCATTCCATATCATTCCATACCACACCGTCTTTATTTATAAAGCACTTTAAACCATGGCTGACGCAAAGTGCTGTACATCGGAGAGAGAGAAGAAACACAAAAGCAAATACAAAGTCAGAAAACTAAGTCCTGCTGGGGCCAAAAGCCAAAAGCATAAAAGTGAGTGTTAAGACGTGTTTTAAAGGTGGACAGTGAGGGAGCCTCTCTGTCAAGGGTAAGTTATTCCATAATTTGGGAGCCACGATAGAGAAAACCCCATTTCCTCTGAGCTTCCTCCTGGATCTCCGTACTTCCAGGAGCGGCTGACCAGCTGACCTGAGACACCGAGCAGGAGTGTTGGGGTGGAGGAGCTCAGAGAGGTGAGGCGGCGCAAGATTGTGAAAAGATTTCAAAACAAACATAAGGATTTTAAAATGGACCCTATAAAATACAGGCAGCACTACAGGCGCAGAAAGCGACGCCTGCCCCCCCCCAAGCTAAGGGATACAGCAGCACGACTGTAACCTACAGGACCTTGCCAGACGGTCACAGGTCCCGGCAGGCTGGACCCCCCACAGAGAAGCAATGTACTATGGGTTATGCCCAGTGGTCAGGCTGTAAAAATATTTCAAGGCGGATGGGGGGGGGTTATTGCACAGTCCAGTTAAACTACGTTATGAACCAGAGTCAGTTCAGTAATCCTGATATGTTCAGCAGATTTAAATTTACACATGTGAACTTACACTGAACAATTTGGGAAGTTAGTTGGGGGGGAGGGGGGTGCATATATCTGCATGTGCCCCACGCCAAGCCGAGCCCTGGTTCTGCCACAGAACGGGCCTCCCAAGCTAATGACTGTTTACTTCACTGCACTTGACTGGCAGAGTAAACGCTTCATAAACGTCACAGATCCATCCATGCAGGTTCTCCTAGCAGCCAGGGGCCAGGAGTCCCACGGGGGCCACTTCAAGGCTCACTTTGGCTGCCATGACTACAGACCTAACGGAAGCTCTGACGAATGATGCTGGGCCTTCCTCGTGGCCACTGGGCGGCATGTTCGGCCGCTGCGCTTCCTCCTCAAGGGCTGCAGACTGCGACAGAAAACCGCAGGCCCGGCTGCGGACGGCCGCCCGCAGTAAAGTTCTCCGAACGATTGCACGGCCCCCATTAAACCTCGACTTTCAATCCTGCGCCGGTTGTTTCGAGGTTTTAGATGTAGCGCATAGACTTCATTCTGAAGCTGTATTTCATAGAATGAGGATATACCTTGAGCGCATTAAACTCGGGGGAAGTGTTTACGTTATCATTCCCACAAAGGGAGGCTATTTCACAGGCCTCACAGACGCAGCCCCAGAGCCCCTTGATGGGTCCAGTTTGCCTCCGGGGTGATGTTGGGTCCCAGCAGCCCCTGAGTCGCCTCCGTCCGGAGCCACGTCAATCCGCAGCGGCCTTGGGGGGGGGGGGGGGGGGGGGGGGGGGGGGGGGGGGGGGGGGGGGGGGGGGGGGGGGGGGGGGGGGGGGGGG
>JAABNX020000053.1:11350070-11384548 GCA_015163995.2 Mormyrus lacerda | reverse complement strand
TTTTGAATATATCTTTTAAATAAAGAAAACCAAAGCTGGCTGAAGATGACAGCCTGGTGTAGATGTCGCCTTTTCTCTGGCAGAAGAGGGACCGCGAGTCCCCCGGGCCTCGCAGTCACACGCATCACGCCGCCGTTCTGGATCTGATGCGGCCTTTCAGCATCTGAGTCATAGAGGACTGTAATCCTCTAAAAGGCGTGATACTCGTGACATTGTTGTTCTCGGGAATCCGTGATTCCGCTCAAATCGACAAAGCGGGTCGAGTTCTCCAGGCCCCATACAGAGAGGGATGCCTTCCAGTACATTCTGAATGTCTTTTTTCCCACATGTGAGATACGATAAAGGACAGCAGGATGAATGTTACATTTATATAGCGCTTATCAGGACACCCAAAGTTACGGATCCAACGGGGAGACACTGCAACTAACACCCCTGCGCAGCCCCCACTTGCGTGATGCGACGGCAGCCGTTCTGCACCAGTACGCTCACCACACGGTAATTAAGGTGGCGAGGGGGCAGGAGGGAGTTCACCAGTTTGATGCAGTGGATGATTAAGAGGCCAGATTTGAAAGGGCTACAACTGGAGGTCACTGGACGTTGGGGTACCACCCTTATTTTTTTGAAAGATGCTCAGGGATCCTTTATCACCTCAGAGGGTCAGGACCTCGATTTTGCATCTCATTTAACATGCGGCACCATTTTAAAAGCACAGTGTCCCTGTCACTGCACTGGGGCACTGGGATCCACACAGACCACAGGATGGGCTCCCCCTGCTGGCCACACCAACACCTCTTCCAGCAGCAACCCAGCTGGTCATCCAAACCTGCCTGACTTCAGATGGATCGCCCAGTCTGATCTCCGGGTGGTACGGCCGCTGACAAGCATTAATCCCATAACATAAGTTTCCAAAAGGTTTATATGTAACAATGAGACTTGCGACTGTCTAATTTCATCTTTTTCTCTTGGTTTATCAAGGTGGTTCTTTGCAGGGGGAGTACCAGTGACACCAGGGGGCGCCTGTGAGCAAACGCGAAAGAATAATGACAGTTTTTACATACGTGACCAGCAGCAAAAAAATGACAGTCGGCCCTCATTAATTCCCCGCCAAGATCTCACTCCACGTGGCAGCAGAAGGACAACAGCTGACAAGGAGAACGTGACTCTGTTCCCTGTTAATCGTTCGCCTGATGGCTGCCTGTCGAGACCAATCCCTACTTTCCCCACAAGCCGGGGCTGAACGTTCTCGTTCAGGTCGATCGCGCGGAAGCATCTCGTAACTGACAAAGCGATCGATCGCCAAGGGGCGCAGACATCACTGCCCCCTCGTCCAGACGGCCCGGGTGTCCTCCATGACACCACCGCCTGACCGAGCCCAGGAAGGGGAACCGGAGGACCCGGCCCTTTAAATCATCGTGCTCTAATAATGCCGTGCTGTCAAAACGCCAGCACCACCTGGCCAAACTATAATAGACTGCAAAATGTGCTTGGACTACGTCCCAAGCCCACATATTAGCATACCTTCTCTCAGTAGCTCTGTAATAAATGCCTTCCCAAGGCATGACGGGAAGAGATTTCATCTGTCCCCCCATCTCGGAGTATAATCGCTCGGTCGGGCGGCAGAGTGTATGTGTAATTTCCTAAAATGTCTTTCTGGGGCTGTCCATCTTCAATCCGGACACCGTAAATTGCTGCCAGATGCGTACAGGTACTTCCATGCTGTCGCCTTGCATTTAGACAAAAGCAGACCCTGGGCTCGCGGCGCATTTTAAACAGGCCGGGCCGGGAAAGCAGAGCGACAGGCCGCTGGGTTGGCTAAGTGAGGCGCTCCTGGTAAGAAACGCACAGATACATACGAGGGAGAGACACCCTCATAAAATAAACACAGAGAAGAGGAGCAGCTGACCCAGAAGATGGCGCTATCGGGGCACCGGGGGAAGCATCAGGCCGGTGCTGCAGCCTGGATAAAGGCCTGTGCTCATTCCGTCCCAGGGTGCTCCCTTCCGCAACACTGACCTGCGCCTCCTTGACGTGTCGCTTGGACTTCCTCGGCCCAGAATCCACGGCCCCCTTCTGGCACAGCGCTGAAAGAGGACTGAGAGAATCGGGTCTCGTCAGAATGACCTCACCCTTCAAATCTAGCTGCTCCCCGTCAGAGGGAATATCTATACTTATCCCCAGGTCCAGCATTCCATAATTCATTCTTAGCTTCTCTCTGTTCTTTTTCTGCTCACAGCCCAAATTATTACAACAAAATGCCAAGAAAGCCCCCACCCCCCCAAGACAAACCTTTTACGTAGAACTTCACAACACTTACGCCTCTGTTTCAACACAAACGGCATAAAAACACCATGGGATGCACATTCAGCTCCATAGAATATGTAGATTCTCCTCTGCAAAATGTTACCAGGCAACAGCTGTTACAAGCTCACAGGCATCTCAGTGCTTTGTCAGTCTGCCTGTAAATCATCTACATGCCTGACACTGACCAGAAAATCTGTCCTCTCACCTTCTCTTGGGTGAGATGCCAAGGGGCGGGTCCGTGATGAAGGGTGACAGGTCGGAGGTCAAGGGGGGCGGAGCCCGGACCTGGAGACCAAACAGGCACTTCTTCTTCTTGATCTCCTTCCCAGACACAAACCTCAACATCAACAAGAATAAATCAGTGAAGCTGCTCCTCCAGTCATTGACTGGATATAAACGTGATCCTTATTTCATGAATTTTATGCTTACTAATATGAGTTGACGATCTAGGCTCAGGAATCTGTGCTTTGCCATATTTTGTCACAGAATCCATCTCAAAGCCATCATAGGATTTTAAAAAAATTAAGCAAACTTCAAACTGCATTCTCCTTTCTGCAAATTCGAATTATGAATGTCATCTGGTATATACTCAGCTGTGGTTTAGGCTCTGAATATATAAGGATAGTTAAGTAACAGTCTAATTCTGGCATCTTATTCACTGCACACACACTGGGATCCAGTTCTCACCTGTCTTTATGGGAGTTCAGTGCATCGAGGAGGTTTTTACAGCGGTCTTGTCGGGGGGTATCTGAAAGCTGCGTGCAAAAAGAGAGCAGAGAGGATAGTGATGAGGTTTTACAAAGACGCTCTTTGTCGTACGCCGGCTCCAATATTACAAAAAGCTGACTCCTGAAGAAATTAATTTGCTGTGTAAAATGCAGCATGCAATGTGTGGAGAGCCAAATGACACAAAGTCAGTGAATGATTCCAAGGACAATTCTCACTTTAAGAAATACGCATTATAAGTACCACTGATACAGGTACATCATATGGTTTACTCACTACCGATGCCATTCAAATCTATCACTAAGTATTGAGTAATGAGCGCAGCGTTAAAATCACAGATTAACACAAAGATAAATAATAAACAAGTCGCAACAATAATTGCTCCATGTGACGGGATTCCAGCATGACTCATTTAACAGAAGATGTCCAGACCGTGCCCAGCAGCAGAGATTCCCAGTTTTCGTTGGCAAAGGACAGGATTTCGTGGTCGAAATCAAAATATTTCCTCTTGCAGCAGAGGGAGAGGTGGTACAACACCAAATGGGCCAAATCAACCCTGCAAAGGTCACATTGCTATAGTAACTACATCATCACTAGAGAAACACACACCTTCCTGGCTATAAAGACTGTGCCCTGCCAATAAAGGAATAGTACAATAATCATAAAATAAATTGTAATTATTTTGGCAAAAACACAAATGCACTGTACTGGCAAAAATACAAATGTACTGGCAAAAACACAAACTTTCATAGAACAGGAATAAGTAAGAAAATAATTCTTAGAAAGCACACGTGAATCACAGTCACCTGTATTTAACAGTAACATGTTAGGCTATTTAAATACCACTGATGTATAAATGCACAGCACAGAAAAATGGAAAGTTCAGCTCACCAGCTCATAGGTAGTCTTTCAATGGTTTCTGGTCCTTTTGTGCACACTGAACACTCAAACTGGTAGAACCTTCGATTAAAATAACAGGATACGTATATTATTCAATAAATCAAGAACACATCTGCAACTAACTGTTAAACCAAATATAGTGAAGTTCAGGTCTGCATTCACAATCCAGCTTTTGCACCAGCATTTCTTTCTTTAATATTTCGATAAAAACCGTGACCCAGCATTACTGACATTTGAAACATTCAGGTGCTAAAGTGCCCAGGATTCCTGGTTAGCAGAAATGCACAATGGTATCCAGGGAACGGTTTCGCTAAGCGGTGCTGCCGCTTTTCGGTGCCGTTTGCTCACCGGTCTCCGTACAGCAGTGGTTTGGTCAAGCACTGCATGCAGGCCTCATGGAACCACTGGCCACAGCCTCCGCACTGCAACATTTTCAGGTTCCACCTGCAGACAAAGACACGCCAAGCCTCAGCAACAGCATCCAATCGTTCCTGGGCCTCATCAGACAGCCTGAGCCTCTCTGACACTCCACTCCTAACAGCCTACATCTGAGCGGTAGATAACACAGAGGACAATCACTGCCGAATACATTAAGCAGATTCGCTATAAATCTACAGCTTTGTATTCAATGCACAAAGACCTACGCTGCACAGTGACAGAGGAAAAATGGCATGGTTTAAAAAAAACAAATATTCCTTCGAGGTTTGCAACTTCACTCACTCTCCAGGACCTGCGCAGTAGCAGTAGCACTGTTGCTGATTGGTCAGATGCTGTGGATCCCAATCTAACTCCGAGAGCTGATAGGGCAACCGCAGCTTCATGATTTGCATGAGCCGGGCGAAGCGTCCTCTTTTCATCGCTCCTCCTCTCTGTCAGAGAAAGAAACCCTGTCACGACCCGCACACTGTCCACAGGTGGCCTTTGGACAAGAGATCCCTAAAAATAAGTCACTTCCAGTTTCAGTCGGGCTGCATGAAGTACGATGATTCCTACTTACGGATCACCTAAAGGTTTATCTAACTGCTCAAAAAATCTGGTCTGAGTCAGAACAAACAAGACAAAATAAATATCTTCATGTGTGTCTCCCATCCGGGGTGTAAACCCAGCTCCAGGTCAACCAAACCCTGCCCAAACGTAGTTAGAACACGGATGGATGGATGGATGGACTTAGGTTAGGTCTGAAGAAGTTACTGAAATGATGTGCTTACCTGCTAAACTAATATATTCCTTTTAACAGTGAATTTACTCTCCTGATTCCTGATTCTTAAAATGGATACAGTTATTTCTAATATTCTGCACGCTTTATTAGATCCGTTTCCCTGTAACCTACAATCGTTTTCTGCCTCATTAGGTTCACCTGCTCATTAATGCCAACAGGCTGCTCCTCCAGGCAGTGAATCATGTGGCTTTAATACACGCAGCTGACAGACGGGGTCAAGACCGTCAGTGTTATGGCAAAGCTTCAGAACGGCTAAAGCGACTGATCTAAGCAATTTTCAATGTGCTATGATTGTTGGGGTCCAGATGTGGTGGTTACAGGAACTGAGTAACATCCTGCAATTTTTACACACTACAGTGTTGAACGTTTACAAAGGATGGTGCAGTAAACAAAAAAAAAAACAGTCGGCGGATGTTTGATGGGTGAAAACACCATGTTAATAAGAGAGATATGAGTAGAATGGCCAGATTTGATAAAGCAATACGTGCAAAAATAACAGCTCATTACAAACGTGGTGCCTAAAAAGGCTGCTCATGATTTAAAGTGGTTCCAGTGGCAAAAGTGGGCCCTACCCAGTAGAGTGTTGATTAATCAAAGTGGGATATTGATCAAGGAACATGATAGGATGAAAACATTTATTTTCCGGATCTTTACAGTGTTTACCAAACGTTGTTACCTTGGTCGCAACTGCAAAGACACACTGTCTGCAAATCCAGGTGCTGCAGTCAGCTTCAAGTTCAATAGATGGGACGTGACACTGAGGGTGGTACCCTGTGAAGCACCAGTGAAAGACAGGAAATGTTACGTCATTCGAAAACAACATGCTGCTTGGCAGTAAGGTTCTATGGCAGGGGTGGGGAACCTGTTCCATGGAGGGCAGGTGTGGCTGCAGGTTTTGGCCTCTCAATCAGCCAATAACAAAGCAGTGGTTCTCAACTCCAGTCCCGGGGACCCACTGTTATTGGCTGATTGAGATGCCATCCAAAAAACCCGCACCCACATTGGCCCTCCATGGAGCAGGTTCCCCACCCCTGTTCTATGGTATGAAAAAGGTCTTTGGTGCCAAACCTCACAAGTATTTTGATTTTTCAGTTCATTATTCAAAACAGCGCATTACTTGATAGTCCGAAAAAGTGACTTAGGTCAGTAGGTAACATGCACAAGAACTACATCTCACCAAAATTAAGATTTCTGTAACTATCTGGATCTGTAAGGTTCTATAGCACCAGTCTGCATGGTAAGAAAAATGTGGTCATGCATTTTTCTCACACGATATTTAAGCAGGTTTCAGCCACTGTCAAATAAACAAAATAATTCCCAGCAGCTATAACTACAACAGTGATAAATCCAGAGAGTATTAAGGGACTTAGCTAATTACATACTATCTCTGCATTAACGTAATCAAATTCACACTATTTACTGGAGCAAGTTCAGTTTATCTAGTACTGTAATTAATTATGCAATTGGCATAGAGTAATAATGTTAGAATTATGCCACATGTTGATTCCCAGCACCAGGCAGCAGAAAAACACCTGAGAACCTTTTCAAACCCTCTGCAGCACCACTTAAATTACATTATGCATGTTATAGGATGTGAGGTATTTTGTTACCATGGCGACACTTGTGACAGTTTACAAGGGGCTCTTTGAGAGGTGGAGCATCACAGACACAGCAAACTCCCTCAATTCCAGCAGAAACTGAGCAACAAACAACAGACAGAGAGACAGGGTGAGGAAAGAGAGAAACAGGGGGGCAGGGAGAAAGAGAAGAGCAGTGACGAATACTCCAAAACATGCCTTCCCTCGGGTGGATTCACCTCCCAAGCATGCCTTGAATTCCACTACCTTTGACCTCTCTAGTATTTAGCCTTACATAATTTCCATTAAATAGTCATTTCTGAACCTGCCTGCATTAAACGAGGGGGCGCTCTTATACACATAATTACGGTTCCAGCATTGACTGCAGGCAAATACTACCTGGTTGCTTACTTTTTCGTATAATTTAGGCCAGAAAATACTGAATGTTGTTAAATATTCACTTTATTGCTTGTTGCCTGTATGAACTGATACACATAACATATATCAGTCTGAACCAAAATTATACAGTAATATTTTACAGTTATTTCAATGAATTTAGTTTTAGATCTGACCTCAAGGTTTGCTTCTTTTATAACAGCTTGAAAATCTTTACAAAGAACATTAGGTTGGTGCCTGTATCTTAATCGTCCCCCATATTTCAATGTAAACCAATGTGTATAATATTAAATCAAGCAATGCATCAATCAGTGCCTTACAAGAATGAATATCTTTTCTCAGCACCCAGAATTCAGAATTATCTTCAAATCGAACCAAGCAACACTGTTTGACCCCATCTACCTGGAAAACAGGAAGAGATCAAGGTAAAGAATGGGCACAGCCAGAGGGACACGAAAACGGGGACGCAGACACGGCCACGGAAAGAGACTCACTCTTTTCACATTGCCCAGGTACAGCAGTCCATCGCTCCACCGAGCCAACACATCATCTCCCTCGCTCAATCCTCCCATCCTAAAAAAATAAAGAGGTCCAAAGATAAGTGAAGAGACACAGTTACCAACATGAGGGCTCAAAACGGGATCTAAGAACTACTTCGGAGGGACAGGATCACGCACAAAGATCGATAAGGGAGTTTCTGACGACAGACCAAAGGGGTGACAGACCCAGAATATGAATCCGCATCTGACTGAGAGACAAGGGGCAAAGGGTTAAGTCATGCTGTCGGGCTATCCAAGGATAAGACGAAGACACTAAATAGGTGCCCATTTATCTGACGGCAGATATTAGGTTCATCATTGTATGGTCAAGTTTGCTATATAGTTTACTTTATTTGAAACATGTTGCTGAGAGACTGCATGAGGAACATCTGCAGGAACATTCCGTAATATAAAACTAATTAAAAACTAATTGGATCAATTGCAAAGCTCGTGGCAGAGCTGATTAGAAATCTCGGTAAACTATGCCACAAACCACAAACTGAAAAGATTACAGATTAATTAACAAATTGATAAATCTCTGCAAAAAAATACCCTTGCATTTTCAAAAAGCGGTACCTGAAAAGTCGAACTCCTCTCAGTCTCGTGAAATAGAAGCAAAGTACCGGTATAAGATTAACATCCAGATGTATTTTTCCACTGTTTTCGGTCTCGGTCACTGTATGCCAGCGCCTGTGCCGAGCAGCGCGTCAATCAGCCCGTCAGCACCGCTGCGTCTGTCCGTCAGTCGCTCCTTCTGTCTGCCTTGCAGGGCGTCGTTCCGTCATGCTCCTGTCTGTTCCCCCCTCCCACTCTAATTCTCGTTCCTCCGGACCGTAAAACGAGCGTGTTTGCCTTAGAGTCAAACCGAGAGAGACGCCATCATCCTCGCCTCTGGCTGCCGACCGAGTGACTTGTTGTGACGCAGACATAAAACACAGGGAGATAGAGAGGGAGACAGGGGGGACGGGGGACGGGGAAGTGGGCGAGGTGTTCCTCACATCCTTCTTACTGATCTTGGTCTACAGTAAGAAGGGTGGTAGAAAAAATTAAAATACGTACTATTGTCTGTTACTCAGTGGAAACTGAGCCTTGGGTTAAAATGTAATAATCGGGAGTCTAAATAAGACAAATTACGAAAGATTTCAAGTGGAAATTTAAAAGAAAGTACGACAACAAGAACACTATCGTGGACAGACGTTTTAATCGGATTTTCATTTAACCAAGATGTACAAATTACGGATTCTGTGAGAAATATGCAGTTTTGAAACCGAATAGTAGATTATTTTTTTAAATTAATGTTATGAAATCTATACCCAGTTACTTCAAATCAGCAAACCTGGTCCTAAACGAATATGAGCAAGATGTCTCAAGTGGTAAAACAATTGTTAAACATACTATTGTTAAAAACGAGATGTGCTCTAATTTAATTTATCAGACTCTAATTAAAGCATAAATGCCCTCACTTTCGAGTATCAACCTAATTACCTCATCACCCATTTTCCACGTAGGCGTGTGTTATAACCCTTTAAGTGTTTTTTTTTAATACTTTGCATGCTTTCTTCCATTGAAGGCAATCAATAGGCGCTCAAAGGTTTACTCCCGTTTCTATGAACTCATTTTACCCCCGTTCCAATAGTCTGGCCCAACGAGAGGCTTCACCTACACCACTGCTGCCCTCCATTCTGCTACTGTTACAGGAGCAATACGATTAGCTGTCTGTGTTTCGGATTCAGCTTCCAGGCCAAAAATCTACATACAGCTTTGTTGCAGACAGTATTTTTTGCTACTGATCTAGGAAGCTCAGTAAAAATTTACAGAATGTAGTGTTAACCCATCCATCCATCCATCCATCTGCAAAATGCTTGTCCTGGACATGGTTGGGCGGGAAGGGGTACACAGCGGATGGCATAATGTAGTATAGTAATTAGAGTATTGAACTTGTAATCTCCAGTTGAGCCCGAGGTGTTTCAGTGGTACCCTTGAGCAAAGAATGGAACCGTTTCTGTAAAATATAAATCTGCAAAAAATACATCACCTAAGCAATTTTGTGCAATGAAGGTAACTTACCAGTAAAGTGTCGAAATAAGCAGAGACATGACACATCTTCTGTGACCATGTATGGGATGGAGAAACCGATGGCGCTGCATTTGTAATGGGCTGGCAGGTAGTATTACTATTAACTACGACAACATGAAAATCAATTGTGACAGTAAATTATTTACTAATCACTTTATTTAGTGCGGTACATTTCACAAACGTAAACTGCGGCGCAAGTACAATTACATTAAAATTCAAAAGAGACATTTTCAAGTGTTGAAAGACATGAAATGAAATCGTACACGAGACAGTAGTTCATGTATATTCAGGAATGTTAAAGAAATAAAGTAATACAAAGAAAAATAACTAAAAGTGCTAAAATAAATACGGCCACAGGAAGATACGTTTTGAGGTGATCCTTGAAAACGGTTTATCTTACACGTTCTTTACGTTTGGATTATGCAAGCCGGACCTTATTACAAACAAAAACTATTTCTGAAAAGTTAAATTACAACGCGTAGTCACAGGCTATGCACATCATATGCACTGATCATGCTTAATTCAGATGAAAACTTATGACTAAATGTATGCTTGTTCTGCATCCCCATGATTTCTGGGGTTACGTTAAAAATGGAAGGAAGGAAAAATATGAAGTATATGTTATGTACAATGAGGATTTAAGGGGCATTCGAAACAAAAAAGAAGGTGAAGTTAAGAATTATTAATGAAGGAATGAGAGTGGGTTGTTTCCGCACTGCACATGCTTAGCAAAACAGCTTCTAAAATGTCTCTGTCAGGCCGCTCAACTGTTCGACGCCGTGGAGAAATATAATAAGGATGTTCTATGTATATGTGGCCACTAGATGTCACTCTTATATTCACCATACAAGGAACCTTGGAAGTCGTTGAGCTACTTAACTTGCCTCAAAACACAGATTTCACAGTGCGACAAAGATCAGATATTGGCATTATTTCGTTGGTTCACGCCATTTTTCCCAGTCATATTGGCTTTAGCTGTCCTGCAACTTTCTTGCAAATATAGACTACAGATGCTCAGTAAAAAAAAAAATCCAGATTGAGGAAATGATCAGATGTTAGCAGTTTTGAGAATTAAAAAGTTTATTGCATTTCCAAAAAAAAAAAACATCACAGATCAATATATACACATCTGCACAGCATATATTAAATATACTTAATTTTTATATCTTACAAATGCCAACTATTACTACAACTACAACAATGTAAATTTAGATCAACATACAAGTCTATATGTAAACCTTCTTATAAAACCTACAGTTGACATAAACCTCAACCTTAAAGTGGAACCAAACTCATTGGTAGCTGCATGAAAACACTTGTATAGTGTTCTAATAGACGGTAAGTTCACACAGGCAAATTCTGAAGAAATTCAGAAATTCCAAGCAAAGCGAAGTTTCCAGGTGTGTTCATACGCAGTACAAGGAGTGGCGGGTTACCTGAGCACATGTACTGTCACAAAAAACACCCGTGTCCCCACAGGGGGGGTACTGATGCAACCCAGCAGAATTCTGTCACCGCTTCTAGAGACATTTATATTAGAAAGTCATGGCCAAACCTGTTGTTTTAATACAGTTCACTTTAACAGGAATAGAATACTATTATATATGAAACATTTTGAACTGTTTAATGTTTGTACAAAGTAAAGAAATGCATGTATAACAGAGTGCCATATGAAATTGGAATATCCTGCTAAAATATGAAAAAAATATTTGTTTATTTTACATGTCATAATAAAAAAGTTGCCCATGCTAAATATAAGGAGATGTGGTACCTTAATTCACAAGAGATAGATTATTTATTAATTTTTGATATAGCAGAGTTCATTTAATTTAAAAAGATACAAATATTCATAAAGTTCCAAAAAGGAGAATTTACTAAAGAAACTTAAAAAAAACTCTCAATGAAACCTTACACAATTACAAAGTATGATCTACTGTATTTATACACTGTTAAATAGTATAATTCTCAAAGCAAATTAGGCATTTTTACTTGACAAGTGTTCTGCGACTACAAATATCATTTAAATATTGTATCTAGCAACATACACAACCACGCACTTAAAAAACCAAGTAAAAAATGCAATTTGTCAGTGCTTGGCTTGAAAGAGAATAATCTGACAGCGATTATCAAACGGCATTATGCGTGCAAAAAGCTTAACGTTTGATGACTTTTGAGAGGTTTGCTTCCATATTCCAAATTACTTCTGACGTCTTGACAGCATCATATTCAGATATCTGATGACAGAGCAATTGTTCAAACCGCCACTTATTTTACATGGAGTGTTTCTGACTTCATCACCTGATACAACGTATATCTGCAAATTCACATCTAAACACTGGGATCTTATCAACAATACATTTTGTAGTAAGAATAAATGTACAATCAGATACCAGGTATAAAAAAAAAATGGATAATTTTTTTGGTTCTTCAAATCTTTGGTAACTAGCAAATATTTCTTACATGACTCCACATTTTAAAACAAAATCCAAATCATAAGCAAAGCAACCATTTTAAGTCACAATAAAACCTTGGAAAATGTTATCAAATTTTATTAGTTAAATGTAAACCGTCAGTGAGCTGCTGTTCGATAGACCCTCCAGTGACGTTATAGTATTAATGTCCACCTCGACACCAGAAATGTCTGTGCGTTCAAAGCCACACAAACAAACAAAATAATCTACTCTGTTAGGAAGCTGAAGAGGCACAGGGTGAGGATACCAGTCCAGTGATACAGGGAAAGATCTACTCCTTACTCACTCAATGGGTACAACCCCACAAGTAACACCATAAAATGTGCAGTATTCCTGGCCCTTGTCCAAAACCCCCAGTATGACATGTACTGGGCCAGAGCCCTAATCAAGTCAGAACATGTGTGAATATCTCAAGCCATGTCTCAAGCCATATTAACACCCTTCACTTCTGGCTTCATAGAAAAATGGCTTCGCAATAAAATTATATAACATTCCAGCATAAAATAACGTTAAATCAAACGTACACATACACCGTATATTATTCAACAAATTCAATCAATACAAAGAACCCATGCACAATACGCTAAAAACAGACTGACAGTTCGACATCCTGACATTTAACAAACTCATATTTACTTCCCGGAAATTGTTCCCAACGTGGACAGACGAGGCACTGAGGGATGTTCACTTAGTGGTTGAGGCACTGGGCGAGTCAACAAAACCTCGCAGGCTCAAATCTCACGAGGGGTCTCATGGCTGGAGCCACGAATACAGAATCCGCCCCAAACAGTTTCAGGAGAGCTATCCAGCTGCATAAGGGGCGTCATATTTCAATTTAAGCTATGCAGATCGCCTCCTGGTGCTAGCATTTTATAACCCTAAGGGTTAAATCAGAAACTCAAATGGAAACTCAAACTGTATATATTCTTAGACACCAGAATCTCTCCTCCGATATTTAATCAGCTGTACCTCTCTGATTCTTCCTCCTTTAATTCCTGGCCACTCATTAATGTCCTAGACTGAGCTGCCAACTCCGCCCCATCCGAGGACACGCCCCCCAGCAAACCACCAATCGCAGTCCCCGCCTCCCCCTGAAAATCAGACTCCTCCACCTTCACCTGGCCGCCCTCTGACAAGAAGCCCTCCCCTTCGTCAAAATTGTAGCTGTAGCCTTCGTCGATGTCAGCCGTATTTAAGTTGCCGACACCGGCACTGCCGTCATAGCTGGGGGGCATGCCGGCGGCGGCTAGTCTCTCGCAGCGCGCCTGATGACGTAGGAAGCTGTCCCTCCAGATGACCTTCTTTCCACAGAGTCCACATTCGTAGGGCCTCAGGCCACCGTGAGTTTTGAGGTGCTTGGTGAGGTGGTGCTTCATCTTGAAGGTCTTGGCGCACACGGGGCAGGCGAAAGGACGCAGGTTGAGGTGCTGCATCTTGACATGCCGGTCACGCATGCTCTTCAGCGTGTAGGCCTTGCCGCAGTGACAGAAATGCACCTTGCCCGAGTAGGAGGTGCCTGCAATGGAAAGGGAGGAGGAGGAGGAGGAGGAGGATGGGATGGGAGGAGAAGAGGAAGGGGGAAACGGAGCAGAGGAAGGAGGGATGTGGCGGCTATTCCCAGGAGCAGCTGCACCTCCTTGGCCCTGGGTGGCGATGTTCAGAGGCGGCCAACCTAACTCCGGAGGCCCCAAGTGATATTCGTTGTCATCAGTAGGGGACGCAGGCACTAATGGCCTCTGGGAAACCTGTCCGGTGCCATCTTCAATTTCATCATAAGTATCCCCACCAAAGGGCACATTGCCTTCATCTGCAAAGCGCCCAAAATCAACCTCTTCCTCTTCCTCCTCATCTTCCTCCTCCTCTCTTCTATAATCCTCCTCTCCCTCCATTGGCCTGCTTCCCTGCTGCAACCAGGGACTTGCCTGCCACTGCATGCGAGCAGGAGGAGCAGGTCCTGGGCAAGCAGGACCAGGGCCTGCACCGTTGCTTTCTACACCGCGAAGGGAGCCGACGTCAGACTCTTTCTCAAGCTCCCCCCCATCCTTGGACGCAGCCTCAGGATTGTCTCCTTTATCCAGTTGCTCTCCCTCTTCTCCCTGGTACACACTTGTGGGGTACTCTGCTGTTACACAAGCAGAAAAGGAGGGAAAAAAAAAACAGGGCACGCTGCTTTTAACAAAACGTGCTTTGATGAAACAAAAGCTCATGTATTATGATAAAAAGCAAACTAAACATCTGTTTCAATATTATAAATTAATCGTGATTATCGATTATCACTCTTTAAACATTAAAGATTTCAAGTTAATTTCGGTTCATCATTTTAGAATTTTTTTTTTTAAATAATCGTAAAGTCAGATTTCCACTTACCGGACTGTCCTGTTCTCGCCGTTCCATCCATCTCCTCCTCCTCTTCCTCCCCCACAACTTCTCCCATCCCTTCATCTGGTTCCGTTCCTCTCTCCCCATTCTTCTTCCCTTGAAGATCGCCATCTGCCTCCCCGAAGCCCTGTGTACCATCCACACCACGTCTCTCCAGCCCTCTTCCCCCGAATTTCTGGAAATCCTCCACGGAGCAGCTCTGCTGCGTCCCCTTGGGTCGGGCCTTCGGCCTCAGCCTGCCGGCTTCGCTGACGTACCCGAGCACAGCGTGTGGGCCAGGCCTGCTGTTAACGCTGTCAAAAGCGGCTCTGTAAGCGCTGCCGCCGTCATAGCCCCGAGGGCTGGCTTTGCTGTTCGCCGACATCCAGAGCTCTTCACAGCTGGAGTAGTCACTCTCCACACTTGGGTTGGGGTCAAGCTGAGAGTCAGCAGATGACTGTGGGGGCAGCGTCTGGGCTGCCGGCCGAGGCCGGTTCCACCTGGAGAACTGCTGAGGATGCCTCCAGCTTGCCAAGGGTGGCAGAGAGCCTTGGTCTGGACAAGGTGGCCTCTTCTCAAGTGTGGTAGGACCAACCTGACCTCGGGCCCCAGTCTCTCTCTCCTTGGCCTCCACACCCCGCTGCCTCTCCCTCTCCCGCTCCCTCTCAGTGTAGAGGCAGTCAGTGCTGCTGGGGGACTGCTGCCTGGACGGGGCATTATGAGTGTTGCTGCCGTGACTCTGAGCGCCCCCTAGTGCCCGGGGCCTCTTTAGGATTTCGGTGCACTTGTCCACGATGTGCCACATCTGCAGGAAGCTGGCCACGGTGACGTAGTTGACGATGTCGTCGCGCACAATGCTCAGGTGGCCCGTGTAGGCTGAGCTCAGGACGCTCTCAAAGACCAGGGGGTCCATGACTGAGGGGAGGGAGACGGTCGTCACGTTTTTCAGCAGCACCTATAGCAGGGCACAGACATTACATTCAGTCATATTTTTTCACATTCCACATCACCGGTGCTTAGTCAATAGCAATAATAAATAATAATAATGACATTTGTATATTGATATCATTTGTAAAATGATTGAAATTCTCTTCTCACCTACCCCGTCTTGCTCTCCAAGACACACAAATACATACACTATTGACTACTGGGACACCTGACCATTACACCTGCAGGAACTCTTATGACATCCGATTCTAAATCCATAGGCATCAATACCGAGTTGGTCCCCCCTTTGCAGCTATAATAGCTGCCTCTCCTCCGGCTTAAATGGGCAATCAAAGGCCCAGAGGTTTTCCCCGCTGAGCCACATGCTGCTCCTCATGTGAGCAATGGTCAGTTTCCTCTACCAGAAGCCAATTTGTAGAGCATCTTACTGGTGGATATGGATATTATTGTAATATCTCTGAAAGACAGAATATTACAGATGGGGTCATTTTCACACACTACTGTTTTAACAAAAAGGAAATCTGTCAACACCAATGCAGTCTAATAGTTAAGGCGACTTGTGATTACTTGCCAGATCCCTCCGACTCACACACCACTTATTCAGAAAGTTAAGTAAATGGGGAAAATTGATAGTTGATATAGCTGTGTAGGGCTTCTGACTGAATATTCTCCTCCTCAGAATATTAGGTATCACTGTTACTAACAGGAGGCACATCTTCACGCTAACAAGGTCGAAAGGCAGCGACACAGACCTGGTCGTGAAAGTAGGGTGATGATGCAGCCATCACGCAGCGATGGGCCCGGAAGACCTGCCCCTGCACCTGGATGGACAGGTCACACAGCCGGCCCTCCTCCCGCTGCCGGTTCAGGCTGTCCAACACAGCCGTTCTCACGCTGGGGAAGCTCACCTCCACCACCGAGCCAGCGGGGGTGCCAGAGCCACTACTACTGCAGCTCTGATCCATAGGACCTGGAAATGATTCAGCTTTAGTTGCATTTTATCATTCATACAATGCTTTTTTTAAGTAAAAATTCGATTTAATGATATCAACTAACTATGGTATCAAACAAAAGCGTTGTTAGGCATATTTAAGGGGGCTTTAACTCCCCCCCCCCATATAAATGCACACTGATTAGTTTAAATATTGAGGGCCATTTCCATCAGACCCTTTTAATAATGGCTTGCCCCCCCCCTTCAAAATTCTGTAGTGACGCTCCTCGTATCAAAGATACTCAATAGTAGATTCCGTCTACGACTTCGGCCATGATACACATTATATAGATTCCACGAAACTCTGAGTATACGCCGAAAATATTAATCGACAGTTCTGGAGTATTAATAAAGGCACTAAATTGCACAGTGATGACCGGCTTCGGTGTGACACAACCGGTTTATGACACCCAACGTCAATATAACGCAGAACATGTACAATATTAAAACGAAATATAATTTTGTTCCAATACTCCCCTGGCATTACAAAGGGGTTAATTACTTGGTGTCTCGTCACTCGTTCCATGATCTAGCCAACATTAGCAATGGTGATTAATATTGGTCAGGGGGAACGACAGGCGCGCCTGAGAGTCGCCAGTGGCCACAACAGCGGTTAGGGTTGCACTCGAGGCCCCGGATTAATCTGCGAATAAGGCCCACATACAAGGTTCGACACGGTATCATGGCCAATATTCAAAAAACCCGGATAGATTTGTGTTGTCAAAAACCAGGAGATAGGAAGACATTGTTTATTAGTTATTCATAATACTATCAGTGTCTGTCAGCTAATTTTACTGTCGTTAACTGCCAGGTGTTTTAGAAAACAAGCTCCACAAAGCTAGCAGGCTAGTTAGCGGACAATTAAATACTTGATATATATTAATATAATCAACCGCGTAGCCGGTCGCGTAATTTAAATATTGCATAGATATAATTATTCCCATCATGACACTTTTTTTCCATGAGCACAGAATTACGGGATCTTTTACACGTCCATTTAGTACGTCGGTTATTAGCTTTCACGGATAATTATACGTACCTTTTTAAATGCCCAAATGTATACTTGTACAGTCCTCCGCAATTGCAAAGTGTTGTATTCGGTGATTTGTATTAGATTCAGGTACAATGTCAACTTTTACTTGCAGCCTAGGGAGATATAAAATCCATTTGAAAATGCGCAGCCGTGGCAATGCCCACTTTTCTCTGCTTTTTATAACATTTAGATGGTTGACTGTGAGATCGCCCCTTTCCGAGCTGCACGGCAGTGGGTGTTGGGTGTGAAAAGTTCGCTAGCGGTCCCTACGAAATTGTTCATTTGGGCCTGCATGGATCAGACGATTCCTAAAAATAAGGCTCTCAGTCCAGCTAGCTTCCGTGACAACCCCAATGAATGCATAATGTTGTTTACGATGTACGAACACTCTTATTACGTCGCAAATACGTTTGGTGCAAAACAGGTTAACTCTCCCTGTTGTCTATAAACTCGTTAAGTATCGCAAACATTTTTTTGTCATAAACTCGTTATATATGAACAAAGAAATGGTTCCTAGAAAAGAGAATGTGATACAGGGCTTGCGTGATCGTATTCGGTGACACCAGTGCACAAGTTGGGAGAGATATGGCTGTAACATGGAATAATGTGGAAGAACCGTATCTTGGATCTAAACCCAAGCGGTGAAAGCTTATTGAACTTGTGTGCATTGACCATACGTATTAAACACCCGGCCATAAAGATACCCATAAATGCATTTGGTATCAGAGACCTTATAGCAATGGTAAATGATTAGCTTTGCACCTCTGCCATCTGATTTCAGTGTGTTTTGGACACTCAGGTGAGAAGAAGGCAGGGGTGGGAATTGTCATTTGATCTTGTAAAGCAGCTCCTGCTCCGTCATATTGAGAGGAGCCAGCTGAGGTGGTTTGGTCATATTAGGATACTACTTCATCAGTTCCCCAGGGAGCGACTCTCGGCACATTTCCCTGGCTATTAGACCCAGGACACCCTGGAATAGGAGCTAGTCCACATACACACACACATTATATATATATATATATTTACACGTATAACGGAGTATTACACCGTATTTGTGCTACACCAGCATTTCAAGGAAAATATGCGTATGTTTAATTTCACATAAAGACTACCATTTCACCATAAAATTACTGAAATAAATCCGTATAAATAATAAAACAAAGTCAGCCGAATTTCTTGTTTACGCCCTAGAGTTGCTCTGGCCCGATTGGTTAATTTGTAAAAGTATTTAAATACGATTGGATAGTCGCGAAGAATGATTCTGTTATTACCTCTGATTGGCTTTTGCCGCTGCGCCGGAACTCCCAAGTATGCCAATTACATTACAAGACGTAAAGCGGCAAGGAAGGTATTCAATTTGAAATTCAAACGGTTGTAGGTCGGTGTATGCTGGTAAGTGCTACGCAAACCTTTTTATGTCAACATTAACAACATTACGTTGTTGATTATCCGACATTTTGTGAGTATTAAGTTATTTTCGCGATTGTGAAGAATCACTAGCGATGCGATGATACGATTTTTTTTTTTTTTTTAAAAAAAAAAAAAAAAAACATTACTGTAATGTACTTTTATTAACAATTCTTCTTTTCGCAGTTCGCGGATCAAGCGAGCAAAATGAATAAGGAGGTTGGTTTTCTGCTTTGTTCGTGGACCTTCTTAGCCAGTTAATTAGCATGTTTAATGGACTAATGTTAAGAAAGTTGTAGTCAAATACTAGTAGTTCGTGATCAACGAGCAACTCAATGCGAGCTTTTTTCTTTGAGGAAAAAAAGTGATTGACATATGTTCCCCTTTTTCAGAATGCATCTCGCCTACCCGTATTCTCTGTTAAGAGGACTCACACAAGTAGCACAGAGAGCAACGGCGATCAACCTGCCCAGGTAATTCAGTTCCTCTGAATAGTTTGCCTATTTACCTTAATGACAGACCATTAAAGACGTAGTGCATTCCAGTGTGTTTCTGAGGTTGAAAACTTCTTTCTCCTCCTATTCAATAGAAACTGCGCAAAGTTGGAGACGCTGGAAAGGTGAAGCAGGCAGTCAGCATGGCTGGCACACGTAATCGTCCAGTGGCTGCAGCCCACCGAGTAATAGGTGCGTAACCTTTCATCCTCTCACACTACCCACATTTGCCTCAGGTCAACATAATGTGTGGTTCACTGTATAAATCGACGCATCCACTTGCAGATCAATCTTAAACACTGTATCGATTTATCCATTTCAATCCTCTACCCCAGTCAAACCACTTAGACCAACAGGAGCTGCGACGGTGGCAGAAGGTCCTTCTAAAGGTGAGTTTACAATGAAACCACTTGCATGCCTGATGTTAAATGTTTACATGGCTTAATCGCTACTATTTATATCATTGCACATCAAACTTTTCCTTTCTGCCCTCTTCCCAGCTATTCAGAAGCGCCCAGTTGCCTCAGTCCCGAAAGCAGGTAACTCACTGGAAGACATCCATTGCTTAAACATGTGACCTCTACCGCCAATCGTAACCATAATGTATATCTTATGATGGGTGTGC
The DNA here is from genome assembly GCA_015163995.2 of Mormyrus lacerda. Classification (NCBI taxonomy): domain Eukaryota; kingdom Metazoa; phylum Chordata; class Actinopteri; order Osteoglossiformes; family Mormyridae; genus Mormyrus; species Mormyrus lacerda. Next base: position 11,364,487 of record JAABNX020000053.1, on the reverse strand, counting down.
AGTTTGATTTTAGTGGGTTTTCCCATAGCTTTGAGTATTTATTTAACTTAAGGCACTGTTGGAGATTATTGTATATGTAAACTAGAAATGTTTGATTTTAAAGAATGTTGATAGTTTCTTGATCCTGAACTCATGTAGTAATTTGACATTTCATTAAGATGAAAAGAATGTGTAATTCAGGGTCTCTCTACAAGAGACAGTTGGCTTGAACTGGGAAGTTTCCTGTCCTTAGTGCCTGTGACTGGTAAAACTGGAGCACGGCGACCAGCCTGGGATTTAAAGGGTAAAGTGACTGATATGGAAAACAAAGTCCATGCGTATCAGAACCGGATCAAAAGTACTGATCAAGAAAATAAGGATCTGAAGGATTCTATGGCCAGGGGGCAAGAGCGGCAACAGCTGATGGACGAGGAGATTCAAACATTGAAATACCAGCTGAGGTAAAGGCTTAGAATGTGTTTCTCTGGTAACGGCGACCTACATTGGGTGCTCTTGTGGTTTGCAAAGTTAGGTTGTTAGGTTTTTACAAAATTACAAACATTTATTGAAAACCTGACAGTACTTATACCAATGTACTTAGTATCAGTACTTATACCAATGTAGGGTCCCTGACAGCTATATACTTATCACGTATTTGCTTCACTGTATGTCACTTTGCATGAAAGCACTTGCCAAATGAATATCTGTGTTGATGGGAATTTTCAGGCATTTCGTTAGTGAGGGGTTTGTATGTTAGGGGGTGTGCAGGTCTGAATGTGTGCCTGGTTTCCATTGTAGCCAAGCTGTAGCAGAGTTGGCTGACCTGTCTGAAGTCAGAGATCAACTGGATAAGGTGACTGAAGACCGGAATAATCTGAAGGACAAATTCACCACCTTGAGTCAGGAACATGGTGTCCTTTTGAGCCTGAGACAATCTCTTGAGTGTCAGATTCAGCATATACAGGTAATGTGCAGTATTTGTCTCTGCAAAATGAGCTGACCCAAACAATGTTTCTTAAACCTTTGCTGAGTTTCACAAGGGGGGGGTGCTGCTAAATGTACCATAGTGTTTGCTAGTTTTGAATCCCCAAACACACACACACTTTGTGTTGCAGACTCAGATGTCTGTGCAAGGGTCCGTGCTATCGTGCTGTCAGGCCGATTTGAAGGAGGCACAAGAAATGGTGAGGAATCTTGAGGAAAAGGTAGCCCACCAATCAGATGAAATATACCAGGGAGAAATGGAGCGCCGGAAGCTGCATAATACCATCCAGGAGCTGAAGGTGATGATGATTATGGCTTTAAATGGTCACAAAATGAAAAATATTAAGAGTGATCAATAACCAGATACTCCTATGATTACAGGGAAACATTAGGGTATTCTGTAGAGTTCGCCCCCTGCTGGCAGCTGACCAGTCAAACTTGGCACACATGGAGTTTCCTGCTCATGATGATAAGACCCTCAAACTGGCTAAGACTGAGGAGGTACTTGCATGAATCTTAATGCTTCGCTGCTGAATATGGCAGGGGATAGTGCACATCACTTTATTTTATAAGTATATATGTGTTTAGCATGCAGTTTCATATATGCTGAAACTGAATACATTTCCTGTTCCTATGCAGAGAGTAGCTCTGCAGGAAAGTCCAGCACCAGATACAAGCAATCTGTTACTTTACAGCCACATATGTATATAGTATGTATTCCTGGTGTACAGAATTTCTTCGAAGATGAAGCAGTGTTTTTAGAGCTTTGTATGCTCCCTTGGAGAACCCTGCCATGTTTTTATGTATGAAGCATACTGTCGTCCTTCTGAAAATGTATAATTTCTCTGTCCTTTTCTAGTCCCACACGGGTCGAAACGGTGACACCCAGCGGAGCTATAACTTCAGCTTTGACAGAGTGTTTGGACCCAAAGCTTCCCAGAAAGAGGTCTTTGAGGAAATTGCCCTGCTGGTTCAGTCTGCTCTGGATGGGTATAATGTCTGTTGCTTTGCATATGGCCAGACAGGCAGCGGTAAGACTTACACCATGGAGGGTGGAGAGCTGGAGGATACTCAGGGGGTTATCCCCAGAGCAGTGAACCAGATCTTCACCACTGCAAAGGCCCTAGAAGAGCAGGGCTGGCAGGTATGCTTGCTGCTATGTCTAGTTGAAGCCTTATTTATTATTCTAATCTGTAACTTTATGCTGATAAGATCCAACTGTGCCTTAACTGACCAGTAAATGCAATAACCCGTGTGGCACCTGAGGACTAGAACGTTGTCTCTGTGTTTCGGTCACAGTACAAATTTGTTGCAAGTTTTGTGGAGATCTATAACGAGACACTGAGAGACCTGCTGTACCGGGGCAAGTCCAACAAACGTCCAGAGCATGAGATCAAGAAGACAGCCAACTGTGACATCACTGTCACCAATTTGACTTACCAGCAAGTCACCACTGAGGATGAGGTTAGATTCTTCCCTATCATTCCAGTACCGTTTCTGTCCTTTGATTACACCGACTTGAGATTCTTAAAACAACTGGTTTTAAGTTTATTTCGATTAAAATTCAAACATTTTCAAAACTTGGTCTAGTGCTCTTGTCCACCACCTAAGCTCCTCCTGTCCCGTCCAGGTTTGTAACCTCATCCTGCTGGCTAATCGGAATCGATCAACTGCTCGGACCAACATGAATGACTACTCCTCTCGCTCTCACTCCGTCTTCCAGTTAGACATAGAGGGTGAGAATGCGAACAGAGGAATCAAGAGTAAATGTGAGTGTCCATAGTTAAGTGTTGAATTAGTGATGCATACTTTGATTTTGAATTGTTGTACTGTATGGTTATTGTGAAATGTGTATAATACTAATGTCCATATTTTCCTTCTCGGCTACATGAAGATAATGGATTGTGTGTAGATATAACTTGTCCGTTTTGAAATATATTGATTTGGAGTTGACCCATTTGCCTGTGACATGCAGCTACCCTGTGCCTGGTTGACCTCGCTGGCAGTGAGAGGGTTCAGAAGAGCCAGTCTCAGGGAGAGAGGTTTAAGGAGATGACTGCAATTAACAACTCGCTGACCAACCTTGGCATTGTGATAACAGCACTTGCAAATAAGGTTGGTCTTTTCTATCCGCCTTCATCATTGTTAAATTAGACACCATCCAAGCCTAATTTTCATACCATCTAGATCAGGGGTCACCAACCTTTTTAAAACTTGGTACTGAGCCATATGAAGGGCTATACAAATACTGTAATATCTACTTTTAGTGTTCTAACTTGTGGGTTTTGAAAATTTCTTATGGTGCTGAAAAAGTTTTGGGGAAGTAATGGAAATTTTATTCTGCCAGAATTGGGGGGAACCTGGCTACCAGTTTGAAATGCCCTCCTAAACTTTGTTTAATAAACATGTTTTAAATGCCTTTTTATATATATTGTCATTTTCAAATCTATATAAATGCCAATGTGATTAAAGAAGAATAGCAACATTATAAAATTAAAATTTTAGACGCTGCTCACTGGTGAGTTGTGCTGTTTTTAGAACAGGTCTGTGGGCAACTCGTGTGGTTGCTGGGGGCATCCTGGTGCCCACGGGCACAATGCTGGTGACCTCTGATCTAGATATTACACTGAAGTATACTGGATTAGGATTTAAGCAATACCTTCCATTACCATAATACCGCCCAAGCCTACTGTTAATGTATGAGTTCAAATGTATTAGTGGTCTTTGGAATTTCATTAACATCTCAATTTCTGTTCTTTCAATTCAGGAAAACTTCATACCATATAGAAACTCAAAGCTCACATATCTGCTTCAGAATTGCTTGGGGGGAAACAGCAAGACGTAAGTCTGTTGCCCTCTGCCTAACTCAAGATGCACATTCTGCTTTGGTAACTAAAGTGAATGACTGGCAAGTACTCTGCTGTTACTGATATTTGGTACATTAAAGGGTTTTTGTCAAGATGTCTCTTCTTACCCATCAGCCTCATGTTTGTCAACATTGCTCCAGAGGAGGAAAGCTTTGGAGAGTCGCTGAACTCCCTTCGATTTGCCAGCAAGGTTGGTACACGATTAACCAGCTGTACAGAAAATCTTGTACTTTCATTGCTCCCATCCCATTCTCAATGACAGTTTAAGGTGCAAACTAAGAACCACTCTGTGTGTAAATGTACTTTAAACATGGTTCTGATCTTTTATGCTTGAGAGCTTTCAAAATAAGTAATCTAAAATGTTCTTTACAGTGACTCGGTTTTTCATTGTGTCCCACTCTTTTAGGTGAATGAATGTGTCATCGGGACAGCTTCAGCAAACAGAAAATGAGCGTCAGGCTTTCAGAAAGAGAATTCATACACCAAACATGGCGTCTTTCTAAAAATCTGTGTACTTAATATTGAAAGCAATTTGTGCTTGTGAGCGCATATGTAAATCGTGTTTTTTGAGTATATTAGAGCCTCAATTGTATTGCTTTTTGTGCTTTTCATGTAGAGCAGACTAATTTCTCAATAAATTGGAATATTAACTGTCATTAAGCCTGTGTTGCTCGTGCCCTAAATTTAAGAGAAATAGAAGATTCCATGAATGTTATAGACGCACGTACAACGAGACAACGAAAATAATCTAGCGATTTTATTAAATTAAGATTTTATTAAAAGGTTTAAGGTTTGGTCCATCTGTTTGAAGGACACTGCTGCCCCGTGGCCTCGCCTCTGCCATGCATTCTGCTTTTAAAGACGAAAATAGAGTAGCTGAAAGTTTATTTATTTATTTTTTACGTGCTACAATTTAGTTGCACGTGGTCTGCAATACACTATACATTTAAAGCAAGTTCTTTTGTAAGGTTTTGTTCACAGCCTGAAAAAAAAAATGATGTTGCTTTTGTCTACCTATTGGGAAAATTGTTTCAAAATGGTGGGTTAGGAGACCAGATGCTTAGTCTTACCTGCCTGCCTTAATTCTGTCGGTTCGATTTGTTCTTTTTAGTCGGCTAAAATCCGCAGCTTGGCATCTCTTAAAGGCGCCTGGCGGCGAGACATTGGTACAATATGAAGACGGAGTTAAATCCAGTTGTGATCCAAATTTGCTGAACTAGTTACAGGGAGGGAATTTGGTCATTCAGACCGTAACATCGATTAAAGATAAACAGTAAGTTTCTTTACGAGGGGGGGGGGGAATCCTGTAGCATACGTAATAACCGCTGTAAATGGTTAGACGTTGCTTCGATTAGCCGGCTACATAACGATTGTGCAGAGCAGATTACTGATTTGCGCGTAGATGTGTAATATCTTTATATTTCGTTTAGCTATTGCCTCAAATACGTAAACAGGTAATGCACGCGCCATGTAGCCCTCGAGCCAACTACTTTACGTTACTTAGCAAGCTCAAGTGTCTCCTACCATAGGTAGCTATCTAGAATAACCAATACGCAGCAGAAAACCGTAACTGCTTTGTTCAAATCGAATCCTGCATGCGTGATATTCGGAGTTATTTTCTTAACGTTTCACTTTTGGAAAGACTTAATGTTTCCCGGGAAGTGGTAGATTAGCCGCGAGCGGCACGCTAGCTAACATGACGGCGCGAGCAGCCGAGGACAGCCGCGTGACTAGTTATCCGACTGCTCACGTATACAGCAACTTCGGGCTTTGGTGAGAGGAGGGACACTTTCCCGGATAACCCGTAACTAGTAAGCGTCTGCTTCACAAAAGACTGTTGGCAAGATGGCTCGGGCCCCCCGGTGCTGAGCGAAATCCCCGGACTCAAGTGACTGGGACCCGCTGTCAGGTACGGAGTCCCCGCCGCCTCGGCACACGGGCGGTCGGGGTTTATTAGGGTCCTTATGCTTCGGCGATACACCTGTGACTAACAGGGTCGTCAAAACAGTTTAAAACTCCAAGTTCCTTATGTATAAATAAAATGTCTCGCCTTTTTTTTCGTAAGTCATGTGTCCGGCCAGTTAGCCAGCTGCTGTGCCGCCAGATGTGTTATTTCCATTCCAAGTTTAATCCTTTTAATGCCAAATGTACACTGCGCATTACGATAATGCGGACTTTAAAATTGGTTTCTGATCCCATGATAAAGGTCTGCAGTCTGCGCAGTATTTTATCATATTTATATAAACCGTTTATGCCAAGATTAGGGTCAGTTTTGTAACTGCTATGATTTGTAAGGCTTGACTTCCTTATGTATATTGATAAATGTCTCCGTATGCATAAATGCGAGAATTAATAGCATTTAAATGGCATTAATTTTCAAATAATGTCAAAAACTGCTGTCGTGAAATATGAATCCAAACGTTCTCAACTCACTGTTGAGAGGTCAGTGATAAAGACGATTGGAAATGTACAACCTTGTAGTAGGAAAAGGCATGTTTAGAAAATACTTCAAATTGCTTGTAAGTGAAGTTTATTAGGGGCAAATTATATATATGGTATGGACGGTTTATCTTTGACATTTTAAAATAATTTCAATCACAAACAATCCATGACTTGTGCATGATTTATGTGGAATACCATAGAAACCAGGTCCTGAGTGTTAAATCTAAAACAGCCTTTTCCTTGGCTTCTTCTCCAGCCCTAATGTCCGTGTCAGTGGAGCAGGGCTGCAGCAGCAGCAGTGGCTCTGGCACCCCCGCTGGCTCGGTGGTGGAGGTGAGCTTCCCCAGCGTGAGAACGGCTGTGTTGGACAGCCTGAACCGGCAGCGAGAGGAGGGCCGGCTGTGTGACCTGTCCATCCAGGTGCAGGGGCAGGTCTTCCGGGCCCATCGCTGTGTGCTGGCTGCATCCTCACCCTACTTTCACGACCAGGTCTGTGTGTGTTCTGCCTCTGCCCTTTGACCTATTTTTGTCTAGTTCCTGGTGTGGTCAGACCTCAGACTTTTGTCACTTTGTCTACTCAGTCTCAGGTTGTTGCATTTTCTCGGGTTATCTCTTTACATTTTTCTATATAAGATTATGAGAAAATGAGTGATATGCGATATTAATGGGCAGATCTTTTCCTTTTAGTATAGGGGTTCCCAGCCTTTTGATTTCTACAGAGCAGTTTGCTTCATACAGAAATTTCGTGGACTACTAAAATCAGTGTCAATGGATCTATTGGCAATTTTAGAAGTTTAATGTTTCTGTTCCAGATTATAAGGGGTTGTAAAAAATTGAAAATATGCAGCATAGTTTTGGAAATTTAAGATCTTCTCTGTAAACCCTCTATGATTTTGTGGCTAGGTGGAATACTGGCCGTACTGTAAAAATGCTATTGGTTGCCTGTGGGTTGATGGAATATTAGTGGGGTTAAACCAGTAACCCCAGTTTCCCAGCATAACTTGCTTTGCGTGTCTCTTCTCCTAGGTACTTTTGAAGAACATGTCTACGGTCTCTATCCCAGCTGTCATGGATCCTCTAGCTTTTGAGAGCGTGCTGAGTTGTGCCTACACAGGGCAGCTCCGCATGCTGCGTGAAGACATCGTCAACTACCTCACTGTGGGCAGCGTGCTGCAAATGTGGCACATCGTGGACAAGTGCACCGAACTCCTCAAGGAGAGCCGAGGGTCGGGGAGTGGCCCTCACGCCGGTGGCACCCAGGGTAACCCTGGCTGCAGCAGCAGCAATAGCAACAGCAGCGGTGCTAGCGGCATGCTGGGGGTCGGGGTCCATGCTGGGGATACCCATTCTGGAGCTCCGCCCCCCAGTCGACCGGCCCTGAACGAGAGCCAATCACCCAGTAGCACTAACTATTTCAGCCCTAGAGAGACGGGCTTTGGAGGGGGCACTGCAGCTGCTGGAGCATCAGGAGATGGGGCCATAAACTCTACCCCCAGCTATTGTACTCCATCCGGGGGCGATGAAAGCTTTCTGATTGAAGAAGATGACGAAGATGAAGAGCTGCTTTACCCCAGGAAACAAGAGAGGGGGAGCGGCAGGAGGAAGAAGACCAGCTCAGTTTCTGATCAAGAGGTCGGCGTGAGCGACAGTTTCGGCGTGTCCTCCTATCAGGATGGTGACCCCTGTCCTCCCCAGAAGCGCCCTACCTACAGCCAGCCCAGCATCATGCCCCGCAAGCAGTGGGTGGTGGTGAAGACTGAGCGACCCCAGGATGATGAGCTAATCGTGGTGTCCGGGGAGGAAGGCGGAGAGGAGGATGAGGACAGGGATATGGAGCTGGAGAGAGAGCGGGAGAGAGAGAGGACATTCAACATATCTGATGTGAGGACCCTCTCCGGGGAGATGGTTGGCAGAGGCGAAGCTGAAATGGAGGCACAGGTTAGTGTCTCGCGTTGTGTGAAAATGTCCCCGCAAAGGTAACAGTTCCTGAATATCAGACCATCTGTTTTCATTAGTTATTACATTTTGGTTGTTTAAGCTTTGTCATGTTCAGAGTCTAGGAATCAAAATGAGAATTGATGGGAAGTCCTACCCTGGAACCAGCCAACATTTGGACCGTTGAATCTTGATTGAAAATACATGAGCATATCGCAGTCATTTTCAATAACCTCATATCCAGTAGAAGGTAACAGGGAGCCTGTATCCTCTTCCAGTACGCATGAGGTAGGGGACATGCTCTCACACGCTACAGGCAGGGGGACATGGGGACACAGCGAGGGGCAGGAATCAAACCTGTAACTCTTGAGGGTCAAAGCCAAAGTAACATACAAGAAGGGATCAGAGAGCAGAGCCAGTCAGTGTCCCTGGAGTGATTGTGGGCTAAGTGCCTCCCTCAAAGGCCCAGCAGTCACATCACTCTGCCAGCTACAAGATTTGTTCCATTGAACTTCCAGTCACAGACACAGAGACCTAATCCACTGACCCACACATAGCCCCATTGCAATAGCTGAAAATAAACACTACGACTTTCATGTGTGTGACTGTATTCTCAGGCTTCATTTTCTCTTTCCTGTAGGTAGATTACTGCCAGTCCTCTGAAGACTACCTCAAGTTTGACAATGACCTGATGGATCAGTCAGTATCACAGCACGCTCACAATACCTCTGGTAACTCAAGTGGCAGAGCGATCTCTGCTTTACTGGGACCCGTTCAGTCTGGTGCCACAAGAGCCCAGCTTTTCCCTATTGACATGCAGGGAAATCAGATCCTGCTCTACAGCCAAGGAACCATGGAGCCCTCCCCTCCAGGTACAGTTGTGGGTGGGGCATCCCTGAAAGGGATGGGATTGGAACATGGTGCTGTCCATCTGTCAGGACAGGGCGGCCTGGATGGCTTAGATGGAGCTGGGGGCGGGGCCTCTGGCAAGGTCTTCATGTGCCACTGTGGGAAGACCTTCACCCACAAGAGCATGCGGGACCGGCACATCAACATGCACCTGGACCTGCGGCCGTTCCACTGCCCGGTGTGCGCCAAGAAGTTCAAGATGAAGCACCACCTCACCGAGCACATGAAGACGCACACAGGCCTCAAGCCTTACGACTGCCACAGCTGCGGAAAGAAGTTTATGTGGCGCGACAGCTTCATGAGGCACCGCTCGCACTGCGAGAGGCGCGGGGGCGGCAGTGCCGCAGAGGCAGGGACTGGCCTGGAGGGGGCGGGCATCATCTCCTCGCCCCACCACACAAACAGTGATGTCAGCCAGAGGCTTCCCACCAGTGGTGTTGGTGGCAGGAGCGGAGTCCCTGTCATGTCACCCCATCATTCCAGTAGTGGCAGCAGCGTGTCTAGCCTGACCTTGACAGGTTCGGGGCCTCTGTTAGGGGTCTCTTCTCAGAGCTCGGCACACAGTCTAGGATCCACTGTTTTTGGGTTGGGAGGTAACCGTGGCGGTTGTGAGGACGAGGTGTGCGAGGTGACTGTGAGCGAGAGCAGCGTCACATAGATTTCATTCTGGACACAAAGACAAGTGCGTAAGACAGGGGTCTAAACTTTGGGTTTTCTACGTCATCTGTCATCTTTGTAAGTCAAACATCAACAGCCACCTTCGGGGCTCAGTGGCATTCTGGAGGTTGCCCTTTGACTGAAGCACGCCGCCCTGGTGTTCGTCATGGAATGATACCCCATGCGTGCACATGTGTCTCCACAGTGCTGCCCACCTTTCTGTGACACACTCCTGTCACAAATGGTCTCCTTAAGGTTTATAACCAGTGTCACTGTCCTGTCCCAGTCCGTGGGAAATGAGTGTGGGTTATTCCTACTTCCAAAAACATGATTCCATTGTTCATACTGTGTGCGTGCGCTCACAGTATGTGTTTACAGAGTCTTCAGATTATTCAGTGTTTTAAAGTTTCGGTCTGTTATAAAAACAGATGGTTGGATGGAGCCCCTTCACAGCATTTGCCACATATCAGCTAAGACAAGAACGAACTATTGGGGAGTCGTGTGTGGAAAGCGGAAGCATGCTGGTCTTTTCATCTGGGGAAAAAACTCACGCAGACATTTTTTTTTTTTAATGAGGTCTGGGTTACAGAATCTCTTACGCTGCTTCAAATCACTCGCCGCTACCTTCTATGAAGGCTGTTCATGATGGAATCAAAATGGATATATGAGAAAGGTGGTACTGTCCATAAAAAAAAGAATTAGGGAAGAATCGTAAGGAGACTTAAGATACATTTCAGGGGTGAATTTCCCAAAGCCACCTTTATGCTGCATCATTCTTAAGTTCTATCTCTCAACATAGATCTTATGAAGGACGTAGCGTTAAGAAGGCTTTGGGAAACCCATTATTACGTCACAGCTCCGCGTCACACCCATCACAAATTAGATGTACCTGAAATTAATTCTAAAGAATATGCTACATGCAGCCGATCAGATCTGAGGATTCATTATAGATTAACTGCTGGCTTCTCTAAGTTTTCCATTCACATATTCGCCTTTGTCATGTATGATTTTATGTGTCTGGATTGTGAAAGTCTTTAGAAAAACTGTGAATGGGCTAATATTAGGGGAAAATTGAGATTTGTGTGCATCTGAGATTTTACATGGCACATTAGTCTTGCTTTGGACTAATTGTCGTTTTGATAATATGTAAATACTTAGAGCGATCTAGAAATATTTATGCTTGGACAGCAATTTTGACAAAACAGGTAAAATGGAGAAATTTTACAGACACTATACATGAAATCCTTTTGCCTTATTGGTACTTAGACACATTGAATGAGTGGAGAATACAGATATTAGAGGTAAGCAGTGTAACATCATTATCCTCACTGGCTCAAAATGGCATAGCAGAGATGAGTCAAATTTAATATTTTGATACATATGATACAGGGAAGTATTGGTAGATATCTGTAAAATACTTGGCCCATTTTGTAACATTCCGTTCCCAATTTCTTCCAATTTCCAGCTGTCTATGTTAATTGTAGTCATTTGAGGAGGCTCATGGAACAGGTGTGCTGGAATGTGGCCATTTGTGGTCCCGGATCCATTTTTTTGGCATGCATTTGACACGTTGGATGCTTAATTTCCCTACAATGTGGTGTAGAAGTGAAACGCATCAGCACCCGAGGAATTGGCTGATGTTTAAATGTACAGTTCCATTTTCAAGATGCCTAGGGGGAAAACAGTGAAAATTGAAAGAAAGTATTTTAGTTTAAGATCTTAAAGAAAAAATACAGTAGCCGCTGCATTTCTCTTGTAGAAAGAAAGCAGCCCGTTTTTCATTGGATCCTTTGTTGTTAACTGCTATACAACTCTGTGTGGATTTTAACTTGCATTTGTTTATACATTACTGCAAAAGGACACTAAATATTCATCGTTACACAAGCCTGTTAGTGCCACACTATGGGCATCAATTAAAGTTCTCAGACTGTAACTGGAAATAGAGATCGGTGTTGTCATTGCTAACCTCCATAGAAGCGTGAGATGGGAAATAAATAATCTGTGTCACAACTGTCTGTCGATTCCACTTCTGTTTAAGGTATTGTCATCTTTCTGGTCATTGCTGGGTGTGTTTTGATAGAGGCTTTTTTTTTCCAGAGATATTGCTGGAGAGCCCGTGGAAAGGAAACTAGGAGAATATTTCTGCATCCATTTCTTCGTGATTTTCTTGCGGTTGGGTTCGTGTGTTGGCTTGCATCTTAAAAAGTTTGTGCTTTTGATGCAGTGAGGATCTCTACCCTAATGAGGGGTTATGTTCCGTCATTCTGCACTCTAAATTAGGCAATGCGCACAAACACAGGGATGCAAGTGGTATAGAATTCATGATTTGTGGTGGATTCCCCGAAAGACTCATAAGTCACTGCGGCTCAGACTGTAATGGAGATGAGTGGCTTTTGTTCTCTAGATAGAAATGAAAAGAAACACCATAACCGGCTGTTTGCATTATTCAGCAACCCCACAGCTTGTCCCTTGGAATCAGAAAGAGTTTTAGAGTTTTACAATCTCTACATTATAATCAATTAGTAGCTAATTAGTCTGGGCAATTAAGAGCTTGCCCAGATACATTATTGGCTTGTGCATCGAAGCTTTACGATTTGAAAATCCTGCATAATTATCACTTTACGGCTGACGCACCGGCAGCTCAGTGACATCAATCATATTCACTTTTTACAGATGTGAACCCAGACACCTACACATAAGCATCTCCATGGTTACAGAACTAGTTGCTATGGTAATTTTTAGTCACTATGGAGACAGTGCCACTCACTCCAGTTGGCATCAAGTTGAAGTGGCAGCTGTAAAGGCTTATGTGGATTCACGGTGACTGGGAAGGCGTTCAGATGACTTCATGGAGGTTGATCCCTTTGCCGTGGTAATTAAGGTTTCACATTGTGTCAGGTTAATGGTATTCATTATTGTTGTAAATATGTTGCCTTGGGACAGAGTGGTTTAAAATTGAAATAATTCATTTTTTTTCTGTTACCTAGCCAGAGCTTTGAATTTTCACCAGACGTGAAGGTGATAACACTGTCTTGAAGTCACATTATTGCCCTGTAGACGACACAGCACAGATTAACTCAACAAATGACAGCTTAATAACACATCTACTCACTTGACAATGTAATATATCCAGTCGATCTGCACAGATGTGTCAGGGATGTGTTAACATTAATGCAGGTTTTGGCATTTCAAGTTTTCAAAATCCCTCATTTTTGATATCAAACTGTAATTGCCATTCGGTTCTGATGTATTTTGTGCATGTCAAAAGGCAATGCATGTGTGATGATGCAGCAGTTTCATTACTTTGGACCAGACTGCAGGGTTGAAACTAAAATGTGCATCTCTATTGAATATATAATTTATGCAAATAACTTGCAGTTTAAATTGAGATGTGGGGCACTTATGAAAGTGCACACCCACATCTATACATAATTCAATAGAGCATTAAGCTGACGGATCATACTGAAATCTTAACCCTTTTAAAGGCCAGTTAAACACATAGCAACTTTTTAGTGGGTTTCTTCCAGGGAACAGTCAGAAGAGGGAAGATGGTGAGTTGGCTCCACCTGCAGGTGGCGATACTCCCCCGTCGAAAGAAGTGAAATATAATTACAATATGGCAGTGGTAGCTATAGGGAAATTGCGGGAAAACTGCTATGGTTACTATTTTGATTTCAGAGTACCAGTTATCCTCTAATTAGGTTTTCCATAATACTGTCTCAATATACCATTAAAAAATGTACTATGCTGTCAGTATTCCGTAACTGAGTGCAAGGTCATAGTGGGTCCAGAGGCTGTATTGGGAACAGCAAGGCAAAAGTAATAAAAGTGTAGTGGTGGTTATGGGTGATTTTAATTTACCTGGGATACAGTGGGATACAGTCTCTGGCTCTTCTGTAAATGAACTCGAGATGGTGGAATTAGTACAGGATTGTTTTTTTACTCAATTTGTTAATACCCCTACCAGGGGAGAAGCCCTTCTTGATCTTGTTTTCTCTAATTACCAGGATAGGATTGGAAAATTAGAGGTTTTAGAACCACTGGACAGTAGTGATCATAACATGGTTAAATTCAAGGTTAATTTTAGTGTCCGAAGAGCAAACTCCAAATTAAAAGTATAAAATGTTAGGAAGGCTAACTTTAATGGTATGAGACTGAAACTAGAAACTGTAAACTGGATGGAGTTAAATAGCAAAATGGTTGAAGATGCATGGGAATTTTTTAAAAGCACATTGTTGCAAGTGCAAGAGGACTTCATATCTGTTTCCAGCAAAATTAAATCTAGGAAACTGCAACCAAGGTGGTTTACTACGGAAATTAGGAATAAAATCAGGAGGAAAAAGGGCTCTGTGCCACAAATGGAAAATAACTAATGATTTCAAAATTAAGCAGGAAAGTCTAGTTTACTCTGAGTTAAAAAATACCATTAGACTGGATCTCCAAGCGGAATGTAGAAAGAAAAATTGCATTGGAGGTTAAGGATGACGATAAAAGTTTCTTCCAATATTTTAACTCCAAAAGCGCTCTAAAAGCTAATCTGCAGGATAGTAAGGGCCTTACAATTACAAATGAAATTGATATAGTAAATGAGTTTAATGATTATTTTACACGGGTGTTCACAGTAGAGAACATGAGTAACTTACC
>JAABNX020000053.1:11292387-11302510 GCA_015163995.2 Mormyrus lacerda | reverse complement strand
AGAAAGCAAGGCAGAGAGGGGAAACAGAGTAAAGACCTACCGTACCTTTAACATAAGATTGCACATGACTAGAAGGAACGACATCTGAGGATGTTCCTCCCTCAAACCCCTCGATAGGCCGTGCACAGTTCTGTGCGAGGGCCATCACTTCGGCTGGGGTACAGGCTGCTGGAGGGGGGCCCCCACTGGCTACAGCAGCTCTCTTTTTGGTGTCTAAATTATACAATGCAAAGTGGGTTTTAAATGAATTTTTTAAAAATGTAGTTCTAATTAGATTTACTTTTTTACCATTCTGAAGAATAAATAATTACAATTATATATCACTTTTTATCCAAGATGGACCCATATAATAAACATGCTGTCCTGTTTATCGATGTGTTAAAATAACCTTAAAGTACCTTACAACTGGTAACAAAATATATATGTTAAAGGAAATATTAATGACTATACATTTTGAAGGCTTGAAACTGTTCACATTTAGTTGTTAAATATTTTTACATCCTTATCACAAAGATTACTTAAATCATGTTCTTACGCAGTTAACCTGTCAGCTATTTTCTGCCATGCAGCCTCACGAGCTTTGATAATACAGCTCATGTTCCCCTTTCTAGTTATTATATCTTTATAGTCCTCATAGGCTTGCAATAATAATTCTTGCTCCGCCTGGGGGGGAAACGCAGCCCTTTCCTTTCCTTCCATTCTTACATATCCAGAATCGATTAACAAGGCTGCCTTTTATATCGCGTGGACACGCACGAGCCTCGCTTGTCAAGCTTGGCTTGAATTAGCGGAGATTAAATACACCTGAGTTTTGTTCGTGGAACTCAATGAGCCTGAAGTGAACTGTTAGGCTAACTCAAGCGAGGCTATTACAAATAATCCTCGATTTTATAAGGTTGCTTCGTGGAACAGCCCCCTTATTTCTAAAGCTGAGAGTGAACAGCCAGACTCCATTCTCATTACACGTGGTGACAAAGGAAATCTCTAAGTGCAGACAATATGTGACATGTGCCACGAGGGAAGGAAATATTAAGGACCACTGTTACACCATAATGAAAGATGCTCATCGCACTGAAGCATGTTATTATTATTATTATTATTATTATTATTATTATTATTATTAGGCATTCTGATCCTAGACTTGTCTTGTTCCATCTGAAAGCCGTAACTTATCCTCTGCTTGACTCCATGCAGTTTGCATATAGGGCCAGAAGGTTGGTTTGTGATGTTGTTAACGTGGCCCTACATTCTTTACTAGAGCATCTTGACACCTCTGTGACCTATGTGAGAGTTCTATTTGAGAACATAAGCTCAGCTTTTAATACCATGGATCCTGAGCTGCTGCAGGTTAAACTCTCCCAGCTGTCTGTGCTGTTTCCTGCCTGTTGCCGGATCACAGATTTCCTTAAAAACAGAAGACAGTACGTTCACCTGGGGAAACGCATCTGACAGCGTTACCCTCATCACTGTTGCTCCCCAAGGCTGTGTTTTGTCATGCCTTTGCTTCCAATGATGGCACCTCCAATGACCCTTCAGTGAAAACCCTGAAGTTTGCTGATGACACCACTGTGGTCAGATTCATGACTATTGGTGATGACTTTGGATACAGAGACCATACAGTTAGTGTCACCAAAGCACCATGCAGAGCATCCTGACTGGGAGCATCACCACCTGGTTTGGTAGCTGCACCAAGCAGGACAGCACAGACCTGCACAGAGTGGCGTGTTCGGCTGCTCGCACCATCGGGTGTAATCTCCCAAACCTGCAGGCCTCGCACAGGCAGCACTGCCACGACAAAGCGTTAAAAACAATAAATGACTCTGCCCACCTCAACACTGGCCTCATCTCACTGCTGCTGGGTGTTGAACACCGGATGAGTTTAATTGCACCTTGACACTTTAAGGTTTCTGCAGCCAGATTCATCACTGTTAGTTATGAGTCCGACCACAGTGGTGTCAGCAGCAAACATCAGGATTTTCACTGGAGCGCTGGGATACACCCTGGGCCAGATGTCAGTGCGTCACAGGTCTTAATAATTATATTTAAGTTAAATATGTCTTGGAAAAATATGTACCCCTTTGTAATATATTAATAAATATATTTCAACTGTTATGACCCCTAGTCCCTGAGAATATGAAGTTAAATATAAAGTTGTGGTGTAATATTGCCCCCCCCTGCTAAATTAAAGGCCATACATGAAAGTAGAGGTCTGCGCAGGACTGATTTTTCATCCCGCTCTCACAGAAATGTGTAATATTTCCACCCGCTCCCACCCGCATCTGTTATGGTTTGTCCCGCTCCCACCAGCATCTGTTATGGTTTGTCCCGCTCCCACCCACATCTGTTATGGTTTGTCCTGCTCCCGCCTGCTGAATCTCGCAAGCAAAGCTGGTGGAGTACAGGGTGGCCAAAAATACCAGACACATTTTAAATGCATAATATCTTGTCTTATAAAAATTAAATAAGGTACCAAATTTATTTGTTGCCTAACTGACATACAGGAATTTATGAAACATAGGCTACAATATGTGGGCATGACTCCGGCTGCGAATTAAAGATGTCTTTTATATAAGGGTTTTATATAACGGCTAACCTGTTTTCCACAAAAAAATTCAACCAACAATGTTTCTAACTAGGCTACAGACAGAAAATATCTAAAGTCTCAATAGAAACATTTCACAGTCAAAATGAGTGAAATATAATGTGTTTATTCCAGCCTCCGTCAGTGTGCTCATTGCGCTTCCGTTCTGCCGGCGTCCCAGAGATTCCCTCACAATGGCGTGAAGTCATTGTACAAGTAGTTTATAGAAAGTAAAACTCGTAAAGAAAAACTGCAACAACGATTTGTTTCCAATATGCCATTTTTATTCTCTCTCAAAACATTTTTAGAACATGACATATTTAGCTATTAAGGGGAAGATGGTGGCGCTATCAGTTGCCGGTTCGATCCCTCCTGACTCCATCAAAGTGTTCTTGAGCAAGACACTAAACCCCAAATTGCTCCCGGTGAGCAGGTTGGTGCCTTGCATGGCGGCCTCTGCCACCGGTGAATATGAGGCATGTCTTGTAAAGCCCTTTGAGTACTTCACAGATCTTTCAACGTTTATCATTTTGATAAAATAACAAAAAAAAAAAACTGCTGTTGCCAGCAGACTAATCATGTCCATGAAGGAAAAGAATGTTGTTCAGCGACGTGGGCCTCTGCACACTGCGTCTCTGCTCCAGAATGCGCCCACATCATCCCGCTCCTGCAAGAGACTCTCAAAAGTGGACCCACACCGCATGCTTTTGTGCCGAGTCCCGCGGGCATCCCGCCCCGTTGCAGACCTCACCTCTGAATGTTTAGGGCCTTGTCACTCAGGGGCCCTGGGGTTTGGCCTGCCTCCCCCCCCCCCCCCCTTTACAGCACCCCTGTACTCAACTGAGGATTACTGGTCACTTTTTATGTAGAATTATATATTTAAAATACTTTTAAATAAGTGACTATCTGGCATCGTTCCTGCAGGGTTTACATGCAGTGCTGTCTGTATGCGATTTATTTTTCTGTGTAAGTTGTGAATTTGGTTCCTTTAGAATGAATGTGAAATTATTGTCTTGTTCACGTAATCTAATCACAATTGCTGTTGTTAATAAGCAATCCTAAACATTATCTTTTAGTAGTGCTGAGTATGGAAGTAAGTAATAAAATTAACATTAGCTGAGCTGCTCATCGCCCCGGCTTGCTGTCCCCACACAGCCGTACATGAACACAGCATGATACACAGTCCAAGCACTTTGAGAAAGATGGTCAAATATAGCCTGGAATTTATGGATAACAAGACAACTGACTAACTATCCATTTTCTGAAACCACATTCCCCAGTCAGGGTCACAGGGGGTCTGGAGCCTACAGGCAGAAGGCAGGGAAGAACCCAGGATGGGGCACCAACCCATCACAGGGCACCAAGTTACCAACCCATCACAGGGCACCAACCCATCACAGGGCACACTCACGCATCATTCACTCATATCTATGGTCAATTCAGGTCATCAGAGCGTGGTTTAGGTCTGTGGGGGTAAACCAGACAACCCAGAGGAAACACTATGATGACACAAGGAGAACATGCAAACACATGGAATCCTGGCAGAGACTCAAACCCAGATCCCTGAGGTATGAGGTGACAGTGCTAACTACTGCACTACTGCACCACTTTATTGACAGACTAGAAAAGGATCAACTTTACTATACCTGATCATATATGGCTGAAGCACTACTTGAAGCAGCTGAATCAGTAATAGAAGTATCTACAGTAAAGCAGTATAACGCAAACATGTATTTTTGCTGAACGACCAAACAGAAGTCATTCATTTCTGATCATGTAGGTTCCAACAGCACACAGGTATTTCAAACTGTCTGGGATGACAGACTGAGTCCAAAAAGAAAGCTCTCTACTGTTACCATCGTAGATCAAAATGAAGCATCGAAGTTGAGACAGTCTGAGAGCTATTTTAGAGCTCAATGAAATCTCTTATGAAACTTAGAGGGAGGGTGATGTGAGATTCTGTGCATCTTTTTGCTGGAGAAAAAATTAGAAACAAGAGCAATTAGTCGTAGTCTTATTTTGGTTTCACATAAGTTTTATAGCTCTATAGGAAGAATAAATGAAACCGTTTTGAGATCATAGGTGGTCCTAGACCCTCTCTCTCCTAGGCTCCCTGGCTTCCATTGTTGCGCTGATGACAGACACACGGCTCCCTCGCTGTTATGAGGTGGCTTCCTCACTCCAGGCTTGAACACCTTTGATGTGCTCCAAAACCTTTTAAAATAGCTGTTATTGGACCTGTTCAAAAGAAACTAAATCTTGTACCTAGTGATTTATGAAATTATAGACATATCTCAAATCTTCCTTTCATTTCTAACATCCTGGAAAAAGCTGCTGTTCGTCACCTGTGACCTTTCCTACAGATAAATGCTGCTAATGAATTATATCAGTCTGGTTGTGCATCAAACCATAGGACAGAAACAGCTTTAATCAAAGTAATAAATGATTTGCTTATGGCTTCAGACAGTGGCTGCCGTTATGAAAATTTACTATGGTTTCCTATCTTCCAAGCCCACCAAAGAACCCCTTGTAAGGAAATAAAAATTAAGTAAAGAATTGTGACAAAAGCTCAGAATTTCAGTTTTATTTCATGGTATGTGCATTTTTATGCATCAAACAACAGTGAACACAGCACCGTTTGTATCAGACCACCCAATGTTTGGTGAGTGAAAGTATAAGATCATAAAGAAAATTAAGGTAAATAGCTTTTAATATTTTATGGCATTTTCCTTGCATGCAGTAACTGCATTAAACCTCTGACTCACTGACATCACCCGCTTGTTTTTCTTTCTTTTGTGATGCTTTTACAGGTTTTTATTGCAGTCTCTTTCAATTGTTTGTTTCAGGGTGTTTCTCTCTTCAGTATCGCCTTCAGGAGGCACAATGTAGGTTCAGTTGTGTTAAGGTCTGATAATTGACATGGCCAGTCAGAATTCTTCCACTTTATCTCTGATGAAGTTCTTTGTTCAGTTGGCAGTGTGTTTCAGGTCATTGTCTTGCTGTATGATAAAGTTTGTCCATGTTAATTTGGATTCATTACTCGATCTGTAAGTTGACAGACAACATACTTCTGTAGACTTCTGAAACTTTCGGCCCAGATTCAATCTTTTTATCATGAACCCAAACATCTTCAGTGTAAAGCAAAAATAAATGAATCTGCCTTGCCATTACAAAACTTTCGGAAGGGTCTGTATAGGAATTAAGTTAAATACTCCCCTTTATATACCAGTCCCTGGTTCAGCCATCTTTTCAGGATTTAAAGATTATAAAAGTTAAAGAAGTCTTTTATAATGCACTGCTTTGAGTTATGTAAAGTTGCAATGTAATTCTGGCTTTTCCCCCCATTGCTAACGTAAGTAAAAATAATAGCATCATAATTTATTAGGAGATACATAAAAGCAAACCAGTATTAGAACTTGTTGAAACAATGCATAGGCCTATGCACCACTTAGCCAAGCTGCCTGGAATATACAGAACTCAATTTCCAACAACATCTTGGGTCAAATTAACTTTGATTTCTGATAGAACACTCATCGTCATCTCTGAAACATCCTAGAGATTTGTGATGTCAGGTTTTTGCTTGGTTACAATTGGTTAATTTTTTTTTGTTTGCTTTGATAAAACATCCAGGTCTGCAGGTCCTGATACAGTCTGTTTTTCTTTCTCTCACCTACAGTATTACATCCTCGATCTCCCACAACATGTGGAAATCTCTGCTTTTTGCACTCATTTTGTTTGACATTGACTGGATATTTGCAGGTAAATTGTAATAAATTTGGTTTTACTTTGGCTATTTCTAAAGTTTTATAGGGTTTGGTTATGTGATTTTTATTAGTTTTGAGATTACTGAGTAAATGGTATTCAGATTGCGGGCAATTTTCATATTTAATGTGTTTCATTTTATATCTGAAAACATAGTGTGATGCCACGGGACAGACAAGTAAACACTGATTTTAAGAATGCACTCAGAATTTAAGTTTAGGTCATACATGTCAACCCAAGTGCAGCGAAAACCTGTACATTTCTGTGAAAACCGTAAACCATCAAAAAGACTGCTTATGATCGTTTATTTTGCCTAGCTTTGATTTCTCGATCCAGTCATACTGTAGCGGTGGTGTGGTGGCTCCGCATAGCAGAGCCCTGTTACATCTGCATGTCCTGGCATGCTGGCGGGCCGTGTATATAACCCTGTGTATGTCTGGTAAATAGCTGTCTGTTTTAGTGTAACACCTGCTCCCGTTTAACGCGGGTACCTTTACCAGTGTTCTATGTGTAATCCTGACGTGACCCATCATTTGTGTGCTTTACCATCTATTGTGTAACCTCCCCGCATTTCCCCCCTGTGTTGTCGCTGTGTTGTTGTTACTTGAGATCGGCCATTTTAAGGGTTGTAAAAAAAAAACAACTTTGTGTTAAACCGGTTCTCCTTATCTTTTGTGATGTGGCTGCAAAGCTTTTGCCTACCTCACACTACAATACCGAAGACTCACCTGACCTGAAAGCTTTGACAAATAATGCAGGGGGCGTTTCGCATCTCGTTGACATGCCTTGGTTATTTATCATCAACCAGCACCTGCGCAAGTGTGAAGTCCCGCTTCCCCTGGTCCTGTGGGCTTATTAAGCCACGGTGCAGGAGAGAAACCGGCTGCACCACTGCCACTCTCATTCTTGACTGTGAGCTGCGGACCCCCAGTGGAAATGGTGTTCTGCTTTCCCCCAGAGAAGGAGTTACAGAAGACTCCAGGACTGGACCACCTGCAGCATCTCTGGGAGCGCAGGGGACTCTATTTGAGTGTACTGTCCCATCGGGAAGATGGCCTAAACTGGGCAGCCAATGGAGAGGCCCCAGGGAGATCCTAGAGCTAATCTCCAGTGTGGTGTACAGGGTGTGGATGCCAGAGTGGCGCCGGACTGTCGTCCTGCATCATTACCACCAGACTCTGTACCAGCCCCTGGGCCACCACCCTTCACCAGGACTAAGGGTGAATACCTCCGCAGTTGAGACGGAGGATGGTGGTGGATTGGGACCCAGCGGCCACGGAGGGCTGGGCCCAGTGGGGGTACGGGGATGAGTAACCCCTCTAGGAGGGGGGTAGTGTAGCACTAGGGGTATCCGTCAGGGAATGTGCCAGCATGCAAGACTGCTGGCAAGTGTAAATACTGTAAGTAACTATGTAGTTGTGTATTGTGTTGTTAATGTGTTGTACATTAATGTCATGTGTAGTGTTTAATGTTATGTGTGGTAAATAATGCGTGTATGTGCGTGTGTGTGTGTGTGTGTGTGTGTGTGGGTAACACGGTGGACAGTGTGTGTAAACATCTATAATACTGTGTTATGTTTCTCGCATCTGCATTTCTTTGAATTTAGTGTATCTTATTTAGTTCTTTTGAAAAACTAGGGGCATTCAAAGAATATGTTTAAAGCTATTTATCTCAGTAATAAATGTATATTTGCTCGGAAAAAATACACAATTCAATATTATAATATATGAAAATTAACTGTAACATAAGAAAAAAATTAATAAGGCTTTCTTCCGTTCTCAAAAGAGTTACTGATATCTTGCTGGATGGCTAGATGAACACCGCTTCAGTTCCCTAACTTCTCCTCAGAGGCACCTCAGCCGTTCCATGTATTCATCACGTTTCAGCACCAGCTCATTCATTCATTAAGTTAATTAGTTAAAAGTCAATGAGGTATTAAGTCAATTGTTTAGCCATAGGAGATGTGTTAGTGATCAAATCAAAAAATACATGGGTGTATTGGATGGTTGCTACAAATACCAGGGTAACTTTAGGAATTGCGAAAAGGAATAATGAAACCAAATTCCGATTCTGATTCCGATTCTGATTATTTGTGTTGTTTTTTTCCCCAGTGTCTCACTCCCTGCAGTATGTCTACAGCCACACATCAGGGATACCGAATGTCCCAGAGTTTATGATTGTCGGGCTGGTGGACGGGGAGCCCTTTGTTCACTATAACAGCAGCAGACAGAAAATGACTCCTTCTCAGGAATGGATGGCAAAGTCTGAGGGGCCTGATTACTGGAACAGTAATACTCAGAGGGCAATACATCAGGAGCAGTCCTTCAAAGACAACATAGAAGTGGCAAAGCAGCGTTTCAACCAAACCAGAGGTAAGTGCTGCAAGCTTACGACAGTGGCCATGACAGTGTAACATGTTTATTATCTAAAGGTTCTGCTCACATTGAAAATTTTAAAGCGGCACAGAGCTCAACACACACTGTTATGGGGCGACACTCCACATTGTGTACATTTTCAGGCTGCGTTTATTAGGCTGATGCTGTCACATCGGGACCTGGACCACGCCCCACAGCGGACGCACCCCGGAAGGGAACCGGCCCTTTTAGTTAAAAGGACAGTCCTGGACCAGCAGACTTTGTGAAGTATTGTTGCCATTGTTTAGATGTGCCTTGCTGAGCAATCGATCGTCTATTGTCTCTCTCTCCTGCCCCGCGTGTCCCACCTGCCCTGTCCTCCTCGCCTGTCCCACCTGCCTGTCCCGGACCTCCTGTCATCCTGCCTCCTGTCTTGCCCTGCCCCGTGTCCTGTGTGATTGTGTCGGACTGATCCCCTTGGCTCATCACCCTTCTGCTCCGTCTCCGACTACGTGTTCAGCACTACCCTTTGGATTTGGTCTTTATCAGTTCCATAATGAACCTGGTGTCTCCCGCATTCTGGGTCCCGACTCTAGTGTCCTGCCTGATCGTGACGGATGCCATTTAAGTCATTTAACACGGGAGCACCTTAACTCATGATGGAAAGTAAAAATAAAATGATTGAAAAATAAAATTTGTTTTATCATTAGTGTTTGTTTTTTTTTCCATGAAATGTTTTCAGCTGTTGAGGCATGTGGCTATTTTTACCGGAGAATGTTTTCTGCCGTTTATTTTCTCAACATAATCAGTCTTGACAAATTTGGAAAGCAGTACAAATTTCCCGGTGCATAAATAAAACTACTCCAACTGGGCCATAAAAAGCAGTGTTTACTGTAATTTAATAAAGGTCAGTAAGTCTTATTTTCATAATAAGCATGTGAACTGTGGCAGCAGCAATTATAATTGATGCATGCTGCAGTGTTGGAGCTAGAACTGGGTTGGAGGCAGACGGGCTCATTTGGGAGCTTGGGCTGCTCATTCACAAGCTTACAGCACCACAACACTAATCACACCTCGACCAATCAAATACAATGTATGGATGGTCCATGGAATTGAATCTCTTCTTGTTGAGCTACTGGAGCACTTAACAGCTGCATCCCTTCCCTCTACTATAAGTCTTTCTTAGATCAGTTGTGTTTTTTATTTAAAAATACAAAACATTACAATAGTAATAATAAACAATCATTACTAAATGCCATTAAATCCTTAGCTTTTTGTGCTGTGTGTATGTGTATTGTGATGTCAATATTTATTCCTTTCCAGCTCGTGTGTGAATTTAATGTCACGCAGTTAAAAAGGCCTGAAAGCTGCAGTGTACATGCAGGATGCTGAGAGTGAGGAGCTGCTGACAGGCCTGTTTGAAATG
>JAABNX020000053.1:11174252-11196621 GCA_015163995.2 Mormyrus lacerda | reverse complement strand
GGAACAGTGCATTTTAAGTTTTTTATTTTTGAAAAACATACTGTTATCATTGGGAGGTTTGTTCAGTAACATTCGAAATATACCCTAATGGTTGATGACTCGAAAATTATGCTGACTGTCATTTGCATCGACTATTTAGGAACATCAGAGAAAAATATCATTTGCATAATAATTTGGAATGTGGTGTATTGATTGCTGTTTTTATGTGTTTGTGGGGTTTTTTTTTGTTTTTGCTGGTTTGAACTGACAAAAAGGGAGTCAGTGGATGCATGGTGCTGCTCTTTGTCTTATTTGTGCGTCTGTGTCGATTTGCACGGCTGTGGTGGTGATTGTGTAATGTTTCATAGCTCGCCTGGTGTCCCTGGAAAACCCCACCATCCACCCCCCTCCCTCCTCACTTTCTCTTTCGCTGTCGCACCCAAGCCAGCTGTGACGCGACACATAAGCCACGGCATCAAACCCCTCAGGGCCAAACCCGGGCCTCGAACCCGGATCCCATAACCTGGCAAGAGTGATAACTGAGCTCCCGTTACCCACCAGGGACATGGCGCCCTTTCACTATGGTCGTTTGCCCGCGTTTGAGATTTCTGCCACCTCTGCATTTCTCCCTATGAGCAAAATCCCGTGGGTGAAATTATCGGCAGTGAAACTAAAGGGTTACATCATAAGTGATGCATGTGTAACCCTTGTTTAGTATGGGGGCTACATTACATTACATAGATTTTATATGAATATTTGTTTTATAGTATGATATTACAACACAATCGTAATAATGTTATGAAGAGGAAGCAAAGGTATCATCCACAACCTCGTCACTGGTCCTTGGAGAGCCTGGTACTGAGGTGGTCCGTGGCGTAAAAAGTTTGACAACCACTGAAATCGACTGAAATAACAAAACTGGGGGGTGTGTGGTAGTTTAGCAGGTAGTGTTGTACCCTGAAAGGTTGTGAGTTCAAATCTAGCCCTTGTCTGCCCCAAGCACTATAAGCTACGTTGCATCTGCTGTGTTCGCATCCTCCCCTGGTTCTTGTTGGCTTCCTTCCCTCTTGCATGAGACCAGAGTTCCAGGTAAATTAGTGACTCTGTTCTACCCTTTTAGTGTGCATGAGCACCCTGAGATGGACGTCTGCCTTTTCCCAGCTGCCATATAAATTCTACTTCCTGGAATAAGCTTTATATCTATGTTTTTATCAGAAACTGAGCGCTGGATGGATTACAGAATAACCCATATTATTTTATAAGCATCTATTGTAGAGATACTTCCGCGTTGTTCCCAAACACGGCTGCAGTTCAGCCAGAAAGTATGCAACATTCTCAACCGGATTATCCTGTCGTACCACCCTAGACCAAATTTAGCCATAGCAAATGAATACTTCAGGTTTACTATCCAGTTGAGTTCTTCCATTAAAGCTCATTGGCTTTAAATGCATGTTGATCCTAATTTCAGTAGCAGAGGTTACATACCACTGCAGCAGATTTCTGTGGGTTTATAAAGGTGAACCGCTCAGCCATGGAATATTAACATCCCACGCACATAAATATTTTACACATTGATGCGTATAATAAAAATTACCCTGTGTGTTATATATATTTTTTAAAACGCGGGTATTCCTAGGACTCACTGGAGATGACTCATGAGAAAATGGGCGGCAGTTTCATTTCAACTTGACTTTATGAATCACAACATAC
Organism: Mormyrus lacerda; assembly: GCA_015163995.2. NCBI lineage: Eukaryota > Metazoa > Chordata > Actinopteri > Osteoglossiformes > Mormyridae > Mormyrus > Mormyrus lacerda. Next base: position 11,194,932 of record JAABNX020000053.1, on the reverse strand, counting down.
GGCAAACTCCCCTTTTCGCGAGCGTGTTCGCGGAGCAAAGAGCGCCACTTTCTGGCATTGCCCACACACTCCAAAACCAGCTAGTACAACCCCCCGATAATCATATTTCCCCCGTAATGGGTGGAGACCTCAACCCCCTCAATGTTCCAGTCAAGGTTATGCCCTTGATTTGGACATTGGTTGCCAGTAGATCTCCAGTAATTTTAACAGGAAATAACAGTTCTACTTAGTCAATTTTGACGTTTCCCTCATAGTCTTGCCCCCTTGCCCGCTAATATGGTTACACTCACCCCAAAAAAATAGCAATTGGAACCTGCCGAAAGCACCACCAGCCTCCACCGCAGCGTAGAGAATAAGCGATCTCATCTGCCATCTAGTGGCACTATAGGGGAAACCCGACTGAATCTGAAGTGGGAAACAGGTGAGATATCAACCAAAAGCCGCTGCGACCCCTCTGTGATCTCTGGTGCTACCTCACCACCAATATACTTCACTTCACAGGTAGATAGCCGTTAGGTTTGCATATGTGCCAGTCTCACTCAGGCCACAGAAAGATGGTTTCTGTATTTCATCTGGTACTTTTCTAGCCCGCTGAGGTGGTTTGTCGTGTGGTGGGTGCAGCCACGTGCTATATCAACACACGCGCCTAACCTCTTCTCATCATTTAAAAAATACTGTGATCCTAGGAGATATGCTGTGGGAGGCAAATGCCTCTGGTGGGGTTTCCCAAGGCAAATTATCCCAGGTGAGAGACCAGACAAGGTATGATTCAGAAGACCCCACCATGATGGAGAAGTTTAAGCATCACATAACCTCATCCAGATTAGGGAGCCAGGCCTGGGGGGGCTTGCAGGCGATGCCCTGGTCAGCAGTTCTCTATCCATGAGGCCTGGCTAGACAAAGCCCAAAAAAGTCAGATGGGTGCGTCCCCCTGTAGGATAGCCACCTTTGAGGCACCATGTGGGTTGGGTGTTTTGTTGATCGGGTGGCTTTGGAAGACCGATTGTCGGTTATTGAAACTGGGTTTAGGAACATGGAACCTCTCCGGTGGAAAAGGAGCCTGAGTTGATGTGCCAGGTAGCGAGATAACGACTAGCAGAGGTGGAAAGTTCTGGCCCAGAAAGTAAAAATCCAGACCAAGATTTTGCTTCAACCAACCAGTTAAGTACAAAGAGTCACAGTCACAAAAACGTGATCTACTTAAGGATTGTAACACTCATGGGTAATGACAGTGAAACCTGGAAGTGTGTGATTGTGAGGAATCACCCGCCTGATCTGAACCTTGAGCGTTGCTTTACTATTGGACGTTTATGCTAATCGGTTTCTCCATAACAAGCACCATGTTCCAGCACAAGGATGCTCACAAGTACACTTGGCACCAGGACACCTTAGCCCCCGCCCCATTCAAATCTGGCCCTCGATTCCAAATCCAGGCCTTGTTTTCAAGTCTCTCGGGTAGTTAGCTTAATTTCTAGCTCTAATTGGCCAGACGCTTCACAACTGGCTCTCAGGTAAAGGAAAACTGGAAAAACAACAGTGCTCGGCCCTTGAGGACCATGATTCGAATAGCCCTGCCCTAGGCTGTAGGTCAATGATCAGTTTTGTAGTAGCATCATCAGATCTGTCACCATATGTCTTGGAGACTTGGATAAAGAAAGGAGCCGAGCTGTCAAGTGATCACCACCTGGTGTAAGTTAGATCAGACAGGAGGTCGAAATGCCAGACAGACCTGCTACACCCTGGTGAGGATATGCTGGGAACATCTGGCAGAGGCACCTGGGTGGCAGATCTTTGGATCACATGTCCAGCAGAACTCCTCTAAATTTCTGAAGACATCTGAAGACATTGAGCATGAGTGAGCCACGTTCGGAGCCTCCACTGTTGAGGATTCTGTGCACAAATGTAGTTAAAAGGTTATTGGTGCCTGTCGTGGTGGCAATGGTCAAAGCAGGTGGTGGACAGCAGCAGTAAAGGGAGCCGTCAGGCTGAAGAAGGAGGCCTTCCATACTTGGTAGCTTCTGTGACTCCCCCGGCAGATGACAGTTACTGCCAGGCCATGTGGACTCCAGCATTGGCAGCTGCGGAGTGTGGGTGGAGTTTGGAGGTCATGGAAAATAACTTTTGGATGGCCTGAGAAAGATTATGGCAAACTGTGGGGTAACTCATTACGGGGATGCAGGGCTTTGCCTGTTCTGTTTACAACAAGGATGCAGTAGCATCAGCCTCCAGTAGAGATATTGTCGGACAGTGGATGAGCACTTTGTGATTCACCGTCCTGGGAGGAAGGAGCACTCACCATATCACTAGCACTAACTTCTTGGCTCCCGGGGTGGAAAAGATTAATTTTGAGTTCCTGAAGGCTCTGGATGTTACTGGGCTGTCTTGCCTGATACTCCTCATCAACATTATGCATTGAAGATTAGGGATGGTGTCTTTGGACTGGCAGACTGGGGCAGTTGTCCCAATCTTTAACAAGGGGGACTGGACCTTCAGGGGATCACACTCCTCAGCCTCCCTGGAAAGGTCTATGCTGGGGTACTGAAAAGGAGGGTCCGTCTGTTAGTTGAACCTCAAATCCAAGAGGATCAATGCAGATTCTATCCTGGCTGTAAAATGCTGGACCAACTCTTTGCCCTCACAAGGATACTGGAGGGTTTGTGGGAGCTTTCCCAATCAGTCTACATGTGTTATGTGGACATGGCAGATGATTGTGTCCTTTGGGGGGGGGGGGGTTTCAGGATTATCTACTATTCTGTGATAATGAAAAGAGGGTCAAACCAGAAGGCAAAGTTTTAGGTTTACAACTGAAACTACGAGACTGTGAATACAAGCGGCAGAAATGATTTTTCTTCGCAAGGTGTCTGGGCTCAGCTTTAGATACTAGACACATGGGAGGGGCTCAGGGTAGAGATGCTGTTCCTTCACATCGAAAGGAGCCAGTGAGGTGGTTTAGCTATCTGGCTAGGATGCCTCCTTTGTAGAGGTGCTTTAGCCATGTCCAACCAGGAGGAGACCACAGGAAAGACCCAGAACATGCTGGATAGATTATACCCCCCGACTGGCCTGGGAACGCCTTGGTATCCCGCTGGTGGATCTGAAGGAGGTAGCTGGAGAGTGGGAGGTCTGGGCATCTCTGCTGCCCTCATAACCTGGACCCGGATGAGTGGAGGAAAACAGATGGATGGATGGATGGATGGATGGATGGACGGATAAAAAAAATCCAGCAATAATTTTGGCATCTTACAATGCCATCTTCCATTATATTAAGTATAAATGAAACAATCAGTATGTATAACATAACGGTAGTAACAGATCTCGACAAAGTTATTGTATTCATAAATAATCACAAAGACCTGCTAAAATTGTGGGTTTTTTTAACAGTCACTAATAGGAAGCACATAATTAACATTATTGCAAAGCTTACTCTTAATTTTACCCCACCACCGACAAGGGTTTAATTCATTTAAGAAATCAACAAACATCTAGATTTCGTCTGCATTAGGGAGGCGAAAATATCTTCTTTACTTACCACTAGATGTCGCTGCTATACGTAAAATAGCTTATAACAACGCTCTAAAATGAAATCTTGAGCGATAAATAGTTTCTGTGCGGACTAATAGTTTTTAATAACCACAGTTAAATTAAGGCATATTTAACCATTTCCATGAAATCCACAAAAGCAATTTCTCCTATTACTATTAGCCCGTAAGAATCATAAGTGTATTTCAGGATATTTACATAGGGGCCTCCCAAGTAAAGCGTTGTCCTAAAAAGGTGAAGGCAGCCCCGTTTTTCTGCTTAATGTTCATGAAGAAAGCCTTCTTTGATACAAAACACAGATTAGGAGATGGAAAATTATTTAACCACTCATTCTTAGTGAATGAACTGATCAGAACATATAACTCAGCATCCTATATTCAGTACAGCGTAAAATACATTTTTTTTAAATGACTGGTACTCTGTTATGGGTTTGTTATCCTGTGTTTCCTTTTCACATACTGGATCACCAGGAAAAGAAAAACATATAACTGGTGTAACTGGTGCTTGATGAGAGCTGGTCAGCTACTCAGAAGCAAGTTTTAAAAGATGTGCTGCTCAAAAGTCCTGTCATGCTACAGCCTTAATGTAGCTGCGTTACCCTCCATATAATATACATCCTCCATAGTGGAGTCTGTCGCTGAGTCACAGCAACTACCTGTAATTATGCAATGCAATGTATCTGTCAAAGCACATCCCACAGCAGGCATTCAGTTTCCATCCACCATAGCTGCCTGTGGCGGGGAGTAGTGCCAGAAGAAATCTAATGGGGTGGGGGGGTGAAGGTAGTAGTGTGGGGCAGAGCCACATGCCTGGGAGATTTAGGTTTAGAATGAATGCCATTAAAAAAATCCTTGGGGGGGTGGTGCTTGGGGGGGAGGGGACACACCCCAAATGCTCCCGCCTCCCCACGGTGCAGAGGAGTTCCTGAGAATGCAAACGGCTCACGTCACATGGGACTGATTCCGAGTCTGACTTCTCTCTCTCTCTCCTCATTATATCTATGATCAGCTGGACACCTTCGGGGCTTCAGGTGGAATCGAGTGAGCAGCACCCTGGTGTCACTTCGCTGAAGCATGTGGCATGAAAATAAGTGGGTGGCATAAGTTGAGGGCAGAAGTGAATATCTGTGAAGGGGTTTAACTGGATTTAGCGGACTGGAAGAAAATGGTAAAAAAAAAAACATAATCATAATTATTAATTAAGGGCATTGTATCTGAACTGATACTTAGAAATGACTTATCTTTTCATTTAAAAGGTGAAGGAACTGATTATCCCGCGTAGGGGTGCAAAGGGACCTTGAGCCTATGCCAGACAGTACAGGGCACAAAGCAAAGATACATTTTGGTTGAGATGCAAATTCACGGCAGGGCACACACACACAATCATACACTACAGGCAATTAAGCCAGTTAATCTAAATGCAGCAGGAAATATGTCCAGAACAAACTTAAGGTGTAAGTGTAAGAACCCCGACGCTCTGTGGCTTCGAGAGTCCACAGTGTTACACATTAACATCCATTAGCTTACTTATTCTTTATTTCAAATATTTTAGATCAGTTGAATGTAAAAGGGCACCTGTGCCATAGAGTAGGTGCAGCCGCAGCGCATTACTGATGGATTTCAAAAGACAAATGGGGAACTTTATTGCAAAGGAACTTGAAGGACGAGAAACAAAAAGTTACCACAAGGGGCCAAAACAAAGGTGGGTTGAATTCAGTTAGAGAAAACACTGAGGGAACAAACACACACGCACACACACACACACGCGCACACACACACAGAGATGAGGACCAAGTGTAGATAGTGACAATCAGTAAAACGCTAAGGATTAGATCTACACAGGAGATACTGGGAGCAAAGGTGAAACAGGACATTACAAATCTAGGTACATATAGGGAGCAAGAGCACAAAAAATAACTAATGCAGAAATATACATACAACATACATAATTACCAATTCACCATAATTCCAAAACACCAAAACTGAGGATGGCCTCTAGCCAACCCATGACAGAATGGAAGCATGGTTACTTAGCAGCATACTCATGGGCTACACCCCAAACCCCCATTTGTGCCACCTTCCCTTGTCACCTTTCCTTTGCCCCAGCAGTTTTTCTGAAGTCCAGACGTTGTCCCAATACCTTAGGGAAGTCATTGAGGACCAATTTCCACTCAAGTCACACCTTCACCAGGAGTGTGTGCAAGTCCAGTTTTGAGTACCCTTTGCAGAAGAGAAATCCACCTTTGGTGACACCCACGCATGACATAGCATAAAAACGTCTACTTCAGTCATAACTTCATACATACAGGTGGTGCACGATAAGTTATCAGGGATACAAGTCCTGATACCACTTAATTGTCCTCACTACCTTCCTTGCTCACTTACTCATTCCATACCTCATCAGCTTCATGAACTTTCTACTTTAGACAATGAGTTATTGAAGGAGGGAGCAAGGGAGCTGTCAAAAAACAGTTTTGGGATTTAGCCATGTTGTGTTCTATTGGAACTCGGAAATTTCAAGTTCCTAGTATGAAATTTCACATGGAACGCCCCCTGAAGTTGGAACTCCAACTCGGAAAGTGAGAGGAATCTCTGCAACCATGACTTCAGAATTCAAGATAGCTGTACCTGTTTCAGAAAGCAGGATTTCTTGCTGAGAACCCAGTTAACTCAGATGTGACATCATTCCCAGCGCTGACTTCTGACCTCCGAGGTAAATGGAATCCAGCATCAGCATTTTTGGCTACGTAGTGGCCCAGATAGAAGGGGAACACACTAAGGAATGAGAAAGTTCTAAACACAAGGATAAAGGGAATGGCCAGCGACACCTGCTGTCCAAAAGAGGAAATTAACAGGATGGGATGAGGCCAGGACCAATCTGACAGTACCGACAGCTCACACATAGATATTCAAACGAAGCGACTTTAAAAGGACTTCTTTAGTTTAGTACTTTTACTCCTGCATTCGTAGCAAAAACAACCCAGTCATGGGTTAGTTCAGGGAAAGATAGTTAACAAGAATAATAAAGAACAACGCACAGTGAAAGTGCTGTGTTGTTCATGAATATCTCCAGTGACTGATCTTTTTACAGAAGGTAACTTCTGTATCACTTTCTGTGGTATCCTTACCATGTGATATTCTTTGGCATTTATAACATAAATGTGTGTTACACTCGGGTATATAGTATCATGGGTTTCAAAGCTTTGTGGCTTAAGGTGGAAAATAACTGTATACACACTAATTGATGTTTATTCACGTTTGATTGAATATAAATAACTATCACCTTTTTTCATATACAGATGTTTGAAATACTTGCAAATATGGAATTGAGCAAACTAGAAATATCTATTCTGATGTGCAGTTATATGGATGATAGTGATTAATTTTATCCTTAACTAAAAATTATAAAATGACACATGATTTTTTTTCCAGCATATAGCAAAAACTACCTCAAATCTCACCCAACTTTCATGAGAAACACATCATGTTGATCTCACTGAATAAAAACGGCACTCTAAATAAAAAGGATGCTAATGGGAGAAAAGTAACTGGTGTTCAAATAAAGTTTAATTTTAAAAGTATTTCGGAGTCACTGCAGGGTAGAGTCCAAATGTTTATTGTGGAGAAAGTTAGCAGTTTGTTAACCCTTCTGTTCCACACACATGAAAATCAGAAAATAATCAATGTAAAGCTGGTCTCTAGTGTTAAAAGTGTTTAGATAAACAGGTGTATCACTGATATTATGCTTAATTTTATATTAACTGTTACATAGTTCACTATAAATCCCAAATTACAAAAAAACAACCCAAACAGACATAAAACCTGTTGGACTACAGATATTAACCAGGCATTAAACAAGTTACGAGACGACCAATGGTGAACAACTCTAGTAGCGTGCATTTAACTATTTGAGAACCCTGTTTCTTAACCAGGTAAATTAACTAAAATTGACTGTTTCTGGTTAGGCGCCAAATAAATTAAATGTAGCTAGTTTTATGAGTAAGCTACTTTATCCTAGAAATAATAGACTTTAATATACTGCGGAGGGAAATGATGGTCATTATTTTATAATGTAAGACATGTCCTCGTAATTGAAAGATTGCGGGTTCGAATCCCCGACCAGCAAGGTACCGCCCCCAAGCACTGCTCCCCGGGCGCTGAATTAGCTGCCCCCTGCTAAGTCACATTGGCACATATGGGTTAAATGCAGAGAACACATTTCGTTGTTGTGCACTGTGGTGTGTCAACAAAGACAATTAATCACTAAATTCTAAAATTCTAAACCATAAAGACTTCAACAATATGACAAAGCGAACAAAATGTGATCTAGATAAATACATTTATAACATATCTCACAAAAAAATGATTCTTTTAAGCTGTTAATGCTGAAAAGTGAGAACCTGTGTTATTGTTATTATAATTTTGCTTTGACGGCCCAATTTTAACAGGAGTAACACTGTGCACAATTAAAGCCTTTCACACAGTGTTTTTGGACTGCCCTCACTACTAATTGTTAAGAGACCGTTGCCAAGGGTTTCCAGATTACATGTTGGCGAAAGCATCCCTAGCAACCTGAATGCACGTGTACGCAAAATTAAAAATGTAATTACTCACTAAAATCTCACTACAGTGAGGCTATGCATGAAGTTTTCAAACGGGCTATTTATTTTATAAGTGGCTTCTTCGGTATTTTACTACAGCACTTACCGTGCAGTCAAGTGCATTTTAAATAGATCCAAAGTATCTCGCGAAGCTGTTTTAAGAGTTAAAGATAGACTTCTTATATTGTTAACCATTTACTATAAATGAACGGAAAAGGGTCGGCATCCCCAAAATAAAGTCCTTACTATGGCTACATCGTGTGAAAGCAAATGTAAACTGAAAATAAACGCAGTCTAACAATATCTGCATATGACATATTTGTTGAACGCTTCCCAGTCACATGGCTGATGATAACTGACGGTATTTTTCTTTGCTTTTAAAAACATTAACACGCCAATTAATAATTACACAAGTGGTTTATCTGCTGAGAGTAATGCTGGATGCTGAATTCCTATTAACAACTGTCATAGAATCAACAATAACCACATGGCTAAACAAAATAATCACTAATAAACATCTTGCGAGGCTAAGAATAAAAGCTGTAAATTCTAAAATATTCTAACATACAGCAAGGTATGTTATATCTATTTCTTTCATCGATGTTCCCAGTATTTGTCGCCCTTGACATAAGGAAAAGCGACCCTAAATTACAAATACAGTTGATCACTGGCTTTTTAAACTAAGTTGGGCGCTACATTACAACGCCGAAATCCTAAAACGTTACGGTAAGATCGTAATGAATATACGAAATCCCAGAAAGGCACGACACTTGAGTATGTAATATGCCGTATTTTCTCTGACAACGCATGCGCATTTCTTTCTTTTTTTTCGTTAAACCACGGAGGTGGATGCCATGTTGGCAGTAAGATTCAGCGCTTAATGAAGGAATACAATATTTTCCGGAAAATATTATTTATATTCCGTAGAAAACAAACAGGGTTGGTAAAATAATAGAGTAAAGTGCGCATTTTGATGGAAAACGTCAAAGGAATGCTCAACGCAGTGAAATATCAAGTTGACTTTTTTCACCTTGAAAGCCATATTTTATCACGTGACATTTGCCGCCCAATCGGAAATGTCATGGCGTTCTGGAAAAATGTTCTTTGTTCTGCGTTTGTTTGTGATTATTGACAAAAAGCTGGTCAATATATTTTTTAAATAACAATTGGAAATTGGAAGCACGCGTTACGGGAATACCTCATTTCGGAAATGGGAAGTTATGTATTTTAGGAAAAGGTTTGGATAGTTTTCCTGTGGTTTTGCTTTATGTCGAGAATCAGAACGAAACCAGTCATGTGACTCCCCTCCCCCACTTCGACCCAATGAATGAGGGAAGAAGAAGACAGACATGTTTGTGGGAAATGAGTTGGAGAAAAAAAGAAACGTGGCTGAAGAAAAGAAGAGAAAAAGTAATGTTGCCATTATGTGGATTTCATTTAGGACACTTTTTAGTCAAAGAATGTCCTTTTGGAATTAAGCTCAACAAAGAACATTTATTTTTTTCTTAAATCCGGAGGATAATTCGATATCTTATTGGTTGACACTGATTTTGCAACGTAAAGAAGGCAGTTCGAGAAGAATGATTTAATTGTATATTTAATTTATAGGAATTTACGTTGGGAAGAACTTGTAACCTTGTCGATGGGGGATGGGTGGGTGTTGGCGATGACTTGCGTGACTTCTTGGTTTGCAGGCTTACATGTGAGCTATATCGAGACTTTTTGTACGTTTTTAGACTCTAGCTACTATAGAAATAGCTACTAAGTGTATTTTTATGGTTTCTTTCGTAAATTTAGTAAAGGCCAAGTGAGTCAGTCGTGTTTAATTTAGTTTGCTTGCGGTTCTGCTGTTATTTTAATTAGATGGCTTATATGATTGAACATATTAATTATCTAGTTTCTTTTACGTGTTTTTATGCGATGAAAATGGTTCTGAAACCAAATGTTAAGCGGAAACTAAACGACGTTCTGAATTCTGTATGAGGTCTCATACTAATAGTGGCTTAAAATCAGGTTTTGTGTTTATTGACCAAGTACAAATATCTATTCGTATATAGTGTAGTTGTGGATGGTATATTCATATTTGTAACTCAATTTTAAGAATTACTAAGTGCGCAAGCAGAAGCCTTGAAAACTGCTGTGTCATTCAGTACTTTCGCGCTTGATAGGGTTGTTGTAGTGGTGTTGTTCTTTCGAAGTTTTATATATGGATATTTAACGATGGATATTCTTATTTTGTATTATATAAAATAGTGCAGGTGTATTTTTGATGTTATACAATACAAATGAGGTAGGCCTCACCGCCTGCGGGTGTATATCATGTGCGTTGCATGTGCCAATTTCCGGCCAGTGTTTGGTATGCCCAATACGGGATTATCTTTTAAAGGTCGTATTTCGTACTAAATAGTTATCATGAGTTACTTATCGGCCATCAGAATCTGAATACATGGATTAAGATTACTTTTTGCGCTTGTATTCGCTGAAGTAGGCGTTTTCACTTCCCAGTTTTGCTTCTTTGTAGTCACGTACAACATTTTCATATAAAGGCGTGCAGTTTGTCGTTCAGTGGTTTCTACATATGCTTTCCACAGAACATTTGTATTCCAACGCAGTGTGTTAACTTTTACTTTTTAAATTAAGTTGTTTTTAAACGTGATTTTGTCAGCTACGTAAATTGGAAAACGACTTTCTTTCGAACCGCTACCAAAAACTGAAGCGCTCCGCTTAGAAATCGTATGTCGGATGCGCCTGAATGGCTGAAATATCCAATGGCGTAGCAGCAAATTGCTCCCGGTGCCCGCGCCTGAGACTCGACGACCAATAGCCGCGGACTCTCTTCCTGTATTGACGTAATTTTTGGCCGGTGCCACACCGTGAAAGGTGGGACCGTTTCGTAAAACTGTGCAACACAACCAGTCATGGGAGTATGTGATTAAGCTTTGACGTAAGCATCCAATGGATGCAGCATTTGGTTTGACGGACGTCTCTGCTATGCGAATTAGGCAGAAGAAGCGGATTTGGGTGGCTACTTGTGAATTAAGGCGCGGCTTGCTAGATAGACGTGTGGCTTTGCGTATAAGAGGCCTGTGGGCGTGGGCATGTGGAGGGTATCTCATCCAATCGTCTCAGCGGATGGGTTTTAAAAAGCCGTGCGGAATCCGAGCGTCGCCATTTCGCTGAAGCGTTGAACGGAAGGAAGAGTTGACAGGCGTGATCGGACGAAGACATTGGAACTTAACAGAAATAGGTCTTTTAAAGGAATCCGGATCCATCCTGATGGAGACGGCCGTAAACCCGACCCTTGACAGGTACCGAACGGAATCACTGACATTTGCCATGCTGCCTAAGGCTATATTATTGGCTGTGGAATATAATTTGGTCAGTGAATATTAATTCCTTATCAGCAACCACTTTAGCATCGGTAATATAAAATACACCAGCGCATGCTACTGTGACTGCGCAATTGACTTGGTAGTATCCTGACCAGTGGAATATGTCTCTGACCATTGGGATTGTTCTGCGGAGATGTACAATGTACAACGTCTTTTCGGCACTGTTTTGAATCGCCCGTGTACCCGCTCTCCAATATCGTCACTGCGCCGACGCCATTTTCCTGCCGCCCTGCTACAGAGTTTGGATTGCGGCTAGCTAGCTTGCAGCTAACATTTAAAGGCATGTGTAATATTGGTATGCGACGGAAATTCATATATGTAAATCCTAAAGTCAGTGTTTACACATCCTGTAACATCCATCATGTGGTCTAATTTTATGTATTCGAAAGCGCCTGTTAAGTTGTCCCTGAGGTTTTAGCAGGCTACGCTCCCTATTGCTGATTACTTACGGTGTGTAAATATTTTGATTAAGCGCCCTACGTAGGTAAGTTTAGTTGTCTTAAATCCTAAACGTTTTAGGCTGGAGGCACGGGCGCTGAGTCTTAATACGCCAGTAGACTGTACGCGACGTACTATGATATCGGATATAATTTTAATTGCTGTATTTCATTTGGCCGAGACTGGTAATGTTGTAACATGCGTATGATGCATTAGTAAGCTTTCAAACGCTTCTGAGCCGGCTTTGCGCTGGTATTTGCGCTCGTGCCGGCGTGTGCTTTGGCGCCCTGCGGAGCGGTAGTCGGAGCGACTTGAGTATTTTTAACTTGAATAAAGGCAGTGTGATGCATCGGCCGCATGATCGGGTTTAGTGTATGTTAAATATTGCGATCGGTCGACCTATTAATTACTGTAGCGTGAGAATGATGGTCGGTGCAGTGAACTCTTCTTGTTCCTCCTTAGCTGGATTAGACTGACAGTTTGCCGGTTCCGCTGTGCAGCATCCACGTGCAGGTGTCTGTCAGTAGTATCCGTAGCCAGGGTAACTCATTGTAACGTCTGTGCACCTCCTCAGGTTATTTAAACTTTATCACTTCGGGCCGAATCGCACTGTTCCTAGCGGTAGCTGTTGGTTTGGGCATATGCTAACAGTTAAGGAACTCAATGTGACACCTCTAGTCTTCGCTTTGGGGTGGGTCTTCGGTTATGGACAAACGCAGAATATTTAAGCTCTAGTAGATAAACATATTCCGTGTTTTTCAGCAAATATATTCTGTAATTTTCTGTAGATGTAACTTCCAGTGGGTATTGACCTGCAAAATAGTTTTAAGCATTGTACAAAATTTTTATTTTTGTTGTCCCATCTTTGACTATGTAAATTGGTCAGTTTTTAGATTTTGATTTGAATAGGTCATTTGTATGTCACGTTTGTCCCTTGTGCCCTTTCTGCATAGAATTTAATGGTAAGTATGGGCTAAGGGATATCTTGTGTAGTTATGTCCTTAATAGTGTCACAATAAAGTGCTTTTTATTAAACGAAAACCTTTGTGTGTCTTTGTAAACATCTGCTTCACCTCAAGCATCAATGTTTAACCAAGGTTTTAGCCAACAGCCCTATTCAACGTTAATTTTATGCAAGCTGCCTCTTTCACTTTTCCTCCTATTTACTGCAAGTTGCTGGACTGGATTCCGTATGTCAAGGAGATTTTAATTAGAATTAAAATGGTGTGGCGCTATACCAGTGTGACCTGAACTTAAACTGCCCCCACCCCACCCTCAGTGGAAGATTTGCGTCCAAAAGCATGCATGGAATTTGGTTTTCTATAAAATTACCCTTCACCAAATTGGTGGGTATATTCCAGTGAAGTGAAATGAGATGCAGTCAGTGGACACATACACGTCTGTTTGTTTTGATGTTGGTAGGTATGTGTGTGTTATCTGGTGTGCCAAGGTCCCCCATTGCTTAATACGGTATTTTAAAACGTAAGGTATCTACTTGGGTAGATGGGTTGTGATTTTAGCCCAATTCAGTTTGTAATGTACAGTTGACATTTGCATGAACTTATGGTTGAATCTAAAGCACAACACCAACTCCCCTATCAGTTTCCTCATCTCGTTTTCTCTTGCATGATGTAAGAATTGTAAGACCTAAGACTTTATTGCATCATGGACAGTTGTGTCTGTTGTTGGTCCATCAGAAAGCTTAGAGCTGTTTTTCCTGGTCCAACACTACTATTTTGTCCCCCCCAAAGAACTTTACAGTAAGATTTTCTATGTATAGTTCTGATTTTTTTCCCTAAAAGCTGACTTGAGCAATGGGCCGTATAACTCCATGACAGTTCTTGGTTACACTTGGACTTGATTACAATGTCTTGGTGGTTCCCCCAGATGGAGGCATTTTTTTTCCAGCCATTCTAATCATTCTGAAAAGTTTAAACCCATATAGCATTCACGATTTATATATCCCTATACATGTCTCTGTACCATTTATACTGTCAGCGGTTCTGCTTTTGCCCATTCAGTTAAATGGCAGACTGCACTGTTTATGTTTTTAATCTGAAGATCGTACATTGTTTTGTCTCTGCACGATACTTTGCCTTTTGTTTAATGTTGGGGTGTGTGAGGGGTGGGGTGGGGGTACACCTGTGCCGAAGGGCTCACGTCTTGCTTTTTGTGTCAGTGGGGCACAGACTTGCAGAATGGTGGCTGTGGGGTCACAGTGATGAGCCTGCATTGGTGGGAGAGAGCAGTGTGTGTCTGTCTCTCTCTCTCACACACACACACACACACACACACAGAGCAGCCTTTGTATGAAGGTGTTTGAATACCAAACAAACGGATAGCCTTGGGTTACAACCTAGATAGTTTCATTACACAGACAACACCTGCTGTGTGTCTATTGTAGGTGGTGATGGGTAGTAGTTGTGGGGTTGGTTACCATGGCTATGTAAGAGCAGCAGCCAATGGAAGGGTTCCTTAACTGAGTTGCCAGGGAGATGGAAGGGAAGTTCGCAATAGAATGTATTAGTCTTAAATTTTGTTCTTCTGAAAATGTAGCAGGACTCATTATGTTCATCAAACCAAAACGAGTCTCGGTCCCAAGAATTCAGTGATCCGAGTTCGTTTTGCAGTGCGGGGTTTGCTTTTGAAAAGCATGCGTCACAGGTTGCTTGATTACTACTTCGGTACTGCTTTAGTTTTAGGCTGTGAGTGAGTGGGCAGTTTTCTGACACCATGGGAACTGTCCATCCCTACATGCAGTTCTGACACCAGATAACTTTCTGACCTCAGCATTCTCATCCAGTTTGCCTGCCAGAACTTGTAGTTGTGCAGTGACACAATGACGCTGCTGCAGCCACACCTCAGCCCCACAGCCCTGGCTGAGAGCAGCCTCTGTTGCACGTTCACAGTGGCTCTGACGTCACTTCCTCCTCTTTGTTGTGGTTATGTCACGATGGGTGTAATAACAGTCATAATTGTAAAATTTTCTGCAAGTCTCTCAGTGAAAAGACTGTTTACTAGATATGGGGGCAAAGATATCTGGTAAAATCTGCGCGTAAGATCTGTGGGGATTTATGTGCATAAGTTGAGGGAGTAAGTGACGTGTACATTAAGCGGATCTTTCCATCTCTGCTCCACCTCTTCTCCCCCCCCTGCTCTGCACGCGCCATCCTGTCCCTTTTAGACTGCTGTCGGATGGCAGCAGCTCTCTGGGTGGGATCGCGGGGACTCCGGGGGCCATCGGGATGGAGCACATCGCGGGCGTGTCGGGCCCCGGCAAGCGCATCCGCAAGCCGTCGCTGCTCTACGAGGGCTTCGAGGGCCCGGCGCTGCCCCCCCACACGCCACCTCCCGGGCACCCGGCCCCACCCGTGCGGGACCCCAGCCGCCCGGGCCGCCTCACCAACCAGCTGCAGTTCCTGCAGAAAGCGATGATGAAGTCACTGTGGCGCCACCACTTTGCCTGGCCCTTCCACGAGCCGGTGGACGCCGCCAAACTCAATCTGCCGGTGAGCGTGCCGTCCTCTCGGGGTCATGTGACACCAGCTTGGCACTGCTGTTTGGTCATTAGGTCTGTGTACTGCATGTTGCCTTTCTGCTTTTGGGCTACAGACCCCCCAGGTAACTTGTAAGAACAATTTAAGCGCAACATTAAATACATGAAACGTCTTTTTGTTAAAGGTCAATATGTAGAGCGACCTGGACAACTTCCGCGTCATGATTTCTGGCTCATCACAGCCAGACTGTAGCATCCGTGTCTTTTAGGGTTTTTTTACAGTTTTTAATTTTACACCACCTGAAACACTTCTCAGGATTATCACAAGATTATCAAGCAGCCGATGGACTTGGGCACCATCAAGAGACGGCTTGAGAATAATTTCTACCGCAGTGCCAGCGAGTGCATACAGGACTTCAACACCATGTTTACTAACTGCTACATCTACAACAAGGTGTGTCTGCTCACTATATGAAAAGCTACGATTTCGTGTGATTGTACCCTCCATAGGGACATGTCCTGTTATTTTTATATGTACGACCTGTGGCTGCATTTTGTAGGACCCTGACCTGCATGTTTCCCTGTTCGGTGTCTTGCTCCCCCCAGCCCACCGATGACATCGTCCTGATGGCGCAGTCTCTGGAGAAGGCGTTCCTGCAGAAAGTTGCCCAGATGCCCCAGGAGGAGATCGAGCTTCCCCCTCCGGCACCGCGAGGCAAACCCGCAAAGGCCACCAAAGGCCGCAGGGCGACCGGTGGGTTCTCAGCCTCTAAGTGTGTGACTAGATCGGCCGAGAAGCGGAGCGGAGGGGCGGAGCGCGTGCGTTACTGCGTAGCCGTGTGTCCTTACCGCACTCCGCTCTGCACCAGTGCCAGGGGGTGTGACAACTGCGCACCAGGTCCCAGCTGTGTCATCAGTCTCCCAGTCTGTGTATTCGCCCCCCACCCCCGAAACGCCAGACCTGATGCTCTCCACCACGCCGCAGACGATGCTGGCTCACAAGGGTCTGCTAGGGCTGCCTCCCACACAACCCACGGCCAAGGTACGACCCCCCCCACCTTCCGCCCGCCCTCTTCCAGCTGCTGTATATTATTTTATCAGGCGCGCTGCATGAGTAGATAACAGGTGGAGTAGAAAGTCATTCCCAGCAACAGCTGTTATTACAGATAAAGTCCCGGTCGGGTTTCTGTTAGGTTGACGTGGCGCAGTGGGAGCAGGGATACGGTGCTTCATTTTTGTGCAATAACGAATGGGGCAGCTGGTAACGTTCTAGGGAAGCACCTTGGCTTTGCCTGCCGGTCGCAGGGGCCCTGGACTCTCCGGGCTTCACGGAAAGTACCCAGCTACATGTAACTAGTTACCCACGTCCCTTGTGAAATAAGGGCTGTAGTCTCAGACTTGACAGCGTTGGGGCCATTTTATATACAGGCTGCCTGTCTGTCTCTGGTCCACAGAAGAAGGGCGTGAAACGGAAGGCGGACACCACCACCCCCACCACGGTGGCCCTGCCCCACACCGTGGGGGTGGGCGGCATGGGCCTGGGCGGCGGCGGCGACTCCCCCCTGATGCTGTCCTCGCTGGGGGCGGAGCTGAAGCCAGGCATGGGGGGCCCCGTGCTCCTGCAGCCCGCCATGGCCGCCAAGGTGCCGGCGCGGCGGCGAGAGAGCGGGCGGCCCATCAAGCCGCCGCGGAAGGACCTGCCCGACTCGCAGCTGCAGCACCAGCCGTCGCGACGCGGCAAGCTGAGCCAGCAGATGCGCTACTGCAGCGGCGTGCTGAAGGAGCTGCTGTCCAAGAAGCACGCCGCCTACGCCTGGCCCTTCTACAAGCCCGTGGACGCCTCGGCCCTGGGCCTGCACGACTACCACGACATCATCAAGCACCCCATGGACCTCAGCACCATCAAGGTGGGCGTCGCCTGCAATTGACCTCGTGTTTCGGATTCTGCTCCTGCGTTCCTGATCCTTAAGACTTTAAGACTGTTTTGCAAAAAAAAAAAAAAAACAAAACAGTTGGAGTAGCATCTGTCTGCTATGAAGGGCTCTCTGTCAGTCGGCACTGAAGCGTGTGATTCCCCATAGTGCCGAACGCAAGAGGCACAGCCGCCTTATTGCTCTGTGCGGTTAACGTGAATGTTGAATACGTTAAATCGGTTGTGTCCTCCTTAAGTGTCATGTTGATCACAGGAAGTGCCTTCTGATTTCACGTCTCTTATTCTTCTGTTTCTCTCTCTCTCAGAGGAAAATGGACAGTCGCGAATACCAAGACGCCCAGCAGTTTGCTGCGGACGTCAGGCTCATGTTCTCAAACTGCTACAAGTACAACCCGCCGGATCACGACGTGGTGTCCATGGCCCGCAAGCTGCAGGTGCGGAGAGGCTCTGCCGAGCCCAGACGCGCCGCATCCCTTCTCGTCAGCCTTTGATGGTCTTTACGACCTGACAGCGCATGACTCTCTTGTCCGTGTCCCCTCACGCGCTCCAGGACGTCTTTGAGTTCCGCTTCGCCAAGATGCCTGACGAGCCGGCGGAGGACGTAGTCATGGCCTCCCTGGGGGACGGGCTGGGCCTTTCGGCGGCCGAGTCGTCGTCCTCGTCTTCGTCCTCGGAGAGCGAGCCCAGCAGCGAGAGCGAGAGCAGCCCCAGCTCGGACAGCGAAGTGGAGCGAGCCAACCGGCTGGCCGAGCTCCAGGAACAGGTGTGTACCCAGGTAGACACCAAACGCCGTGCACCTGCTCACCACAGCTTCTCTGAACTGCATCTACACATTGTTCACCACTCATAGCTACACCGCTAATGGAGTAACGCTTTTAGCTGCAGAATGCGTAGCCTGTCCCACACGCCGCTATGGCCCATCTTCACTTTCTAGATCTTGCCGCAAAGTTTCGTAGGATACTTAAGTGGCGGATCGCCGGAGTGGGCTGCCTCGGGTTTCCTTGGCAACAGTTAGCGTGGCACCTCTTGGCGAGGGTCGTCCTTTGTGCTGGTGAAACGCGAGACGGCGGCTCAAGTGTTATAGCGGAGGCATGTGATCACGTGGCCATTGTCGGCGCGGTAATGAGCCAGCCGCTCGTGACCGTCCAATGGAACGTTGCCCGCGAGGCATGATAGTTTGTGGAGCGCCATCCCCAAACAAAATGCATCATACTGAGTCACTAGACGGGAAGAAGATTGGCGGAATTCATGACATTACTAAAAAGCATATTTATGAGCCTTTATTTTTCAGCCATCATATTCATATCTCAGGCTTGGTATGTCTGTGTGATGTATTCATACGTCGTTTGCTTACTTCCGTCGGAAGTCCTTTTTCAAATGTGGACGGTATGTGGTGTCTGACGCTGGGTCTCTCCTCCCTCGCCACCCCCAGCTACGGGCCGTACACGAGCAGCTGGCGGCTCTGTCCCAGGCCCCCATCGTCAAGCCCAAGAAGAAGCGCGACAAAAAGGAGAAGAAGAAGAAAAAGAAGTCCGAGAACCACCGGGGAAGCCGGGGCGACGGGGCCGCAGAGAAACCGCCGAAGCCCGCCAAGATCTCCAAGAGCAAGTCGAGCCGCTCGGCGAGCAGCTCCACGCCGGGCAAGAAGGCGGCCAGCAAGAAGAGCGGCAAGAGCAAGTCAGTCCACATCCCTGTTTCTTAGTGTGTCTGCCGCTTCCTGCTGACTTCACTTCACTGCGCTCTGCACGCAGTGTATTATCTGTCTGCCTGTTTGGGTCATCAGTAACATCCATCACTGCAACCACAGCATATCACAGCTTTAATAATTTGTGACAAATTCACAAGTAAGCTTGTCTGAGTGGTTTACACACAATGTCATTTGGTAAGTCTTTGCCTGTTACCTTTGTGAGATTAACACTGTGTTTGCTTGTGATTGCTAACGAAATAGACCAGGGTTTCCCAATCCGGTCCTCGGACCCACAGCCGGTCCAAACTTTTGCTCCCTCCCGGCTCTCGAGCAAAAAAGTGGACTGTCCGTGGGTCCGCAAGGACCGGATCGAGGGGAACTGATATAGACTGAACCTGGGTGCTAAGCAAGCTCGTCCCCTCCTCCAGGTCATCCAAGAAGTCCCAAGCCACACCCACTGCCTCCAACGTGGCTTTAGCAGCGTCGCTGCCACCCCTGTACGATTCGGAAGAGGAGGAGGAGGGCCGGCCCATGTCGTACGACGAGAAGCGGCAGCTGAGCCTGGACATCAACAAGCTGCCGGGCGAGAAGCTGGGCCGCGTGGTTCACATCATCCAGTCCCGCGAGCCCTCGCTGCGCGACTCCAACCCCGAGGAGATTGAGATCGACTTCGAGACGCTCAAGCCCTCCACCCTGCGTGAGCTGGAGCGCTACGTCATGACCTGCCTGCGCAAGAAGCCCCGTAAGCCCTACGGTGAGTCCCGGCGGCCGGGCGTCCTCGGGCTGCCGCCACACTCCTCGCCAGCTCAGCGGCCTCATTCTCTATCCCGCCCGCAGTGATGAAGAAGACGATCGGCGGGAAGTCCCGGGAAGAGCTGGCCCTGGAGAAGAAGCAAGAGCTGGAGAAGAGGCTTCAGGATGTCAGCGGCCAGCTCAATTCAGCCAAGAAGCCTCAGAAGGCCAAGGGTGAGGGAGCTTCCTGTGATTTGCCGTGGTCTTCATGTCTACTGCTGTGTCATTGTTTGTGGTCATTCAGGGAGCCACGCTGGGTCTGGTTCGCTTTCAGAGACTCAAACTTTTAAATGATGCTGCCATCAATTATTTTTTTCCCTTTAAATTACGTGGCTAGATTCCAAATAGCTTGAATCACACAGCTGCACAGTTTTTAATTCGGTCTATGGAGGATTGTCTAGTGGTATAAATTGCAGACCCCCCTGCGGTAGTGCACTCTTCCTGCCTTGGTGGTTTACATGGCCGCCTGCATCAGAAGCTACGCTGCGTATCGACTCACTGTCTCTCTCTCTCGCCCCCTAGTGGAGAAGCCGACTGCGGCAGAGCCCCACATGGTGGCCTCTCGCCTGAGCGCCAGCAGCTCCAGCTCAGACTCTTCCTCCTCCTCCTCGTCCTCCTCCTCGTCTGATACCAGCGACTCAGATTCTGGCTGAAGCTTGGCGGCGGTGAGGAGGGGCGAAAGGAACCCGACATAGCAGCCCGCTGGGGAGGAAGTCCAGCCGAGAAGGGGAGAAGAAAGGGGACTGAGGTGGCCGGGGGAGGGGGGGGGGGCGGCTTTCCCTCGTCGTGGGCCTGGGTCAGA
>JAABNX020000053.1:11152944-11173956 GCA_015163995.2 Mormyrus lacerda | reverse complement strand
TGTTTGTGTGTTTGTGTGTGTGTGTGTGTGTGTGTGTGTGTGTGTGTGTGTGTGTGTGTGGGGGGGGGGGTTTGGAGTATGAACAATAGGAAGAGTTGGAACCACTAGAATTCCTCAGCATCGTCACTGTAATGTCTAGGACTTGCACGTAATGTCACGCCTGGCCGGGGGGGTGCGGTGGTGTTTGTTTGTTTGTTTTTTCTCATTGCCAATCCTGTCACAGCTCCTGCCCCACACAGCTGGCTGACACATTACATGCCTCCCCAAGTCCTGTGTAGTGTTTTGTACCAGTTGCCCTTAAAAAGCAGCCAAGCTACGCCTAACCTGGGCTGTGCGCTTCAGGCTTCCTGACTGCTGTCATCGGTATGTCCTTTAAATCTGTGTTCCTTAATCCGGTCCTCGGAGACCCCTCCCCCCTGAACAGTTCACGTTCTTGCAAGGAGGTGGGAGGGAGCAAAAACATGGACTGCCTGGGGGCCCACCCAGGAGAAGGTTGAGAAACATTGCTTTAAGTGATACGCAGTTCATAGCTGCAGGTGAAGATCTTAATCCCTCATACCCCCAGTGATGAATGTTTTACTGTGTGCTGTTAGATTGGAGCAGGCAGAGGCCGCAGTGTGTAATCACGCTCTGTTAGAAATAGGCATCTGGAAAATGGTCTGATTTAAAATCGGCAACTGGCACTGCGATGCGGTGATGCCAGTTTGCCTGTTTTGTTTGTTGTTTAACTCCAGTTCCTCTGACTTGGGCCTGGGGTTCATCACTTGGTGACGCAGCATTGCCTTTTGCTCAGTAGACACCGTGTTCTGCATCCATGCTGATATGCACTGAGAGGGGAAAGTGAAGAATACAAGAGAGAGTTATGATTTTTTTTTTTTGTGGTATCTCCTGTCTAATTAGGAGGTGTATGGCGTACATTAAGTTTTATTTATTTTTTATGGTGAGTTTCTGCCGTGAGATGTTTTATAAAACCTTGCGTGAGTCGTGCCCTTGCTGTTAGGGGCTTGGGTATACGGTCACTTTCTTCTGAGAGATGTACATTTTGTGGGGGGGAAGCACCTTTTATTGATGGCGTGTAAATATTTCCTACATTTAAATTACGTAGCAGCATGTTTATACCAACAAGTGATTTCCTTTCCGTTTTCTTTTTCTGTAACTTTTTTTTCCTTTAAAAACTCAGCGGTGCATGGTTGTTATTTGTCTCGTTTTATTTTTTAAAACAAAACACCAAACAGAAAAAGTGCATCTCAGGCCGGTGTCAGATTGCCCGCCATCGGCCTGAGTGCCACACATCGGAAACCTTCCTTTGACGAGCTGTTCATCAATAAAAGGACGGAGTTTCTTCTCAAGTTGCGTTTTGTGTCTTTAGGGGGGGCTGCTGGTGTTCGTGCGCATGTGTGGAACTAGGGTGGTTAAAACGATTGAAGGTTAAAAATTCTCATGTCGAAATAATTGAACAAGTAATTCTAATTAACGTCTTTTGACCCTTTCATATGGACATACACCGTCCTAAAGTTGGTATTCCATGCAAAGATTAATCCAATTGATGCAAGAAGCCATTTATCCGTAATGCGCCTTTCCCTAAATTAATTTTCGGTGCTTTCCATAATAAAAGACCCCTTTCACTATCATCTGTTCGAACGCAACTCACGTCATTTATCTGCTCATGCGCACCTTTCGCGTTCCAATGCGGAAGCAGTACTGCTGTAAATCGGGCGAAATATTACACAAGACTCCCAGGCCACGTGCTTATTAAATTACACATATGAGATTAATTATGGCGCGCCCCCGTCGTATACATCCAGTAAACTTGAAGATGATAAAACTCCCGTATAAGGCACTTGTTGGTTTCATCATTTAAAGTGCCACGAAGCCGCTAAAAACGTATTCCGAGGGCTGCGGCCAGTTTTCAGGTCAATAAATATTTTAATTTATGCATTGCAATTCTTACTCAAGCATTTGCCGGTGATGATGAAATGTTTAACCGATAAAGCAGATTGGCAGATCATCATCATACCGGTACTCTTTGTGAATATTTCATTTTACGGTGTAAACGTCCACATCGGCACCCATTCGTGCAATGCGACATAAATGATCTGGACCGCGATCGCTTTTTTGTATTGAGAGTAAATAATACATTTAATTTACATACCTCGACAACCTTCAGTTGCAGCTACACGTATATGCCAAACATTTACCAAAGAAAGAATTTACTTAGATCTAAACTGCATTCCGAAATTTAACACGAAACGCTTGTCCGTATGCGTAACGTGGAATTTGGCGCCACCGCGTGGAAGTAAGGTGAATTTTCGTCGTAAACGTCACAAAGTGGAAGATCATGGCGGCGTCCTCCAGGCTAATTGCAAGACTGGCCGTCGTCTCGGGTCAGTCAAATTACTCTAAATATTTGCACACAGAACGAAGTATCTCAGCTTTATGAGAACATTGCATATGTACCTGCCATATGTCTTTGGGAATAATTCCAAATTCAAATGCAGTCACAACCGCATTGACCGACTCGTATTCTGGTGTATTTTAGTAACTTATCACTTGGTAAACTTTGTTGTTTTACCTCACAAATATACGATACAATGATACGCTTGATAAAATATTTTAATATGCTCAGTAACATATCATTCAAGTATTGAAAATGTGGTCGGAAGCTGTGACACAGCTCAGTACGTTTAGAATAAAAGGGGGCATTGTTTAATTTCTGCTTTGCGATTATTTTGAATATTGGTGCTATAATAAACCGATGCGATTTTATGGGCGACATCGCCTTAGATTAACATAACCATCTTAACATGGAAAAATGATTGACATAAAAGAAATAAATTATCCACGTTTTAAATGCAATTTAAATTTATTTTCAGTGACAAGGCGTAGCTGAGATCTTCGATAAGGAGAACGTAACATTAACCTGGCACTGCAATTACCAAATCTTATTCATTTGTATAACGAAACTCATTTGCATGGCGAAGTAGTCAGAGGGACGAGCAGATGTCCCTTCCTCAGACATTCGCAGAGGAAACTCGGACCGAGATTCCCAGACATACAGTCATATGTCCGCAAACACACACACGCGACCAGAGCTGCTGCCTCGTTTACGGTCACGTGGCCTCCGTATTTATATCTCTGAAGGGTACGCAAGCAAGCCAAGGGCGTCCTTGGGAACCAATTGAATGGCTATAGTGAAAGAAGGAGACAGCTGGCAACAGAAGGGGCTTGTGGGGACCTGTTCTTTAAACTATTTCAGACCTGGAGTGGACTCTGGGCCTAACCTTCCTGTTCTTTTTTTTTGACAGTAGAGGACATCAGTATCATGACCTTAGGTGGAGTACCTTCACGTTAGTGGTTGCCACAGTGGATAGTTTAATGTTTTTTAAGTCGTTCTGAACAATGTGATTATTCAGCTGATGAAGAAGGAATTGTTTTTCATTGAACAGTAAATGTGCTGGACCATGAGCCCTTTCATTTATGATGTTATGAAATACTTTCCATTGTACAAAATTTTATTGGTCTATAGTTTGTATAGGGAGTGACCATATTTGAAGGCAAATGAACATTTACTTGAGTCATTAACATTTACGGTCGTGTTGACTACACACTGTCTTCAGGAGGAGGCAGTGGCATCGGCCGGGCCGTCTGCCAGCGGTTTGCCTCTGAAGGAGCGTCAGTGGTGGTAGCGGACATCAGTGAGGAATCGGCCAATCGGACTCTCGGTAGCCTGTCACATGATCATCGGGGTCAGGAACACATGGCAGTAGCTGTTGATGTGTCATCACGAGACAGTGTGGAGAAGCTGCTAACCAGAATACAGGTGTGACTAAATACAATAAGAAGGGATTATAAGTGATGTTTTTAACTGTATGACTGTATGATGTTTAACCGTCTACCAAAGATGTTTTTTTTTCTTGAGTTATAAAGGTAGACCTGTATTGAGTTTTGTAAGATTTAAGATGTGCTTATATGGATAACCTGTCACAATGTGGTGTTCGATCACAGACAGTTGTAAATTTTATCCATGCTGTTAAGATCTGCTTCTTGATATCCACTCTTCATCCCCTACAGTGCCAATACTACCAGCCCCCCTCCATCTGTGTGTCTGCGGCAGGAATCACTCAGGATGAGTTCCTTTTGAAAATGGAGGAGAATGACTTCGACAGGGTTATCCAGGTCAACCTCAAGGTATCCCCAGCCTGTCCTTTCTTTGTTTCCTCCCATTTTTGTACTTTTGTTTTAAATATTCTCCATGTTGGGACCTGCTGTGCTCCTCTGCTACTTTAGTGTAAGACTCCGATGGAAAACAGAGATTAGTGATCTGCTAGCGTTCTATGTAAGATTATCGCTTTCTGTTCGGTTGCACAGCTGCTGCCGAATGTTAAGCAGACGCGAATAGGCATCATCACAAGGTCTGTTTCTCTTTCTGTTTCCCAGGGTACTTTTCTCCTGACTCAGGCCGTTTCTAAAGCCCTTGTCGCCAGTGGCATCTCCAAGGGCTCCATCATCACTGTAGGAAGCATTGTGGGCAAAGTGAGTCAAATGTCTTCGCTCTGGGCATCAACATGGGCCGGGTGAGTCAGGCCATCAGCGCTGTGCCGGCATTCAAAGGGAATCTGTGCTTTTAGGTGGGGAACATCGGCCAGATTAACTACTGCGCCTCCAAAGCCGGAGTGGAGGGGTTGACGAGGACTGCGGCGAAGGAGC
This sequence comes from Mormyrus lacerda, assembly GCA_015163995.2. Classification (NCBI taxonomy): domain Eukaryota; kingdom Metazoa; phylum Chordata; class Actinopteri; order Osteoglossiformes; family Mormyridae; genus Mormyrus; species Mormyrus lacerda. The sequence continues at coordinate 11,169,249 of JAABNX020000053.1, read as the reverse complement.
TGAGCGGGTAACAGAAGCACACGGTGCCCAGTCAGACTCCGACCCAGCTCGGTCAGAGAAGCCTGTGCGCAGGAGAACACTGCAGAGCATTAACACTTTAGACTAGGATGGGGCCTTTCGTCCTTAAACTAGGGAACCCTGACTGAAAGCAGGCGATTTGATTTACAGCAGATGATTTGATAAAAAGCTACGCATAATCGAGAAAGTAGAGTCAGCCTCAGCCTCGGGCCCCTCGCCTCCTCGTCCTGCAGGTTCGGCATCCGCTGCAACTGTGTGCTGCCAGGGTTCATAACCACACCGATGACCGACAAGGTGCCAGAGAAGGTCATCAGCAGGGTCAGGAGTCTAACTAATTCTTCAGATCAGTGTTTCCCAGTCTGGTCCTCGGGGACCGACAGCCGGTCCACATTTTTGCTTCCTCTGAGGTCTACATGCTATTGTCTCTGCCAGAAAACTCACAGTGGACTGTCTGTGGGTCCCTGAGGACCAGACTAGGAGACACTGGTTTTGATGGTTTTTTTTTCCTACCTTTGTTAGTCATGTTAAATATGCAGAAAACACGTCTACCTGAAAAACATGTTTATACCCAAACAAAGGAATCTGCATGGATAGTGCTGCACAGAGGTGTGCTAACGGGTTGTGTGTTGTGTGTAGATCACCTCCCTGGTGCCCATGGGGAGGATGGGAGAACCAGCAGGTGAGTCTCTGTGTGATGGCAGTGCATTGTGGGTACTCGTGTCAAGCATGATACCCTCAACTCAACGCCGCATTTCTTTTCTCCTGCTTATTCCTGTTTTCTCTCACCTGCCCTTGCCCACCTGCTCTCGGTAGAGGTGGCAGATGTGTGCACCTTTCTGGCTTCGGACGAGAGCCGCTACATCACCGGAGTCAGCATTGAAGTCACGGGTAACTTTCCCAGCATGTCTGAGACACGTGCCGTGCAGATGTCAGACCACAGTCGCTGTAAAGGAAGCACTAATCCTGAATGCACTGCTTGAAGTTCCTTTGTTAACAGCAGTAACAACTCTGTCGAGGCAAATGTTACTGTAATATACGTACAGGCTGTTATTATGGAGACAAATTCAAGTTTTAGTTGAATACTGTACATATTTATTAATAATAGAATATGTTCTTATTTTAAATCTGCAGATAATTAGATGTTGTTGTTGTTGTTGTGGTTGCAGGAGGCCTTTTCATTGGCTGAAATTTGACCTCGTCTCTTTGGCCTGACCAATGGAAGACAAGGATACAGCCTTGGTGCCTTTTTGTCTCTTTAATAACAATATGTGCACCTTAGTTTGCAAGTCAACTTGAAGGGATCTGTATAAATAGCTGTGTATCTATAATGAATTAAAATGCAGTCATATATGTTATGTTATATTTTCACTTTTCCTACTCTGAGAATAAGATTATCCAAGAACAGCAATGTAAAGGACTGACCTTCAGTGCTAAAGCAGACATTCGTCATTTCATGTGCTTTGGTTTCGCTGCCTTTAGAGGAATCACCTGTCTTGTGCCCTTTCTAACAAGGACTGCTGGGAAAGTTCTTCATAATCGGCCGGATGACTCAGATGGAAACTGCAGCATTATAGTCAAAGAGCAGTAACTAAAAGGGGGGAGAACCGTGACTCTCGATTGCACTTCACCGGAAAACTGATTTCTTTAGCGTCAGAGGTGGAGGGTTTAAGTTTTGATGGTGCTGTGTAGTCAGAGCTTACATGCGAATGAGCAGGTTTAGACTGCACAGTGACAGAGACTGAGAAAGTGCGTTGGCATGTGGTTTAATGAAGGACTTTGGGGGAGGGACAACAATAGGCCAGGAATGGACCGAGACTGTCAAACCTAAGGCCAGATAAAAGACCCAGACCAAAACAAACCCAAAACAAGTAAGATATCGCCGTTAAAAGTGAGGAACGTCCAGCTGGAAGGGATGCTAGGAGGCTGAGGGTAGATGCATGGCTGGGTGACCAGGTGAGTCGGCAGGTGGGTCCAGAAGCGGTGGCCTGGTCTGTGACAGTATTTTGGATAAATACAGAGTAAGTCAGCTTGGGTTAGAGGAGTCAAAACGAAAGTGTATGTGAAGAATGAGGCGTCAGTTTACTGCGGCTGTAGAGCTGCTATCAGGGAGAGAGCGAGAGAGGAAAACATGCTTCATGCATTAATGGGAAAGCAGGAAGGGAGAAAAAAAAACAAGGGAGTCGAGCAACTCTTTAAAAAGATTATATATTACAGAAACATTTTTCCAAATAATTACACACATTATAAAATACTTCTTTTCCCTTTTCAGCACCATATTTTGTTTAAACGTAGCCGTCGGTCTTACAAAACACAAACAGATCTTAACGGTGATATACCTTTGAGAATTACAGACAGTTTTTGAGCACCAAGGTTTTCAATATTGTCCCCCCCCTTCCCCACCCCAATAAAGCAACAAATAAAAAGAAGAAACATTTCCCAAAGCCATTTATTTGCCCATAAACAGCCCCTCCCCCGTACTGATCCCACATAAGCTCCCTTTCATTTATTTTTCTCTCACATGCTGTTCCCTGCTCTTCCCAGGAGTTTTAAAGAAGCGGTCTGCCCCCTCCCACCTGGTCTCTCCGTGTCCCTCCCACTAAGCTGCTGGGTCAGACCACAGCCCAAGCACTGGATTAACAATGAGAAATGACAGGAGCAGAGCGCCATCGTATAATCGTCACGATAACGACAAACGAAACAGTACAGTGGCTTACTGCAGTGTACACATCGAACAGCGGTCACCGTGCATAGTCCACTGCGGCCTCGCTTTTAATATACGTATTTGATCTGTCTTTGTTTGGCGAGAGAAAATTGAATGAAATAAATAAAGAGGAAATACCACATTTACTGCCATATTTAGTTGGAGTTTTAAGCACCCTGTATTTTTAAATAAATAAAATAGTATTTCTGTACATATGTTTGTAATGCACAACTCCAGTCAGAAAACTGATCATTGCAAGTTTTACACTTAGATCTGTGAATTTCCAAACGTTACAGTATTTGATCACATGAATGTAATTATCGCTTATGACACACACCCCATATGGAGCCCATACCCACATTAAATCTGATATGTTTTGATCCTAAAACGAGGCACTATGTCAACAAGCATGTTACAAAAATGTAATCTGAACTAAAACAGTCCTGACTATATCACTCCATAAGCCAAAATTGTTTTAGCACCCGAAAAGTTAGCTTGTTAAAATAGTGACCGATTCTTGACAGTGACGGTTTTAATCCTTTGTAACACATGTACAAAACATTATTATTTGGTACAATTTGCAAGGCTTAATAGCTTTGGTTCTGCAGCATTTACACAAAACTGTGTTACCATCTCTTACTGCGAATGCATGTACAGCACCCAAGCATGCTACAATACTGACACGAGAGGCGGCCATATTCCTGTTACAGATTCTATTCTTTAAAACAGCTCACAGAGGCTGATAGCCGTTTGGTGTCGCACCTCAAGTTTAAGCAAGCTGAGTAAGTCCTCACAGTTTTCTCTTCTGTCTTCTTGTTCCCTGTAGTATGAACTGTCACTTTTTGCAATATGGCTGACTGAATGGCTTTAGTAATATGTGGTGAAGCTGCATAATACTGAGTGAAGCCAGCTGTAGCCAGACATCAATGAACATAATATTCACAGATGGAAGACGTGGGAGTGTGAAGGAATTCCAGCGCGTGAGCTTCTGTTCCATCAGTTTGGTCTTCAGACTGTGTGGCTCCTCTTCATATTTTTGGATCGACTCTGTTCTTTCGGTCTCTACTTTTGAAACAGTGTAACTCCGTTAACTCCCAAGCTTTTCTCAGTATACCGTTCTGTCAGGCAAGACAGGAAGTGAGGTAAAGGAAGACTTTAAGTGAGAAATGGAGAGACGTGGGGAAAGGGGTTAGGGTGACAATTTGAGAGAGAAACAGCAAAACAAAGGGAGTAGTGAGAAGTATATCCAATATCGGGGCTTTCTCGAAGTTAAAACTTTGGGGTCGGCTGTTCAATTAAAACACTGTTTTATTCTGTTTTGGTCGGAATGCTATTTCCCTTCCTCAAGGTAGATCTTTACTCTCCGCAGCACGAGAGCGTACTTTTGTTCTACGTTTCTCTTCTTCTGTTGTCCATCTCGTGTTAGAAGATTTTCCTGGTTGTTGACTTCTGAGTGAACACATGACTGAGTGTTAATGCGTCCTTTGCCTTTAATGTTAGTAGGATCTCAATGAGTGTCTGTATCTGATTGTAGTGCATGTATTTGCCTACCTTGGTGTTCCTGTGTGCATCAGTGTAAATGAATGTATGACTGTTTAAATATGTGTGTTTTAACCCAGGAAGCAGACAGGTCCAACTTCAAAGCCAAATTGTTGGTTTTTCTCCCCAAAGTCTGAGATCTTGATGTCCAACAGGGGGAGCTGTTCCACCTGGGGTGTGTTTACCTCCAGCACCGTCCTGTCAAAACCCTTGCGATACTAGAGTGAGAGAAGGGGAGAGAAGTTGTTGGGAACAAGGTTAATTATTGATTTTCTCTCACGTTAATTATGTAAGTTAGAGTTTGAATGAGCTATTATGTTGCATAAATGTATTTTTCTAGCCTAATTTACCTAATGAAACAAAAGGCTTTACGCAGGGTCATGTAAAATGTGACATTGATGGGGCGGTGACACATGCAGTACAATAACTACAACAGTATTTTTGTGGAATTGTAACAACTATTATATGTCTGTTTTAGTGTGGGGACATTATGTAGCATTTCGTTGCTGCCAAGGTAATACCTCGTATGTCCACATATTATTATTATATATTATATATATTATTATGTGGACATACGAGGTATTACCTTGGCAACGACGATTTAAAAGCAGCTGTAGAATTAAAATTTAGTGATTAGTGTCAACACACCACACAGTGCGCAACTAAAAAATGTGTCCTCTGCATTTAACCCATACTGTATGTGACTTTCATGACATAGCAGGGGGCAGCTAATTCAGCGCCCCTGCTTGGGGATGGTACCTTGCTCAGGGTACCTCAGTGGTGACTGACTGGTGGGGGATTCGATCCTGCAATCTTTCGATTACAAGTGTGCTTCCCTAACCATCAAGCCACCACCGTCCTTAATACAGAATAGCTCTTAATAGAGAATAACCATCTTATTTGCAGGGTAATCTCATTCGAGGTAATAGCTTATCAGAGTATCATTAGCCATTAGATCTGTAAGGACTTACAGAGCAGCCATCAATGAGGGCCTTGATGTAAGGGCTTGTCTCATAGCCCAATTCCTTTTCGTCGGCTCCCAGGAATTGCAGAGCCCTCTTGTGGCCGTCTTTGGCAGTGCGGTCAGCCCAGGCCACAGAGCGGTGGCAGTGGTAGGTGAGGTTCTGTCGGGCCTGGACGCTCAGGAGGCGGATGAAACCCAGCTGCACCACACCCACAGGCTCCCCGTTGGAATCTACGTAGGAAAACTGGGAAATTGGAAGAAGAAGCCCTTAGCCCTCATAGTGAACGCTGCAAAATTTACTGTAGTATAAATATGCATTTTTAGATAAAAAGGACAAATTCTCACTTTGCTGCCTGTTGCAAACTGACTGTACCAAGAGCCAGGAGTCTCCTTAGACCAAACGTCCAGCTTTACCTGAAGTTGGGGGAGACAGGGAGAGTTTCACAGTGCGTTGTGTACTGGATTAGAAATGTTCTGTTGATCAGCTGCACCTGGGTCCTCACCGAGTCGCTGCTCTTGCTGGGGTACAGGCAGGTCTCGCCACCAGCGGTGAAATTGCAGAACACCTTGAAGGAGTCACGAGAGCAGCCCTGGTTCGGATCAATCCAGTATTCGCCTGCACAGGGAAAAAGAAAGCGTCAAACTGTCCTCACAGATTACTTACATTCTTGTTCTTCTGGTTCAGACATCACAAATCACAAATAGGCTTGTTATAATACGAACTTCTGATTTTGACAGAGGACTGACTGAAATTAATTATTTTATCTGATGTCTAAAGAACCTAAAATTATAATTCCAATGAGTGGATCCTTGCACCAATGCTGACCTTTTGCTTTACAGAAATCTAATTTCAAGGGCATAAAAAACACCCAAAATGACTGTGTAATACAGTGTGTAATATGCATTCTTTTGAACTGCTATCATGTGAATGAAAACTAGAAAAAGAAAATCCTGATGCCGAAAGTCGCCTCTTTTCCCCAGACGTGAGCTGACTCCTGGCCGCAGATGTACCATCTTTGTAGTCTGGCTGGCTCAGCTTGAGGTCCTGACAGGTGCGAGCGGGGCTGTCCTGAGTGCCCAGCGGGAAGCGCATCGTCTCGATCTCCTGCCGCAAGGAGTTCAGCGAGCCGAAGATCTCCTCCATGCCCTCGCTTCCCATCACGAAGTCGTCACCGGGCGAGTCGGCGGGGATTTGGCTGGCGTCGATGGAGCGCTTGGACTTCTTGGGGATCTGGATGGGCAGGGGCTGGATGACTTCCCCAGGGGGGCCCTTGGGGCAGAGAAGAATCAGCAGGGTTACAAATGCTACATTCACACATTCACACGGTATCCCTACCCGCTCCTTACCATATTGTGAAATGTGTGATAGCCAGTCCAGGATGCATACAAAACAAAGGATGCATTTGAACTAACTGCTGAGGGTTTTTATCAATACCAAGTACGCAAAGATCATACTTGTAGGCTTGGCCAGACTTGCTAAGTTGTCTCCCAAGAACGAACTTCGGACGCAATGAATCATGGGGTTGATGCATCCATGTTATTTGGAGCGGGGTAAGAACAACATACGGGGATTTTTACCATCTTCTGTACTTCTGTTCTTAGTATTAGAATTGGTCTTCAGCAAAGGAAGATGGATACGCGAGAACCCAAGTACGGTGAAGTGTGCATATTGAGGCAGGATACTCACTGGGAGTCCCGGGGGGCCCTGGACACCTTTCTCGCCTTTGGGTCCAGCTGATCCCTGAAACACACATAGGAGGCGTCAGCATGTATGTCAGCATCAGGGGAAAAATCCACTGCCTGTTAGAAGTACAGTGATTCCCCGCCTATCGCGAAAGTTAGGTCTCAGACCCACCAGCGATAGGTGAAAATCCGCTATATAGAAAGACCATATAACTAAACATTTTTTATAGTTTAAGCCTTAAATTGTAGGGCTTAAAAACAAAATGAAAAGTTCACAAAACGTTTGCTCACAACAATCGGATCACAAGCAAGGCACACGATATGCAGAGAACTGTGATACGTTGGGGAAAAATCCACGGCGCGATAGCTGAACCTCAATATAGCAGGGCATCTGTACTACAAAAATTTTTGAAAATCAATATTTGAAATATAGTACCAGTCAATAGTTTGGACACACCTACTCAGGTTTTAGTTGTACCATTTTCTACATTTTTGAGTAATTATCACCGAAAGACATCAAAACTATGAAATAACATATAAGGAATTATGCACCAAAAATCTTGGGGGGGCAGCTCCGTGTGTTGGGACTCAGAAGGTTGCTGGTTCAAATCCATGGGTGAACAGAGAGTTCCCACCATTGGGCCCTTGAGCAAGGCCCTTAACCCCAATTGCTCTGAGGACTGGCTGACCCCATGCTCTTCTCTAGTTTCATGAGGTGGCCTCCTATATGCTGATCACTCACTGGCTGTTTTTCCTTCATTCAGCTGGTCAGACTCCTCCAAAACCCTCTCTACTGGGTATAGGTCAGATGGCCAGGACGTGTGATGTAACACTGTATCACTCTCCTTTATGGGCATTATGGCGTGTCCAAGCTTTTGACTGGTAGTGTAACTCATACCTTACTGCTGAAAATGGCTGCATGTTTTTTGCCACGTTTAACATTACCAGTACTGTTTGTTGATGGTATCATCATCATGATCTATTAAGCTTTTCCTCCTGACAGTACAGTATAAGGAGGAGTACTCACTGTAGCACCTTTAGCACCTTTCAGACCTTGAGGACCCTGTAGGAGACAGAGTACATGAGTAACAAGATAAGGCAGACATGCGGGGGGGGGGTCCAATGTTCAACTTCATAGCAGTCAGCAGATCAGAAATATTGGATCACATTAGATCAGTGACCAAATTGGTTGTTCTGCTGTCCAAAACAGGATTTTAAGGGATCTGTTGACTTGCCAGTGGATGGTTGGTTGGAAGACTACACAGCAGGTGGAAACCTTATAACAGTTGGATGGGGAGGATGGAGAATCAAGAGGTCACAGGATGTAACAGAACTACTCACAGGAAGACCAGGCGGTCCGGCGGGACCCAACGGACCAGTGCCTCCAGGGATTCCCTGAAATAGAGTGGAATATCATGTAGTGATACCCATCGCCCAGGGGAAGAACCACAGTAATGGTGACACCACCAGGTCATGCAAGTACTCACTTTGCGATGGAATGAGTACTTTTAATTGGTGATGAATGACTGCAGTTTATATATTATACATATATTGCTACATTTTAGCAATTCAAGACTTTAGAACAGGGTTGGGTAATTTTATCTGAAAAGGGTCTGTGTGTATGCTGGTTTTGGGGTTAACCTTTCAAATCCAGGTGTGAGGACTCTTCAACCATTTAAGAATGAATGAGAATTTATTATCATGTACAGAGTACAGAAAGCACGATGAAATTCTTACTTGAGTACCATCTCTACAGACAGGACATACAGTATAAGACTTCAGACAGAACATAGAACACATAATAGTGCATAAACATACAGTGTCAGTGTTGAAATACATGTTGGAGGATGCGGGCATCGATCCCACTACCTCTCGCATGCGAAGCAAGCGCTCTACCATTTGAGCTAATCCCCCTTCCTCTAATTAGTAATCTCATTAGGGAGTTGCAGTGAAAACACGCACGTACAGTGGCCCTTTTTGGAAAAGATTGCCTACCCCTGCTTTAGAACATACGTGATATCGAATATGGTGGACTACCGATTTCACATTCAAGGCAAGTCTATATTTATAAACGGTGAAGGTGCGTAACGTGAGTGTTTTATTGGCCGCTATGTATAGATGCTTATCAGAGCCATGATGCTTATGGGTAGTTTTGTTTACTCACAGTTTCTCCCTTTGGTCCAGTTGTCCCTTGGGGCCCTGGAAGACCTCTATCACCCTTCTCTCCTTGCTCTCCTGCGGGCCCGATGAGACCAATCAGACCCGCATGGCCCTTCTCGCCCTTCGCCCCTGGCTCACCACGCAGGCCAAGCAACCCCGGGGGTCCCTGCATGGGAGAGAATGTCGTGGTTAATACTCACTGATCTCTGAAGCACTACCGCAAAATGACACCTAAGCGTAACAAATTGAATATTCAGTGAGCGATGGCAGGAAGGAATAATAAAACGAGGCAAAAGGCATCGATACGACATTCTGAGGATTATACTGCACTGAGGCGGCTGTTCTGGACTTACCATGGGTCCTGGGGGGCCTGTTTGTCCTGATGGTCCTGGAGCACCTTGTTCGCCCTAATATGGGAGGACAGACATAAAGAGATGGACGGGTCAGATGCACATTGCTCATAATAATAGAGCAGTGTTAATGGTATGTGGTTAATGTGTGTATTTAGCGTTCGGGTACTGCGGTTAACGAGACCTTCATTTTGCACAATTGCAACTCACAATAACACCAACGGCGGAAAGAGATTAGGAATGACAAAACAGAATAGTCATAATGTTACTATGGGGCCCAACGGCTCTCACCACAGCTCCTGGGAGTCCCCTCAGACCCTCCGGCCCTGGTTTTCCTGAAGGGCCTTGTGGCCCCACGGGGCCTGTCTTTCCAGGGGCACCAATGGCACCTGAGTCTCCCTATTAGCAGAGGCAGATTGTTACTCAGTGGTGCGATAATTCAAATTGCAATTGACTTATTGTTTATATTTGATGTAATTATCAAGTTTGCTAATCGCGTGTCTTAACTTGAAATTCATTCGTTCAATTCGTAGATTTGATTAAAAAGCTTTTCGAGACAATAACAAGATGGCTAAATCCAATACACTGAAATCAGTCAAGTGAGTGATATCATTCAATGGGCCATGGGTGATAAATATTAACCCTTTAAATCCTCACCTTGCTGCCTTTCTCTCCTTGACGTCCCTCAGGGCCTCTTGTTCCCGGAGGACCCTAGGAAACATACGATAAGAATTAAACATAAACACATAAACATCTAAGCATAGTATGGCTGTAACGATCACTACCATTTATGTCTTTCAGAAGATTATTACTCGCCAATATTATTTTAAGTGCTTTTGGTTGAATACTATTGGGAAACACATAGCCTATAGTAGCTAATGATATTACCCTCTTTCCAGGGGCACCGGGAGGTCCGTTTTCACCAGTGGGCCCGGGAGAGCCCTGATTGGGACAGAGTCAAAGGGTCATTGAGCTGCACGATCACAAGAAGACATCACTACAGATACTACTGTATACCCATCAGTTATTTGTAATGATAATGATTAACAGCATCAGCTGCTGTGGGTCACTGACCGGCTCCCCCTGTTCACCGTCCTCCCCTCTCTCTCCCTTTGCTCCATCTTGACCCTGAAATACAAGCCGTTCAGTTGCTTGAGGGAGCACATGCGTACCGTGAAACTCAGAGAAGCAAATATAGCTGCATATATATTTTGAAGAAATATATATAATTAAATTCAAAACAGTAACAGCTTATGTCTTCCTGATTTTCAAACTGTTAGACCTGATTTTATTTTGTATACTTTTTTTTGTATCATTTTTCTCTTCTGTTGACCATGTACAGTAATAGCTTGATTATAAAGACTACAAACAATGCTGTAAAATTGTACTCACTATATTGTTTAGGAACTTGTAGTAATTGAAAGATTACCTTGAGTATTTAGTCAGTAACAATTGAATACTACTGAATACTCACTCTTGGTCCGATTTCACCAGTAGGGCCAGGATCACCAGGGAAACCAACAGGGCCCTATGAAAGATAAGCAAATCAAATGGCTATAGGTCAAAACGCAATAAAAACAGACATTTTAGTATTTCTTCTGTGTTGTTATCCAACTACCAACATGGTTGTCTGTTTAACATTTACGCACTGGGTTTCCTTTCGGACCGTCGTCTCCAGTCGGGCCTCTTCCACCTGCAGGACCGGGGGTTCCTGGCTGTCCAGCCTCTCCCTTCTCGCCACGCTCTCCACGAGGACCCTGCCATTGGACATGTATGCTTAACGATCAAACTGCTCTGTGACATCATTGGCAAAGAATAGTGAGCCAGCGCAGTAATTATCTTAGGCCAAACGATACTGTTAGCCAGAGTAACAAGAATTTATATAAAAGCAATGTGTACTGAAGACAGCATACAAGGCCATTAGTTATTACTAATGAAAAAATCGGGCTGCCAGTGACAGGCATTTAATAAACAGCTTCTCACTTTCTTTCCAGCCTCCCCTGGTACTCCTGGTGGTCCAGATTCCCCAGGTTCTCCCTTTCGAAGACCACAGGTAAGCAGTTACACAGAGTTTACACACACTCTGGTAGTCATTATGTACTGGTAAAGACCAATTACACATATCTCTACAGATAAATTGATTTATGTACGGCACATGCAAACATGAAAATATACATAGGTCACAGGCATGTCCTTACTTTCTCGCCTACGTTGCCAGGGTTACCCAATCCACCTGGAGGGCCTTGAGGACCCTGAAGAGGTAGAAGAAACATACAATGAACTCCCAGACAATTAATTTCAATATTCTCCAGTGTATTGACCAAAACTAACAAAAAAGTTTAGTTCTATAATGGTCATTTTAATAAGTGCTATTATGAAGTGCTGCTCTGCTAACCTTCTGCACCTGTTACCATACTGTAATTGAAAGGCTTTGTGAGACTTACATCTGCCCCATTGGGGCCTGCAGGACCACGGGGGCCAGGCGGCCCTGGAGGTCCCTACAGATGACAGATAAGAGATGAGAGAAAAAGAAAGCAACATGACTTTAATGAAGATATTACTATCAATTTAACATAAAAACAATGGAAGCACTGGACAGAAGAGGAGGCTGATTGGCCTGAAGAGACACAGTCACTCACCATTGGTCCCCCATCTCCTGTCTCTCCTTTCTCTCCCGAAGGCCCTGGCAATCCCTAAATAACACATTTTTCAAAATAAAAAACCATAGTCATGAACAAACTTAACATGTGATCTTTATGCAGACAAGGGAATTAATAAAGACAGGGTCTGTGAAGCGAAGATTGCTCTTGTCGTAGGGCAAGAGGAACCCTGACGTCTGACTCGTTTCATAGGTACCAAAGCTTTGCCTGCAAGGTCGCGGCTTAAGGACCTGATTAAATCAGCGGCAGCTGACATTAACCTGCAGGCCAATTGGTCCCGGGGGCCCCGGGAATCCTCTCGTCCCCTCGTCTCCCTTGGCTCCAAAAGGTCCCTGCTGGCCCCGGGCTCCTGTCTCTCCATCAGCACCCTGGGAAATAGGAGGCAGAAAACATGTTGTCATAGCAATCAACGACCCAGTGTAACTGGGCGGATTTGGCCGTCTTGAGGGCCACAGCTAGGCAGATCTGCTGGTCCCTCGGGTAATATATTAGTGATTGTTTAATGTAATAAAGCTCTAATGGATGTAGTGCTTTTTTCTATCTGGAAACAAATGTCACTACCAAGTGGTTTAATGTTTAATGCTATAGTTGTGTGCTCTGTTTTACACCTGATGGGTAATGTTTAAATTACAGTGGCTCATCTATCACTCGTGTATAAGTTTACATTTCGTCTTAGCTTAGATTTCTATCTACCAGTTTGACTGTGACAGTATAACCCATACCTGCCCGGAACACTTCACTTAAACTATTCTACTGAAATAAAATATAGCTTTACGAGTATATGATGGTATTGAGAATTATACAGTCTGAATTATTAAAGAAAAACAATGCATGTTTGAATGGTTTTATGCTACTAATATTAACTATTTATATAAGTCATACCACTAGTTATTTTGCCTTGAAATGCTATGCTGTGGATGTGACCCTCATCTATGAACAGATGAGCAGGCGTCTGCTACACTTACAGCAGCTCCTGGCTGACCGACTGAACCCATAGGCCCTGGTGGACCAGGAGGACCCTGTAAACGAAACCAAGAAGACAACAGCAAAAGCTGAAGGAGCAGGAACAATGCCAATATAGACGGATACTTGGGTTTTCAATGTAAAGAGTGGCATTTGTCTATTGAAATGCAGCTGGATACTGGCAATATGGAAGGAAAAAGGAAGTGATGTCACTCACGTGTTCTCCCTTGTCACCTTTGCCACCTTTTTGGCCATGCTCTCCGACCTCACCCTGCGGTAACAAAGATTGCACCACATCAGGAATAAAAACTGCCTTTCCTTTGGCAGCAGGTTTATGAATGAACTGTCTTCCGGTTTGACAGTGCATGCTCTGCTAGCCGCACGTCTCCTGAAAGCATTTGCTCTTCACGCCTAGAAATGGCGTCAGACAAATGGAGAACAGAAAAGACACAGCCTCACTGAAATGACAAGGACGTTGTTTTGTTAAACGCCAGTCATTGCATTCTCTTAGAGGTCCGTCTCTTTGTGGTGCGTAAAAATGCAACGGCATTCTTGAGTGGAGCAGGCCAAAAAAAACTTGGTGGCCCGAGAAATTCCCACTCACGCTCAATCATCAAGCTCATCTGAGCATGCTCACATCAAGGATCGTCACCTAGTCCATTTATGGACAAACCTGTCAGTGGCAAAATGCTTTGACTGGGAAAAAAGCTACGCAGGCTATATTTTAAATACATGTCCGTAGTAAAAATTGCATTTTGATCAAGTGTCTGTCAAAATTTTCCATGGTGTTTCCATGGTTGACACTGATAGTGATGATTAAGATCAGTTATAAACAGTGAAGCGCTTAGAGTATCATTACAAATGCAGTGCATGATCTAGTTTAAACTCCTGAGATAACTGGCACCCCAGACTAGGTGATCTGTACTGGCCTTGTCTCCATCTTCTCCAGGTACTCCAGATGGTCCAGCAGGACCCGGAAGTCCCACTGGGCCTTGAATACCATCACGACCAGCAGGACCAATCGGACCTTTTTCACCCTGGAAAGACACAAACCCTGGTCAGATGGGGTAAATTGAATATAACATAAACACTACATATAACAGAAGAAGTACTCACAGGAACTCCCTTCTCCCCTGCGGGGCCAGGGGGACCCTGGGGGCCAGGCCTTCCTGGGGGCCCAATGGGACCCCCGGTACCGGCAGGGCCTCTCTCACCTGGTGAACCCTGGGATGACCGGTGACATATGAGTTACAGACATTCACATGATACCTCAATGTATGGTCATGTTTTTTGGACATACGTCATTCTTCTGACTGTAATGAGTTTTAAAATGTGAGTTCATAGCAGTCACTGTCTCTAATAAGTAAACAAACATCACACAAAGGGGGTGGAGGGTTAATGCTTACAGCTGGTCCAGGTGGTCCGGCTGGACCTTCACCTCCTTTGAGCCCTCCACCTCCCTAAGAACCAAAAAGACAACAGTTATAATAGCAGAATATAAATGAGTGAACTGCAATGGGTTGGCGCCCCATCCTGGGTTATTCCCGACTCTGGGATGGGCTCCGGACCCCCTGCGACCCAGAGTAGGATAAGCGGTTTCAGGAAATGGATGGACTGATGGATAAATGAATGAATCTCCCTTAGCGAAACGCAATTATTTTTAGTTGCATGTAAATCCTGAAGTCCAGATATGATCAGAAAATATGCTAAATAATATTAATGGTGATCTCAGATGAAGAAGCTTTTGCAATTAATTTAAACGATAAGATCTTAAAGTGTCACTACCAACAAAAAGTACCATATTGAAGCTGAAGGTCTTTTTTGCACGTCATTTGAAGAAGTAAACAGTAATGCCAATCATACAATGCCTACAAAACAGCCACATGAGTCTTACTAAAAGATTGGCACAAACGGTTTTTAAATAGGACTGTGTGGGCCAGACTGATGTCCTCACCGGTGTGCCAGGAAGTCCCCTCTCTCCTGGGAAACCTCTTAGTCCAGCGGGGCCATCCTTGCCTGAAGGCCCAGGGGGACCAGGGTCACCCTTGGTTCCCTCCTTCCCTGAAGGCCCAGGAAGCCCCTGTTCCCCAGGAGGCCCTGGAGGGCCGGGGTGGCCGCGCTCGCCCATTTGGCCAGTCTCTCCAGAGGGTCCCTGGAAAAGAAAAAACATGCAAGCATTTCCCTTCATTGCTGACATGGAGCTATGGAATGATTTACAGTCAAAGTGAGACAGCTGAGGTTGATCACTCCATGACAAAACCCATGGTTAATTAATGCAAATGACAGAAATGAATAGAAAAAACCAGGGGTGGGCGATCTAATCCGCAAAGGGCCGGTGTGTATGCAGGTTTTTGGGATAACCTATAGGTCAGCTGTTCAAACCCAGGTGTGAGGACTCTTCAGCCAATCAGTACTCTTATTAGTAATCTAATTAGGGAGTTGCAGCGAAAAGCCACATACACACCGGCCCTTTGCGGATAAGATTGCCCACCCCTGGATTAAACTTTAATTTAGATTAATTTAGCCAAATGTTCCAATTAATAATTTACAAAATTTGGATGTGAGAATTGATACAGAGCACTGGGAAGAATTATAACTGAGTTCTAAACATTTATAAAAGGTGACTGGATAGCATAATGAAACGTAAATGTGCACACAGTTGCAAGGCTGTACTGTAATCCTGCATGCACATTTACAGGTTTAACACGCCTCTGACAGCACAAAACAGACATGAAAACAAACTTTGTTTAAAACCTAAATTCCTTGCATATAATTGAATTTAAGCCTACAAAAGATGTTGGTGTAAAACTAGCTAACATCACATGACAAGAATTAAACATACCTGAGGGCCAACAACCCCAGGAGGTCCGGGGGGGCCAGTCTTTCCTTGGAAACCCTGAGGAAGAAAAACGTAATTAATGTTCCTGATACTGACTCTAGAAGCACAGAGTTTAATTGATGAAATGATAATGAAACCACGCTAAAAACATACGAGCTGTGCTTTGAGCTACGGCTCAAAAGAGTCACAAAGCAGAATGCAAAGAGGCAGAATATGAAACGCAAATATATCTATCATACCGATCTCAATTTACATAAGTAACACATGTCTAATAGTTGAACTCATATATTAAATGTTACTAACCACATAAATAATATTTTATGTCATGGATCCACAACTCTAATTCGACGCCTAGTTTGAGAACAATGTCACATTAAAAGGAAAACTGAAAAAGACTTACAACTTCTCCTCTCTGTCCAGGGTGTCCA
>JAABNX020000053.1:11123787-11134194 GCA_015163995.2 Mormyrus lacerda | reverse complement strand
ACACACACACACACACACACACACACACAAACACGTATATGCACAGGTGGCAGTGACATTACACGTACATGACATTTGCGCGATGTTGACGCCATTGCGGTGGACAAGGAGGGAGAGTGTGGGGCACACCAGAGAAAGGAGGTGGGGGGCAGGGTGAAGGCTGATCCTGATGCTATTCAGACTGAAAGGGGCTGCCAGGGGATAGAGTCATGTGATACCATCGCAGTGGCCATGCCTTCAGACTTACACAGACAAGTCCCTGAATCAGACAGACTATGGCATACCTGCTAAAAAGTTTCTTTAGTCAAATATCCGAGGTGTTCGGAGGTAGTATGATGTTACAGCCTCCCTTCACCCCATCCTGCCTCCTTACCGTGATCGCCCCAGCTTTCCCTCCTCTCTTGCTCCCTCTTTACCTGCTCAGAGGGGACCTTCTCGAGCGAGGGAGGGGGGGATGATGGAGAGAAGGGTTTGCCGGTGGAATCTTCGTAATAAGGGTATTCATAGTCATCCTGCCTCTCCTCAAAGTATTTGGTAGGGCGGGGGGACACAGAAGGGCAGAGATGGAGAGGTAGCAAAGTCATGGTAAAAGCAGATGCACATACGAAGGGGGTAGGTCAGGAAGGGGGTGCAGGAGTGAATGTGAGGTGAACCACATGGGGGAGCAAACAGAGGAAATATAGGGAAGAAAATGTAGATTGATTAGCATTAGCCATGGCTGTTGTCTATTAAAACCTGTTGGGCCATTGAAAGTAGTAATGGGAGTAAAGTGACTTTGGGGGGGTGTTTCCACGAAGCAGGATCACTCAATTATCTGTGTTAACTTAAGCTAGAAGTCATGATCGTCCAATTGGAATGCTCCTTATAAGAACTCTTATTGGACGATCATGACTTCAAGCATAAGTTAACCCAACTGAGAAATCCTGTTTCGTGGACCACCCCCCTGAAGTGGGTGGAACTAGCATGTGCTGTCAGTCATTGTCAGGTTTAACCCAGTGAAAAATGGGTTATAATGATCAGTGACTGAAGGACACACTAATCCCCAGAGGTAGAAATTTCAGGGCCAGAAAGTAAAAATCCAGACCAGGATTTTGTTTCTACCAACCAGTTGAGCATGAAGAGTTACAGTCATATAGTACTGAAGCAGTTGGTTGAAACAAAATCCTGGTCTGGATTTTTACTTCCTGGACCTGAAATGTCCACCTCTGCTAATCCCACACTAATTTCTTCCACTGCTACCTCAGACAGGCTCTCCATAGTTTAATAGGAGCAATCAGCAAAAGAGACACATCAATGAATAAAACCACAATGATTTATATTCACTTCTGCCATTTATTCAGTAGCATCAACATGACAAAATATCAGTTTCAAGCAAACAAGGGCTGGGGTGTGATTATAGACTTTTGAAAAAGGCCAAAAACATGTCCTCATCCCCTGGTTTTTGAGTTTTTATTAAAAAAATACAAATTCAAAGCGTCATCTGATGCTACTCATATTAAGGACACTGCCAAAATGATGGGTCATATTCATCAAACAATTTCTAACCTTTTAAAAAGAAATCTTAAATTACTCAATATATAATTAATGTAAATGTTTTGCTATACAAAATTTTGATTCTTTAAAGAATGGTCTGGTATTTCTACTATAAATCTGTTTTATTTGAAAGTTTCAAGGATTTAGAGCCAATGCATGTAAATTTTTTTAGTTCCACGGGGTAGGAGACACTTTGGAATGCTGTATGAATATGACCCACTCAAAAGAATATTCTGAAGCAGAAGCCATGTGACAATAAGCCTCTGGATTGCCAGAACTGTGTGTAGCAGAATGCATCATGACTACAAACATACCTCTATACAAAGCTTAGCATGTCTTCAATATCTGGATATTATACATCTATAAAAATCTAGATCCTATATATATATATATATATATATATATATATATATAAACATGACTTGTGCAGATGCCTCTATTGGTTTTAGATTTGTACAGTATTTTTCCACACTATTGCAAGTTGTGCACATAAGACAACTTGTTATATTTATCTGCAAAAATGTGTTTTGAACAATAAAGTGACCAGTCTCATAAAATCTAAATTTTCTTCTGTTGTTCTGTTTTTTTACATTTTGTCTACTCTTCACAATGATGGTAAATATATCAAGTAATGTTATGGGCTGATCTAAGGCCATGCACAACCTACACTGACAAATTCATATTGATTTGGTCTTGGGCTTCGGCCCTCAAAGTGTAGATGCTGATTGACCTTTGAGTTCCCAATGAACATCCCAACATTAAGAGTGTTTTTTCCCATTTTATTTATTCTGATCATGATGATCATGCATGAAGCACAAGTGGAAAAACAGCATAAGCAGTCAGTTTGTATCATGCTTTCTCTCATGTTCCTGTCGTGCTTTCCTCTCCTTTCTGAAGCAGAGAGCTTTCCATCTAACTTAAACATTAAAATGTGATTGTTATGCAGAAAACAGTATGTTGGATAAACTCCAGGTCATAAAATATTAATTGGATGGTTACATCATCTCCCTTTGTGTATGGTATGCCTCTTGGGAGTCCTTCTGGTGGCTCAGGACTTCAATAGAATGACAGGTGAAAGAGAGCGATACAAAGCACAGCACGCAAGCGGAGAGTATTCGTGGGAATTTTACTTACACAAAAATGTTCTGAGGGCAGAACAAAAAAATGATTGGTTCAGGAAGATAGCCAAACACACTGTAGTGGAGGTGGGTCTATGCAACTGTAGGAGGCAGGACCAAGACATCTGATTGGTTGGTCCTGCCTCCACTTGCACTCACCTGCTCTACTATTCGATTGGTTATTTCTCTGAACCAATCATTTTTTGTGAACATTTTTGTGTAAATTAAACTCCCATGAGTGCAGAGACCAGGACTTTGATGACCCTGAAAATACCCACTGATAAATCCTAGGCCTCCAGTGTAAACATTTGCGGGTGTGCTATGTTGATACTGTGGTATTAACTTACAAACAGGGAGTGAATCTCTAATGCATAGGGGGGAGACACGGTAGTTTTGTTGTAGGGCATTATTATAGCCGAAGAGATACTCATATGCAGATGGGATGGTGGTGTGGGATTTGCCATGGGGCATCACTCACGTATGTGTTGGGGTCCTGCGACTGAGTCTTGGGCAGTGGTGAGTCGCAGTCGGGGCTGTAGTGCTCACAGAAGTCATAAGCAGCTTGAGGGTTGGTCGCGATCAGCAGCTGCTGGATGTCGCCCTGTGCACAAATAGCAAGAGAATCAACCTTTAACGGCAAATCAACATAAATATACAATGCAAAACATAGAGTATCTGGAAAAGAAGATTTACAACAAAAGTGGATTCCAAGAAGGGTTACTACAGCAATTAAATCAACCAGACTACAAAATAGCTATCATTTAAAGTAATTATATGCACTTCTGTCAAATAGCATACTATGGCATAATCCCAGGTTAAAGGCAGGCGGCTGCTTCTGCAGGTAGAAGTGAACTGAAAAGCAACTATAAAGCCCCCCACCTCCACCTTTCAAGATGCCTTCTCCAGCACTTCTGTCTCTTATCCACTCAACACGATATTAATGTAATTAACCTAATAAGGACCAGCTGGATTAATTGATAGCTTTTGAAGCACATGGCTGGTGATCACATGCCAGAATATGAGTGACTGTGCCACTGCTGTGGCTCACAGCTTATATAAACACATAATACCCTTTTGGGCAGTTAGGGGAAAGGGGACAGTTTTTTGGCATCACACTGGCTGCCTTCTGACCTGGAAAACCCCCTCGTCGTGCAGGCGGGCCCCAAATACAGTGATGCCTTTGACATCCAGTACAGGCTTATCACTGCGTAGCAGGGGCTTAGTCATGCGCTTCTTGCAGTCCAGGATCAATGTCACGTTCTTCTTCTGCACAGAAATAGCTATGCGGTGCCACCTGCAGGACAGGAGGAGGAACAGCAACACTGTCTTATACTATGAAAAAAAGGTGGTGTGCATACATGAGGCAAAACTGTCATCGAACTTATACTCATAGTTCTGAAAACAATTGAAATGCATGACACCAAAATCAGTGAATGTCTTTCTAATGTTTATAATATTACATAATTACATAAATGGATATCACTCCATTAGAGCCCCCTGTGAGGTAGGGGCTAGAGTCCCCTAAGGAGAAAGTGGATGGCCATACGTTGTGGTGGTATTTTTATTATTATTATTATTATTGTTGTTGTTGCTTATTTGTTTGTCTATATATTTATTTATTTTATTCTATTTGAATGTTTTACTTATTGTTATTTCTTGTGTGCTTATTTCAATTTCTCTTTCATCTTCTAAAATACCTGTGAAGCACTTTATAAATTCTATGATTAAAACAGTGCTATATGAATAAAGGCTGAAAGCCAATGAGCTTTCACACACAATCGAGCGAAGCAGAGTTTGTAGTGTTACTGACTTGCCGTCAGCCAGGTTGATGCCCTTGAAGAGCGGGTAGTCCTCCGGGGCAGGCTTCCGTAAATGGTCCTCGTACAGGAAGATGGGGGAGCGGCCCAGCTCCACGCCCAGCTGCTGCACGCCCTGCTCACTGTAGATCGACAGCAGGAAAGCCTGGAGGCCTGACTGGGCCTTCACCAGTGCCATGATGGAGAAGTTCTCCGGGAAGTGGCCTGGACAGGAATTAGAATTTGCTTGCATGAGGATAAGATGCATAACGGTTCGGAGAGATGGGAGGGAGACCTGGATAGGGATTGGGTGACATCACAGGCTCGTGGGTCTATCTCTCATTCCTCTTCCTGTGTTCCACCCCAGATGAAGCTTTGGTGGACTGGTGTCTCTAAATTGACCCCTGTGCATGTCCCCTGAGGCATCCTTTTCAGGGCTCCCTGAGATGGCAGTGCTTAATTTGTAATTCAGAAGGTGCCGGAGCGTGAAAGGCAAATGAGAGCGCACAAGTAATGAGGTGGCCGCAGGTCCCGGGACAAAAACTTTCCGGCAGAATCCGGCATAACTTAAGTATTGCTGGAAGGTTCTGGAGCCCCCTCTTGTAAGCACTGCTACTGCTGCACTACAGCTCCTCTGTTTGTCACCTCTGTTCACCTTTGGGAGACACTACAGTCCATCTCAATAATTGCTTGTACTTTTATGAGTATGTATAAGAAGAACAATTGTGAACAGAAGACAAATAAGAGCAAAATGCAAGTGGAAGCCCAGGAAACAATGAGATTATTATATCCATTTACATGCTCTTAAAGTTAGGGGTCACATACAGTCCTGTTTTCAATAGTTTTCTATAGGAATTACCTATAGAAATACCTAATGTTCCCTTGAAGGCTAAAGCCACCTATCACAACACCTGAAAAGTATAACTAAGGCTACTTTCCACATGAAACCTGTAGAAATGTTTACATTTTTATACAGTAGAACATGTTCCCACAAACAAACACATCCATCAGCTTTAAATTAAGCTGATTACCAAATGGATTATGGTACAATAGCTAAGAACGTAATAAACAATAACAAAGAATGACAAAGTGTGAATAAAATATAACATAAATATAATATCAAACATTATCCATGGTATTGGACACATTAAAACCATGTGGCATAGGTAATTCAGTCTTTAAATGAGTCAAAAAAAAATATTAATTAACAATCTCTTGAGGTGCAGTCAACTGAGAATGTCCTGAGAGGTGCCATGCAGCTCACCTGAGAAGAGCTGCTTCGTGGGGGCAGAGATCTGAGCCTTCTTGGTGACACGGAAGGCCTGGTCAGGGGAGCTGGACCGGCGTGAGGTACAGAATCCTGGCACTTTACGCACCCCCTCAGGGAGGGAGGGGAACTGCAGCACGCGCAGTACGTCCACTGGGTCTGGGGAAGAGAAAACGGACCACGGGGAAGGTCAGGGGTCATCACCATGACTATCGGCTATGTGTCTTATGGGTGGCTCTGAATACAAGTGCTCAAACTAAGGAGATTAATGTTGAAGATAGGAATAAGCTGTTCTTAGATCAGGCAGGTCCTGTGCGCTACATTTTTTTAAATACATTTTAATTGTTATTGCATATTTTTAAATAAATCTGTTCAGCACTATCAAAAACACTTCAGCATGCTAAAACAACAAAGAAGCAACTCCGATTTTTTTTTTTACCTTAAATATTTAACCTTAGAAATTCCTGAGTGACACCTTTCAACAACCTTTTACAATTTATAAAATATTACTCGTGATGACATAAAGCCACCCAGGGCAGACCTTCAAGTGACTGGACCCTGAAGAACCCCAGCAGACCCCATGATCAGCATCTGCCTGTGCGAAATGTGGTGGGAGCCTGCTTCGGCCAGCTGCAGGCATCGTTTCGCCCAGCTGCTGGCATGCCTGGCCACTTCAGCTCACCGCAGACGGAGAGAGCTAATGATAGGCCATGACATCAGGCTGCACGCTGCCCTCTCCAGCTCCGCATTCCAGTCTCAGGCGCATCCAGGATGCTCTATTTTGAAGCCTTCATTTTAAAACTGCCTTTTTCCCTGCACTTTGGAGTTCTTCTCATTAACCTGCACATCCCGCATCAGCAGGCCGTAAATGCAGGCACACTGAAAATAGCTAAGCCCACCTGCCACTGCCAGAAGTTCAAACTGGGGTCACGGTTCAGCAGGTCAACATTCCCACTACTTCAAAGCTTTGCTTCACTTCTTAAGAACATGTCATCCAGGTCACACACTGATGGGCCACCAACTGTTTCTTTAAGCAGAGAAGACTGGCTTTTATCGCCATGTTTATAAGATTCTCTGTCAATTTTAACATCAGAGTCCTATTAAAATCTCAACCCTGAGACATAGCTGACAAAAGAGAGACAATGAAACTCTGTGCTCATACTGCAGCGATACCAAGAACGTTCTCAGGTCTAATTTTACTGTCATGCACAGTTTAATCAGACATTCATACAGAAACAATTGAACTACAAACGTGAATAATCTATTCATCCATTGGGAACTGTGAAATTTAGACTAAAGGAAAATATTGTTCTCATGTCACATGTGTTTCTTCCTGGAGTCTACAGACCAAGACTGTTGGTGCCTCTAAACTGGTGTGTGACTGTGTACGCATAAGCCAAATAAAGTACTGGAGTCCTGGCTGGTGTGTCCCTGCCTTGTCCCCTATGGCTTGAGACAGGGCCCAGGAACCCCTGTGACCCTCACCAAGATATGTATTTGGAAGTTGGATAGTTATATTTAGTCTTACTAAGTTTGTCACCGAAATTAAATATTCTTTAATGACAGTGAACAGTTTAATGTATAAAAATATCCTGTAGAAAGTAGAACTTCCCTGGGCTATTTTGAGGGACAATTAGGTTGATGTTGGAAGCCAGGCAGGGCATGAGCGGACCAGGAGAAAGTGATATCGCAATGGTACATTAATCCTAAAAAACAGACGTGACCCGGGGGAGCGATCCAGACTGCCGGCTGAATATGATGCTATCAAATCCCATTAGTGTGCAGCACACAATGTGCACCTCTGTTCCTTGCCTGTTCACTTCTGCCCGCCAACTTTTCTACCAGAAAAGTAGCAAGTATGGAAAATGCCTAATGCTAACATAAACCATACATGCTGAAAACTCAGAGGGGTAGTTAGCCACGTTTCTCCCGCTTTCTCTTTGCATTTTAGCTATATGCAGGAAGCACGCTCATCCGCCGTGCCTACAGACAATCTCACTAATTCCAGGCTTATAGAGAAGAGAGCAAGCGTTTCCCTAGAAATACAACTGACAAGAGGCCAAGCTAATCTATAATTAGCAGATGAAAAAGGCCGCATGTGTCTTTACGGGAAAAGTGCAGCTCACTTCTGTTTCTTGCCATTCTGTCCACCAGATGAGATGAGAATTTGTATACATTATATGCTTTCTGTATAATGTATGCTACATCTAGGAATAGCATTAAAGCAGTATTGTCAGAAAGATCATTTTTTGATGCATAGATAATTTTTTTCTCATCAATCAAATGAGAAATAATAAAATAAAATATTTTTTTTCTCAACAATCAAATATCACAGGAAAATAGTTTCGTACACTCACAACACAAGTGAAATTTGGAATTTCTGAAAAAGGTACAAACAAACTTTTATTTATCAGTCTGACAACATTTTTTATTAGATGGTCATGCAGAATTATGCACTAAACAAACAGGCTCAAGCACACACCACCAATAACCACAAATAACAAAGTCTGATCTAAAATCAACTCCAAAATAAAGGCTTTCCTACACCAAATATTCCACTACACATACAACTCTTGCATGATCACACATTGTGTGTACACAAAGACCTTATGTGTAGATTGGTAGCCCAATAGCACACGGTGAGAAAAGACTCCTCACACACAGACTGATTCAGCAGACCATGGCTCATTGACACCACAGGTTACTGTGAACACCCGTTTAAACTGAAGCAAGCTCAAACAGTCCTGTAAAATTCCCAAAATGCTTCCCCCTTCACCCTTGTCTTCTGTAAAGGGCCTTCCTAATTCTTTATGACACCTTAATGCAACAATGTTAAATATCAGAGACACAGACCACATGACACCTTGACCTCTGACCTCTCATCTTCACATAAACATCCATTTATGACTGAATGAGGGAGAAAGTGCTACATAAAATAAAGGAATTTGAGATTTTAGTTGCGTGGAAGAAGACGGAACATTAAGGGAAGACATAAACATACAAAATGGCAACTTTTATAGAAAGTGCAGATTAAAACAACCCAAAATGACGATGGAAGGGTTGTACTTTCAAACACAAGGCCAGGCATGAATTCGGTGTGTCCTCACTTCTCTATCGAAAGCTCAAGCCGACCACAGTAGCTAGGCGTGTGTGCGCTGCTCAGACGGAGGGCTATAATTCACGTTGCAGCTCTCTATTTATCCTGTATTTATGATGCCGAAAATGTGCACAGACAGAATATCCATCAAAACAAATCCCACTTTAGAAAGGGGTTATTAAGATGTATATAATATATATTTAATACCAAATTTCAGCATATCAGTAGGCGAAGTTTGGCTGGTGCAATCCCAGATGTGGAGGCAAAGTTCTAGACATTTCTAGCAGGTTCTTTAATAATCATTGACTGCAGTCTGCAGGGACAGGATGCACACGCATCACATCTTTCAGATTTTTTTTTCTGGCCATGTTTTTTTTAGACAAATATGATGTGAAGAAAAAAGTCCTTCAGCACTGCAAACAAAATAACTACAGTATCGTGTTTGTGAGGCTGCATTATAAACACAGAACAGTGTTTTGATTTCATGTTTATTTACTTGGTTCAAAGACAGTGTTGGATGGTAGTTGAGGGCCCTTAAAGGAGCCCTAGGACCAGTCACACAGGGTTGTCCAGCCATGAGAACATGGGACAGCTTTGAACCAAAAAAGACCCCTGCCTTTGTGTGATTGATTCAGATGAAAAAGCAATGAAAATGTCAGAGATGGGAAGCAGGAAGGTAAGTGGACAGAATGATTCCACCAGGCAAATGTAACAGCTTCTCAAGATTCATCTGAAGGCCATACTAGCACACTATCTATAGGAAGAGGCTGGAAACAGGACATGACCAATGGCCTCCATTGCCATTAAAGGCAAAAGTAAATCCGGAGTGCCAGCGTGTACCAAGTTGCTGGTCTGTTGGGGCTCCCAACCGCAGCACTCTGCACACAGGGTGGAGGCTTTCACCACAAGTTGATTGAACCAGTTACTTCATTCCCTGCCCAGACTCATGCTGAAGCTGAAAGGTATGGAGTGGGAGGGATCAAAGCTAAGTGGGGGTCGTTGGAGTTATATGATTGAAAGGGAAACAATAAATTAAAGATAACGCTCCATGCTGTAATTAAGGCAATTTTTCATAATCACAAGCAATTCTGTATATTTTGTAGTGGAAACTCCCATTTCAAAACTACCCAACAATTAAAAATGTCTATGAAGAGGATTTTTTTTCAATAAGAACAATTATGAAATAAAACCTTAAGTGTCAGACAGAACCATGTAGAGAATTTCCTATTAGAAGAAAGCAAGCAGTGTCAGCATTTTGCTGAAAAAGCCCCCAAGCAAAAAGTTCAGACTTTTCAACAAGACCCACTTCTCAATGATTATGACATCTATATTTATAGCATATGATGTGTGATATATTATAGCTAAAAGTACTTTGTTCCTGGCACATCTCATCTATAGCAAGTTTCTAACTTTTACCTTCTGAGATTACTGCTCATAGTGCATCTGAATCAAAACAATAAAATCTAACCTGAAAGCAGGTATATGATTCCCTGCAAGTGACAGGAATCTAGGCCTCCAGACCCCCTGCAACTCTGAACTGAACAAGCGGTTTCAGAAAATGGATGGATGGATGAATGGATGGATGGATGGATGGAT
>JAABNX020000053.1:11108787-11123687 GCA_015163995.2 Mormyrus lacerda | reverse complement strand
GCATATTAAATAGAGTTTTAAAAACTGTTCAGGCAGAATTTCATGTTCTCTCTTCTCTTCTCTTCTCTTCTCTTCTCTTCTCTTCTCAGTATGATTAGTTTTATTTTGCTCAACAAATTTCACATTCTAATGAAACTGCTCATTGGAAATATAGCAGTTTGAGAGATAGAGTGAGAATAAGATATGGAGCGCCCTCTGGTGATGGAGACGGGGAACTTCATTAATAGGAGCAAATGAGTGAAAGAAATGGTAAATGTTGAGCAAAGAGGCAAGGGGAAGGGGTATGTACTGGAAATGGGTGCTGAGAAAATTATAGTAATAGCACCAGTGAACACTTGGATGTCTGAAATTCCCTACTTGATTAAATTTAGAGTTAAAAGCATAAATCAGACCAAAACAGATACATACATGCCACCTGACCTACACACTGAGCTAAATACACAGAATGGGGAAGGAAAAAACAAATACGCAAAAAACCCGTATGCACCCCCTCTTTCAATATGCCTATCTCTCACGCACACGCATTCAACCCAAGACAGGCACAGTGTTACACTAGGGGCGCTAGAAGCCGGACACACAAACACAAACACTCACACACCCAGGCCAATGTATGCAGACGCGTCAGGCTACAGCTCGACTGCACAGTGCTTCCTTTCACTAGTTATGTGACTTTAAGGCAAAGAGGGTGTATGTTAGCAAGAGTGTGTTATGGTTAGCATTAGTAAGGCAGACTGTTCTTTTACAATGGCCTCATTGAAGTGAAGTTGAGAACATTCACGTTAAAAAAATATCCCTCAACTAAATTTTCAAGACAAAAAAATGTTTTCATTCCCCTGTCTTCTCTTCTGTTCTTAACAGGGAATTATGTCCTTCTGTCCAGTTACAAGAAACTTCCAAATTAATGTAATATGCAAAACTTTCCACATAGTTCCACCAGGAGTTGTCCAACCTCACCCATTAGTATAGCTAAGCAAAGACTTTGGCATAGTTTGTTAAATGCCCAGGTCATACAGCTGGAGAAAAGTAAACCTCCTATTTAAGTATGTCATGCATTTATCACAGTAGGCACCTCAAGACCGAGGTAGTAACTATCCAGAGAAAATGTCCATCTTTCCACCAGCTTAGACTGGGCATTGAATTTCATGATAACCTTATTATTCAAAGACAAGCATTTGGCTGCTGACATACACACTAGAAAAGAGAAACGGGGAGATACTCGGCAGGTTCTTATACAGAAACACACAGGCCTTCATATGACTGTAAAAGGTACTTCAGGGAAGTGTCACGGCTACGTGAAGCTCAGAAAAGAGCCGCTCCGTTTTAGAAATGAATTGTCACAAGCCGAACAATACAAAGCTGATATGCACACTGACACACTAACGCATTCACTCGAACTCTCTCCCTGATACGCTCATGCGCAGACCACCTTACTACCGTATAATAACTTATTCATTAAAAAGGAAAATATTTAGATTTCCGTCTCCAAAATACACACGGGAGCCAGACCAGAAAAAAGCAATCGCTTCTGAAATCTAAAATCGGAACATGAGCCAAAAAACACACCGTTTGTTAGGAAAGTCCACATTCTGACCGTTGCCAGTCGGTATATATGCTTCAACTGTACTCTTATCATATCTAAAAAAAATAAATCCGTCAAGTGATCTTCGGCATATGCCCAGTGGAGCAGTCAGCAGTTGTGACTGGCATGCTGGTAAATCTTACCAAACTCACATTGTGTACCACTACTGATTGAACCATTATTCCGATTATGAATATGTAACTGATCTTTTAAAATGTTATTTAATAAAAGAATATTACTTCAAACAGTTTGCTGTGAAATTGTATAATTTATTGAGACAAAGTCATAAATAATAACAATAAGATTAACAATAAATAAAATACAGTAAAAGTGCTTTAGCTCTTCGTTTAAACTTATGAATAGTGCCTCTGTGTTAAAAATAGCCGAAAAGATGCGATCGGGAAGTGACAGTCTAGCGGTCAGAATACGAATTGCACCTCTACCTCGCAATCGTTCCTTTTCACGGAATTCATCGAAAAACTATTACAGCCACAAAGTTTTAGTATGTAAAATATTATCAATTATACATGAAAAACGTGAAAAATTTGTAAATATGGCAATGTGATTTGTTTTGTGCTTTAATCGTGAAAAAAATTGAGTCAGTTATGAGAAAGCAATTTTATAATAGCTTTATCTTTATCTATTTGTTAAATTTAAGTGTCCCTGATTCTATTTTGACCTAAATACTAGAACGCTAATTTATACGTTTAAATAATAGATTGGGTAAATTGTATAAATTGTACTGTCCCATTCTTCACTGAATTCGAGAAGATCATTATCCAGAAACAGCGACAAAAATGTGTTTCATTTTTAAAATGCAATGTAATTATATTAATCTTGCGTTACTGAATGTCATTGCGTGTATTTATGCTGCGGTTAAAAAAGTGACAGGCGCACTTTCATATAACCCCAAATGTAAGGCTGTGTATTAGACCCGCACCGTCCTAGCCCATGGCCCCCATCCCTGGAAAAAACGCTGCACTAGCTACCAGTTAGAAGACACCCTTTATTATAGGATGAAGACTATTTATTCACAAAGTAGTGAAACATACGAATACAAGGATTCTTTGAGTTTTATATAAACTCGAATAAATCTAAATAATAAAAACAAACAAAAACTTGTGCCCAGCGTTTGTAACTGTAAATATGCTATATCAACTCCTAGCTGGCAGCTTGCTGGCACGCATATGCAGTATCTCAGTCCAATTGCTATGCCATAAGCAGATCAGAATGCCAAAACTGAAAAAAGTGTTTTAAAAAAGAAAGAAAAACAACTGATGCATTTACGATCACTGGAAATGCCAATGATTTAGCACTCAGCTGCTTATTAAACTTCATTCACCTGTTAATTCCGCTAAATAACTGTAACCTGCTTCGGGAAGTCAAGTTCCGTACCTGTTACAGACGCGAGTAAAAATCAAGAGGTACAAACTGCGAAATATATTTTGTTACGTATTGGATGCATTGAAATTGAATATCATTACATCTTTTTTGCTGTTAAGGGTCTTACCTGCATGGATCACGGTCGCGTGACACAGTACCAGCGCCACAGTTACCAAGGTGACAGATGAAAGGTCCACGAGCCAGGGTCTTCGCTTTTTCCGAAATAAGCATTCTTGAATATCCATTCTGTCTGAAGGTGATTGGCGTCTAACTGTGGCTGTCAAGTTCTGATATTTTAAGTGTCACTGTCTCACAGAAAGTCAGTCGATGTACTTTCGACTGAACTTCCTGTGAGGTGAAAAAATAAAAACTACCACTTTGAAATAGCTCACAGTTGTTTTTTATTTACAATAATTAGCTAAAAATAATAGTATGGGAAATAAATATTTTATTTATTATTGAACGCCTAACGCTAAAGTCCCATTGAATCAGAAAAGTGGATATGAGTACCGAAAGCGGAGAGAGCAGAGAGAGACTTAAAATGACACTCTCTCTCGTTCTCTCTCTTTCTCTCTCCCCTTCTTTCTCCCACGAAAAGTGAAGAAGCGTGTGGGTACGGACAGAGAGAGAGAGTGAATGAGTGAGAGTGCGGAGAGAGGGAGGGCGCGAGCTCGCGTGCGTACTTGCGCGCGGGGTACACGTAGCCTACGTCTTTAAATGACAAGAAAGCAGGCCTAAGAAAGATAAGAAATAATGATGCAAAGTGGTTAAATTGTGATTTTATTTTCGCTTCAGTACTATCTGCTATTGTTTATTTATAATAAGCAAATTATTATTTGGCTTGTCTGTATTAAGGGATGTACAGAACAAACAACTTCAACTTCAGGGTTTTATATAACCAGTCACCTGTGTCACTTTCGTACCTGTACTTTCGTACTTTCTATTCCTGTCTTTGTAACCGTCGTCTTTATTCCCCTCGTAATTCCCGTTACAAACTGGAGATGGACGCCCCCTAAATATGAATGTTTTGTATGTCTGTATGTACGTACATTGTTCATAGATCTACCTGATAAGACAATCGGACCGGGTAGAACCGGTGGGTCCTTGGAATTAAACGGATCTTGGCGACCAATCAGCGAAGTCCGGAGTTCAGGGGCTCGCGGATCCTTTCCGTTCAGACTGTTATCCACGCCTCCTTTGACGCACCCTATTGGATGTCGCACCCCGCTTGTGCATCCAGATAGGTCAAAACCTCATAGCGTAACTGGAGAGCCAGGTGCCGCAAGATGAGGCCGATAGGTGCACAAGTGTAGCGTTCAGGCTCTCCGGAGGAAGATGCGCGTTAGAATTTGATCTTCAGCCGTAGAATTAATGAACAACGGTCAAAGCAAAATTCCGACAAATATACAGTAGACAATAACGCTTAAAGCATTTCTCAACGAAAAAAGAACTTTAAACAAACAACAAAAAGGATCTAGCAGCTTCGCTGCTTTTTTATGCCTAATAATGCAATGCCTCTATAAATAAGACGCACCAAAAAGCAGTTCAGCAAGATCATCTTAATTATGCAAACAAACGTATGTTTATTTGCATGCATAAATTATGTATTTTATGGCTGTTTGCCACGTAGCAGGAAAATCACCTGTTTTTTTCATATTTTCCATTTATTGCCGTAGAGCTGATTCTTGTTTATACATTACCAAAGCCTTAATAACTACACCCCCTGCAGTGCACATGGAGTGGCACACATTCACCCCCTGAATCATGTACATATTGAAGAAGAAACCTATTAACCACATTGCTCCGGGTGATTCTGTTCAGCAGTGACACTTCCAGGAATTAAATGTCAGTCAGCAGGGAAAAAAATCCAGTTTGCATTCTTATGGGTGCAAGAAACTCTACTTTTACAATTTTCTTCACAGGTGGGAGACTAATGACCACTTCATGCACAACTGAGCTTCTGGACTGAATGATAGTCTGGGTCACATGTACTTCTCCATACCTCTTCAAAGCTAGGTGTAGAGAGAACTGTCACATTAACCACAAGAAAGCACCCCCATCCACCATGACCAATCTCCATTAAGATGACAGTTCAAACTAAAAAATGTAGGTTTAAAATTTATTGCTGTAATTCCAGTATAATTATATGTCTTTCCCTCACACCCGCAGACTGTTTTTATGTTCTTGGTTGCAGATGTTTTAAGATGTGCTGTGTATACACTGTTCAGTGACGTAACTATTTTAGTAATTATGTATGAATTTAGGAGAAAGAGTAAGCGGCCAACAATTGAGCCGTCGTTTGATGTTTCATGTCCTTCTCTCAGTCCGCCTGATTCCCTTCATTCTGTACATTTTACGGTGATCCTTCTATCTGCTGTTTTGTTACGCCCTCCATACATCGGAGTTTAATTCAACAATTTTTAGAAGTATGGAACCTTTAGCTTCTGCCAGTTGGTGTGAAGTAGAGGCATTGTGGGATTGTTCATCTCTAGAAGTGAAATCACCGGGCTTGGGTTTTATTTTTGATACTATGGCATTCAGCTATAATTCTCAACCAAGCACTCTTGCCCCCTAGGTTTCAACTGCTGAACCCGCAGGATGTAAAAAGAGAAACTTGGGGAGAGCCACAGCATGTGTTTGTATAGCAGAGCGCCAGACACAGTCGCCTCTGTGAGTCTCTGCACTGAAACAGCATAATTGCAACTTTCCCAGTTGTGTGGTTCTGCCATAGACACAGAGCTGGATAAGGGGATTAAAGGCCACGAGAGAAAAAAACAACGGTATGGAGAGAAAGAGCAAATGGGAAATTATGACATCTGTGAGCTGGACTGCTGCTTTATAGCTCTGCTTTCAAGGAGAGACGCTTTACTTCAGAAACAAAGCAAAGCATTTACCTCGAAATGAAAGGTACATTGACACGGACCATCCTGTCGATTTATTATAAATCAACAAATCAAAGGTGAAGACTTAATTCTAAAGAAAAAGAAAACAAGACACCGAAAGAATGAAAGCTAATTAACTTTCCCATATTTTATGCTTGTTTGGATCATAAATGAAAGCTTTGAAACACACTAATAAAATGTGTCCATCCTTGTTATTAAAGCCTTTCCAGCTGATTTGAAGGTCACTACAAGATGCGCAATTCGCGAATTACTGGATAATTCCTAACACGTGGCATCTTGGAATAATGGAAGCTACTAATTCATCCTTTTCAAATTAAGGCCTTGCCCCAAAATCAGAGGGTCTCCCAGGCAGGATCTACCACCCAAGTTTTTACACACGAGCAAAACAAGTGCATCAGCAGACCACCTGGCAGCACCGGCATCAACCATGAGCAGCACTGCACATGACGCGCCAGCATCTGAGATAAAGCAACCGTGGGGTTGATTGTGCGGCAGCAGCAGGGGGGTGAGATAGTACGACTGTTTGCCATAGAGACAGACACAGCAAGTGCTTGTGGGAAGCCCTGCTATTTCCGAAAAGGAGGACCTTGTAATTACAATAAAGCAACCATACTATATAGCTGACTTCCTTGAAAGCTCTGTATTTTACTGGGCAGGGCTGCAAACCATGCATACACACCCTACTGGCCACAACACACTGAAATAGATCAGAGAATAACGAGGCGGAGTGGGGGGGGGGGTTTCACGCACTGGTGGGGGTTAATTCGGCACATTAACTTTAAGTAGATTTCACTGCATGCTGAACATAGGCTCTGTTAAGTCAGACTGAGAAGGAATTTGTGAGGCGAAGGAGATTCAGAGCGAAGATCGTGATTTTGGGATATGACCTAGCACACACCCCTAAGAGAAACACCTAAATTACAAATAAATATCAGCTCCCAAGGAAAAAAGTTCCCATGTTGGGGTATATGTGTATGTGTGTGTGGGGGGGGGGGGCGGACCTGGCTGCCACTGTATAACTGGTCTCTGTGTGACTGTAATGTGTGTGTGTGTGTGCACAGGGTGGGCGGTGCAAGGACAGCATGCGTCAGTGCATCTGTAGGATCTGTGTTTGTGTACGTGCATGTATTCTGGGTGCCTTATATGCATGTTTGTCTCTATGGTTTGGCAGTTGTGTCTGTATGTGAGTCTAACATTTTCCATCCATTAAACCCGGTTCAGTAAACTCACAGGGCATTAAAAAAGCACCACTCACAATTAAAGATAATTTTGCCAACAACTTAAATAGCAACGCTTTTAATCAAATTCACTACTATTAATAGTGGTTGGTTTGCTGTAATATAAAGAAGCATATACTTTTGTACGACTTAGTCACGATTGTCCTTATATGGTTATTATAAGGACCCCTGAATGCAGAATGCAGGCTCATTTTCTTGAGTTTGTAGGCTAATGGCTCAATTAGGCTCAATGCGTTTTTGTTTTTTTTTACATAGAAAAATACGTCACAATAGTCTATGCAATTTTTAGTGCACAGTTTAATGTCAGTCATACAAAAAAATCTGACAGGAGACGAGGTGAGGCGGAGCTGTTATCGTCGGAACATAAATGTTTAAGCATAGTGGTGACAGAGAGGTTTACTGGGGACACAGAAGGTAAGAGGGACTTTAACTGGCAGGTTGGCACGGAGGTGCGCGGAGGTGGGGACAGAGAGAGAGGGGGCACGGCAGGAACGTGTGGAAAGGTACAGGGAGGAAAAATCATAGGAATGAATAGGCTGAAGGAGGGGGGAAGTACAGAAGTATTTGCAGGGAGAGAAGCTATGAATGAGGGCCATTGATGGAGAAGGTGAGAGGGATCAAACACTATTTGTACAGGGAGATTCCAGAAAAAGAGAGAGGTGGGATAGGAGGGTGGGGGGGCACTCCCACCGGCCCACCAAGGGATGCCCGTCCCCGAGGGGGGCCCACAGCCCAGGTCTCCGAGAGCCCACAGGTTTTCCAGAGGATATCTTCATGGACGGCCGACAGATGACTGAGACAGCATAAGGGCCGGCCTCACTAAGCCAGCCGTGACTAAGCCGGTGAGCGAAGGGGCCGCCACGAAAGGCAGCACGCGGTGGCGACCGGGCTGGGGAGGGAGGCTAACACGCGGCTGGGAAAGGGGGCGACGGCCAGCGCTTGGCAGAAACGTGGACTTCACGGAGAGGGCGACACAGGGAAAAGAAGAGGGTCATGAAAAGCACAAAGCGAGGGCGATGTTCAGGGCACAAGCAGACTATGACCCAAATTAGCTACGTCTGTCCTATTTTAAAGTTCTTAAATAATTCAGTCGCCTTTCCTGTCAATCAAAACATGCTAATATTTCAGCGTTTTTCTGTGAAGAGCATGTCTAGTTTTGGGTTCTGAATAATGTCAGAAATACTTACTTTAATTCTCTTTGTACAGTGAAACTGCTGTTTCAAGTGTATTATGCTAAATCCAGTGGAATTTACCAAATCTGAATTAAACAGTTCAAAAAGGGTAGATAATCAATATGTAGACAGCAGTGTTTTCTCACTGGAAGATCTTGGCATTCAGTTTTGGAAGGATATCCTTAACATTTTATAATTCTCTTGCTACAGTATTTGTTTTGTTTTGGTTTTTTTTTGGTTCATCAATAGTTGTCCCACTGTAGCCTTAACTTAAAATTTCAAGTCAAGCACCAAAGTATGTATGACAATAAGGATCATGGACACAAGCACTCTTCGCAAGGTTGGGGGGGAGGGGGGTGGTCTGCTTAGAACGCAAATTCACACATCTGAGAGGTCAGGTGGGGGTGCTACGCTGACATCACAACACAGAGGTAGAACCTGTGCCCACAGGGACGTAGCTACCTAACTCTGACCTTATTGCTACCAGAAGATCCACGTCTACAAGCACACAGCTTCAGACCTCAGCCGACCACCTACCGAGCCAGAGTGAGGACAGAGCATATCAATCAGGTACCTCAATTTCAAATAAACAGTCGTGGATGCATTTGTAGTGGGGTGAATGGAACCCCAGGATGGACCGGTCTATATTAATGGAAGGAAATAGGACAAGGAAAAATGGAATGTACCACTGAGGTGTTGAGGAGGGGGCTGGGATGGCAGGCAAAAATTTAGCAGGAACAGAAGGGTCCTTTGTGAGAGAGGAAGAAGCAGAGACACTGAAGATATGAGTTTAGAAGCACAAGGAGAGGACAGCTGGCTCAGTGACTGACCAGGGCAAAGGAGATCTGTGGGCCTGCAACTCTGACCTGGTGAGCCCCTGACACAGCGGTCCCTCTGCCCCGAGCCATAACAAAAATGGCCAATCTAATCAGTGATAGAACCAACAACCAAACAGATACTGAAAACAACAGAGAAATTCAGAACATCTAAGCTCTGTTTTTTCTCTCCTTCTTCTCCACTGGCGAGGCATCAAAGAGGATTTGCTGGGTTGTATCCGGTCTGCAGTTGTGCATTCAGCCATGGGTAGTTGTATAAATAAATAACAATAACATAAAAGTACCCCTCCCTCTCCAGTCTTCCTTCCCGTCGTTCATTCTTTGTTTCCTCTCCTCATTTCAGCATGTTTCCTGCTGATGGGGAGGGGCTCCTCTTTGCCGTCACAGGGCAGGTACCGTGCGGCATAATAGCTAATAGCTGAGTCTACCGTTGTGACGATGCTGAGGCACATCGTCACTCTCTTCTCATGGCAATGCTGCACAACACTCAGTATGCAATTGATATGCCACTTTTACTTCCTATTTAATTTCATTTCAATTCTGATTTTGTGTTTGTTCTCCAAAAATGTTTTTTGCGTTACACCCTTGACAACAGCACAGGATAGAGGGACATGAGGACGCATTAGGAGGATTATACTAACTAGTTTTAAAATTCAACAAAAAATTAATGGTGAGTTTAAAAACAAGCAAGGGGAGAGGAGTATCCACAGGTTCACCAACCCTGGTCAGCTGGCTGGAGTGAGATTTTCAGTGAGACAAATCTGCACACACATTTACATGTATGTAAGAGTTTTATTACCTTGTAAACAGTCTGTATGGTTTGCAAACCGCCCCGATGCTTTTGTTGTAGCTAATTTTGGATTTATAATAGAAAAATATAGATTTTCCGTAACATTTCTTGCATGAGTGTGAGTCTGAAAGCGTGTCACACCAGATGCGTGAGAGCTGGCAACCCTGCATCCACAAATGAGTAACATTTAAAGCTGCCACATGTAATTATACTATTTTCACCTGTGTGTGACAGTAGTAGTAGAGATAAGCAGGTTTGTTTCGTTGCATGCAATGTTTTTGGATTGACATTCTATGTATGTGTGGGGCTATTTGTGTTCATGAAGGGTACCTGGGTATCTCTAAAGATTAAAGGCAGTCCCCAGGCTAACTAACATGCCATCTACCAGCAGTTCATGCAGGGGAATTTTACTTGACACTGCCTTAAACAAATGCCAGTGTGTAACCTAAAAGGCATTTCTTATGCTTGATACGCTGCAATAATATTAATCCAGAGAAATCAAACATTTTTGAGGGCAAGTTAAAAGAAGGTGGAATTTCAACTGGAGGATAAAGGCTTCATTTATGCATCACCACACCTGGGGGGGGGGGTGGCTGGCTGGGGGCGTAGGGAGGGAAAGGAGGAAAGAGGAGAGAGAGCAGAGTGAAAATATGGCACTTTATAAGGATCCCAAGACAAGACTCACAATGAATTCTTGTATACTGCTCACAAGTGAACTAGAAAACCAAAGTTTCTGTTAAACTACAATTTAAAGCTCCAAAAAAATATATAAAATAGACGGAAAGCACACTTACACTGGCTATAAAACTTAATTTAAACAGATACCTGACATAGCCAACATTTATAAAGACAAGTCGTTACATTTATCAAATATAAATACATTTTCCGGGTAGAGACTAAATTCACGGCGTTTATAAAACGGACTCCACCACCGGAGATGTGAAACAGAGCCGTTATTGTACGCCCGCCCCCTCCTGGTCACATTTTGAATAACACCCTTTCGTTCTTCAAAGCCGCTGTTTCAGCATCGCTGTTACAGCCCAAGTCGCTCAAATGTTTCATCTTCATACTGATTTTGATTCGGCCAGTCCTGAATTTAATTTTAAACAGATACGTCACATTATGCTAACGTTACTATGTAGAAATTTAAAATTAGATCTTAAATGTTATATATTGTGCAATTTAAGTCATGAGAGCCTACACGCTTATCTAGCCGTTCTAATGAGAGTCGTACTTGACCAGAATTTTATATAGGTAAAGAAAACATTCCGGTCCCTAAAAGTCAGTTTTTTTTTTTTTTTAAAACACACGCATACCATCTAGATCATGTGTTTATTTTTATCATTCACTTTTGTACAACACGTCAATATACTTATTATAGAGGGAAACACATGCCTGTTACACACAAGACTTTTAAAAAGGACATTGAACGATTTATACCAAACAGGTTTGTCAAGATTGAAGCCCCCTAAGAGTATTACAGCTCCCTCTGGTGGTGATAGAAGAGAAGTTCCGCGCCACCAGTCAGTCGGGGCCCGGGGGTCCTTCTGGACTGACGATTACACCGTGCCTCTTCATGGAAAGGGGAAATCTAGGTCAAGTACAGAAATACCATTTTCTCGAGTAAAAGGTGTAACAGTACAATTCGCCGAATCACACACCTATTTTTTGGAGGGAAAGGCATTTTAATATTTTAGACAACAGATTCTCCATTATTAAAATGACTACCCCTGCTTCAGAAACAAGGCAGATGTAGATAGGACTTCTTTGTAGTCTTATCAGCATAAGCTGGAGTATCATTCAATATAATAACCTGCTTCTAAAAAGGGATTTGTCCTCAGGCAAGCTGCAGGTCCTCAGTCATCAAGTAATGAAACGGAAGTCTGAAATGGTCATGTATTAAAACCTTTACTTTGACATGATACATCAAACAGAAAGTTGCAGAATTAATGACCAAAAACCATTACATTCATTCATTTTTTTTTCTTAACACAAAGTCAATCATTTCCAAGTTATGCTGGAATCAAAATACATAGAAGACAAAAATAGAGAGAAATTAAGATTCCATTTGATATAACTGTTTTGCATTTGCGTAATACTCCTGAATAAAGATGGACTAGAGCAGTCAGTAGAGGGGAAGGAAAAAAAATAAAAAGGAAAAAAGAATGGCAGTTCTGTTGGGAATCAGATGGGACACCTTCGAAAATGGTCATTACACTCAAGTTTGCTTTACTTTCCATACTCAGCTTTCATTTTTAAGCAAGCTGACTGGTCTCGGAAAGCCAACATGCATTAAAAAATCTTGAAGATAGAAAAGAAAGAAATAAGAAAAAAAAAAAGGATAATGCAGCAGTCCACGGCAAAAGCTAAACGCTCGGGCACCTGCACTCGTACAATGCAGCCATCATAGTGAAGAGGGTAACCAAGCGCCAGGGCACCACCGCAGCACACGTGGGCGCATTCTGCATGCGGCCCTGTGCATTACGCAGCCCTCCATCACAGCTGCATTTTAAGGAAGGTTGGCGGTGGGAGAATTACATGCACATGGAAGTTAACCAAAACGGTTAAAACACAAAAAGAGAAAAATGTAAAACCCGAGACCGTGTACAGCTGTGCCCGGCCCATCAT
This sequence comes from Mormyrus lacerda, assembly GCA_015163995.2. Lineage (NCBI taxonomy): Eukaryota > Metazoa > Chordata > Actinopteri > Osteoglossiformes > Mormyridae > Mormyrus > Mormyrus lacerda. The sequence continues at coordinate 11,111,158 of JAABNX020000053.1, read as the reverse complement.
GGAAGGCGACACTAAAGGTGAGCATAAAGCCGCCTCACTACCATCAAAAAAGACATCAAATATAAGCGTCTGTCATCAGCAATTTGGCTCAAAAAAAAAAAAAAAAAAAAAAAAAAAAAAAAAAAAAAAATCAAGTAATCATAAAACAGTCCTCCGACTCAGTCTGAGTTCAGGAAAGGTAGACTACAGGCTCATAGGACATTAAACCGGTTAGACAGCCAAACTAAACCGTTAATCTCATCACTACTTTTCCCTACCCTCTTCTGGCCGATAATCCACCCCCTTAGCGCACTCATACACGCACGCTCGTGTGCGCACACACCCTAACACACACAGTCAGCGACCTTATAAACCATCAGTTAGTCTGCCGGCACAAACGTAGCGCAACTGCCGTACGAAACCCGTCAGCACACGGACGTTTTAACATCTCTGTCCATTAGGATTCTGGTTGTACAAATACATAAAGATTGAGTGGGATCTGCCTGGTGTACTTTGAACAAGGTTAGAGTGGATGGCACAAATACCTAAGGATGTTAGAGCACCCCAACCGATTGCAGATTCATTTTCACATTAGCTGGGGGTGGGGTGGGGGGAACTCTTTCTGCCAGACCTCCCAGCTCCTTGCGGCTGACCACATCCGCCGGTTCCCACGTCAACTAGTGCAAAGCGGCTCCTATAGTCGCTGTGGATTTACAACTTCACACACACACTCACACACACACACACACACACACACACACACTGAAGGGAGCCGTGATCATGATGCATTTACAGACAGATGGGCAGCAGAGGGCTTGTCCCCCACCCCTTTTGTCTATTTGCCCATTTTCCTGTTGGATTCTCTGGATTACCCTGTAAGAACTGCACAGTACCTGCTAAATACTATGTATAAATTACATATCGGAGTGTTAACTGTTAACACAGACATTTAAGTCTCTAACGATGGTCCAAGAAACAGAGACAGAGTTAGGCTAAATTTACAAACCTCTGGGTCACTGAGGGCTCTCTGTGCGCTTGCATAATTGTCACTGTGCGCCCGGATGTGTGTGCACGCTTGTGCGTGTGTAAAATCACGTTCATGCACGTTAGCTGCATCTGGGATCACCAGTGCTGAACCTGCGTAAGCGTGCATACGTGTGTGGGCCAACATGCATGCGTACGTGCTCAGGCGACGCACAGAGCACTTTCCAGGCAGACTTTTACGTTACGTAGCACCAATGTACAGAAAAAAAAACTGGACCACTGTTCAATGTCTGGTAAGTGGGCTCCGTGGACGCTGCGTTACGAATACCTTCCAAAATTCAGCTTAATATCTGTAACTAAGCACATACACTCTCCTCCATGGCTGGTTTTCACCACAGCTCAGCAAAGCTGTATAGAAGTACTCCATTCCTGGCTGTACTCCCCAAGTTTACGCTGGATTCTGCCAAATCAAACGGCTTTGTGTCACAGTGCATCCTTATTACTTGGTAGCTTCCACACCATTTTGGTGTTTAATAAACCTTGGAAAACATTAATAGTAAAAAAAAAAAAAAAAAAAAAAGGTCTCAATCATCTCTGACCGTGAAACTTTGCTGCAGTTTGCAGACAATAAGATTTGACCTTTAACAGCTGCATGACCTCTGCCCCTTAATAACGCGACCAATAACGTGAGAGATAGAAAGACTATCCCCAAGGTCAGGCAGCTCAGCGAGAGCTTATGACAACCCGAAAAATTAACCCGGCTGACACCCAAGGGCGCCCCCTGGTGTGCAGGATAATAGTGCATGCGGCAGACAAGCCACAGACAATGAGACAGTTAGTAAGGATGCAGCAATAAAAACTGATTTCCCCTGCCAGGTGATCAGGTAACGGCACACCTTATTCACCCTCCGTTCCCCTCAGTCATTCATGTTTCTGCCTGTGCCTACAGTACCCCCTACAAAACAGCGTCTCTGTCAAGTGTAAAGACACAAACAGCCTCTGCTGCAAATCCAGTTAGCTAACAGCACACACGCACTGAACTGTGCCGGATTCCTCTTTGGAGATCAAAACGCACGGACCCCACTTTCTCAATTCAAGAGGACTTTCAGGTCAAAAGGCCCATCGGAAGCCGGACATCGAGCAGGTCGTTATGCTCCTGCCTCTCGAAGGATCCGCATGGGGTGTCTGTGTCTCATAGTGCAATTTCCCATCCAGAGAACACTTTGGTCTGTTCTTGGCGCAAAGCAAAATGATTTAGCATCGGCTGAGCAGAACGGTGTGGGGTTGAAGCAAACACGTGGAATAGCTATCGCTAAAGCTTGGGATAACGGCAGACACCAGATGTAGGCTACAGGGTAGCACAGGCTATGAGCAAAAGCCTAACGGGGGGGGGGGGGGGGGGGGGGGA
>JAABNX020000053.1:11062380-11072493 GCA_015163995.2 Mormyrus lacerda | reverse complement strand
GCTGGTGTTCCGTACAATGATAGTTACTCACAGACAGCCTCGAGGTACCTCAGTACTTAGTCACCATGGTCAAAATGTTGCTATGCTGTTGCATTTTTCACAAGGGTCACCTTTCACGAGTCAGCCAATGTATTTACAAAAAGTCTGTAGGTTGCATGTGAGCAGCAAATTTGTGTTTAGACTGAATTTCGAAATCTGGGGATTTCCTTACTCCTAGGCCGAGAAATATAGTTGTGGCCTCTCAAAAAAAAAAAACCTGAAGGTCTGATATTAGATTGATCGAGCAATTTCTGACTTTTATACAGGAGATTTTTTAAAGAGTTTTATTTCAGTAAATCTGGCCCGAACTTGCTCTGGCGGTTTCGGCTGGGTAATCCAGTCCTGATGCTGCATGAGTACACTGTGATGGATTGGTGATCTCATCCTGCATCTGGTATTGACACTGACTTTGCAGTTACGGTGCGTCAATAAAACTGCATGTCTGCCTGATCTCTCCAGGTTTGAGATTTGTCCAAAATGAGATCTGGAAGTTTGTAATGGCATCTAAGTTTGACCATTAAATCTCTCCTGATGCTTTTACACCATACACTATATGTCTGTCAGTCAATATGAAGGCTCGAATGGTCATCCCTTATTGTCATCTTGTGCATTTCACATTTGAAACATGTGCATCTTTGTGTTAAGCTTAAACTTAAGGCTGGTGTGAAAACTATAGTAACATTTTGGAACTGCGAGTCATCAGAATGGCTCGATAATCCTATGAATTTAGAAGTTCCACCAACCATCCATCCGTTGTCCCCACATAAGCAGAGGTCAGGGATGCCCACACCTCCCTCCCCAGCCACCACCTCTAGCTCATTTGGGACGACACGCAAGCATCCTCAAGTCAGCTGAGAAATCGCTCCAGCATGTCCTGGGTCTACCCTAGGGTTTCCTCCTGGAAGGTCGTCAGATATCCAGACCACCTCATCTGGTTTCTTTTCTGATGTGGTGGGGCAGTGGTTCTATTCAAAGCCCCCCAATGTGTCTGAGCTCCTCACACTGAGACTAAGGCTGTGCCCAGACACCCTATGAAGAAGCTCATTACCCAGATATTCTTTCAGCCACTACCCAGACCTTGTGACCATAGATGAGAGTAGGAACATAGATCAACATGTAAATCAATAGCTTCACCTTTCGGCTCAGCCTTTCTTACTGCATCAGAATTGTACAACATCCACTTAACTGCTGACACTGCTTTGATACACCCGTTTATCTCCTGCTCTGTTCTTCCCACACTCATAAGACCTCAAGATATGAACTCCTGCACTTGATGCAGTAACTAATCCCCAATCTGGAAGGAGCAATCTTTTTGTTTCAAACCACAGCGAACTGCAACAGTGCATGTTGGAGATCATAGCCCAATAACTGACATAACTAGTACTGTGGGCTGGTGGAGTTATCTAACTGCAGTAACTGGCTAGCAACCAACTGCTTAATTTGTGAAGACTAAATTATTAATCTCAATTTAGTAAACAGCACGATTTCCATTACGTAAAACTGTCATTTGCCATTTCTGTTTGACAAGATCGGAAATCCGGTTCAGAACAGTTAATATCTTGTTTAGAGCGCAGTTTGAGCAAAACCAAATGTGATTATTCTAGATGACCAGGAACATGAAGCTCTACCATGTACCCAGTTCACAATGACAGAATAAACTTACCAATAACCAGCACAGTAATAATAGCGTTGGTTCTTAAAATACTGCACGTCCTGGTCTAAATCACTTCTCAACAAGGTCAGAAAACCAAGCAGATCCATAAATCCCATTTGTTCAACCACAAAAAGTTGCAGATAGACCTTACAAAGGAATGTAAGGTAACTACAACTGAAATCCAAGTGCCCAGCACAGGGACAGGCAACAGAGACTCTAGACAAGAAGACAGTGAACTGTGGTGTTTATTGACAAAGACAATGAGTTTACTTCTTCTTGGACACACCAACGGTGCGACCGCGGCGGCCGGTGGTCTTCGTGTGCTGGCCACGCACACGCAGACTGTGAAGAGAAAGGCAGCCTGTGAATTCCACTCATTTCCACAAAATACACCCCCAACGGAGGCACACTGCTTATCAGGTACGTGGCCTGGAAGAGGACACACTAGACAGCACATGATATCACTTAATAGAAAACTAGCAATTTCTAGGAGTTCAATATTATTCAGAGGTGTCCTTGAGCAAGACACTGAACCCCTAATTGCTCCCGGTGAGCAGGTTGGCGCCTTGCATGGCAATTTCAACACTCTAAACAATCTTGATGCACTATTTTGATTCAGAGCTAAGGTTAGAGCTACACATTACTTCAATTACACAAATGAAGCCATAATATAAAAACCACAAATCCAGGAATTGATTTTTACCCCCAGAAGTGTCTGAGACCACGATGAGCCCTGATCTTCTTCAGCCTCTCCAGATCTTCTCTCAGTTTGTTGTCCAAACCGTTGGCAAGAATCTGTGAAAGCATTTGTATACTTAGAGCAATGTAAGGCACCCAAATATGCTTTATAATAGAACCAATTCTAGGTAGCTCTGCTTAGAATACAATCAAGTATTCAGAGAGAACGAGGATTAAACTGGATAAAATCTACTGTTACTTCCTCAATTCACAGTAACACCTGAGCCGTTCGTTACTTTTAATTTAAAACATGCAAAAGGAAAGGAGTGCAGAGCTTACATAGCCCTTCGTGAACAATTTTATTTTCTCAAAATTACACCAACATACCTGGCTGTACTTGCCATCCTTGACATCCTTCTGCCTGTTGAGGAACCAGTCAGGGATTTTGTACTGGCGTGGGTTCTGCATAATGGTCACGACCCTTTCAACCTACCGGAAAAAGTCAGGTTATTTTTTCCCAACAGATAATTTCGCCACGACACTGGAAGATGCAAGTCTCCACCAAACTATGATGCCCCAAATCGTACCTCATCCTCAGTTAATTCGCCAGCCCTCTTGTTAAGGTCAATATCGGCCTTCCTGAGAACGACATGGGCATATCGCCTACCGACGCCCTGCAAGGGATTCGAAACGTGAGATATCTCTATAGGTCTGTTACAAAATCCTTCATATTTACACATCGTCCGGTTTGCAGTGGGCAGTCACTCGGCAACACGAACCTTGATGGCAGTGATGGCGAAGGCGATCTTCCTCCTCCCGTCGATGTTCGTGTTAAGAACACGAAGGATGTGTTGAAACTTTTCAGGAATCACCAAAGACTAAAAAGGAAAACAAAGCAAACACCATGACACATACACACAGCAAAATAGCCAAATTAATCCAAGATATAGCAACGACTAAGTAAACCTATGTAGGACACGTGAGTATTTTACTATGTTCAATTCCGGACAGCTGGAAGTAGGGGTAATAGTTACTAATCAAAACGCATTTTAATTTGTAGGGGTTACGTATGCAATGTGCCATAAAGCCAACTAAAGTGAGATCCCGCTTCATTATGTTAAATGGAGTCGGCCTGACACTGCACCGAATTCATATCCAACTATCTAAAGTGCAGTTCTTTGCACCGTTACTTCCTACCCAACTAATAATCAACAAAAATTGAAAAATACAGTTTTGGGAACATTCTCATACTTTTATTCACATCGTATGATTTCATATAGAATGGATGAAACCAGATATTTTATATTCCATACTACTGCCCAATTCTCACACTCACCATCTTGGAGGCAGATTCCGTTTCGAAGAGGAAGCGCACGACATCTCGCGAGACAATTATATCATTTCGGAGGACTCACGCCGGAAGTGATTCCGTGCCGGGAAAGTGTTCGTGTGGAAACACCATTGTCCACTTGCTGCAACTTGTACTTGTCTTAGACATATGCGGGCATAATATTTTTCTGTGTAAGTTTAGCGCGCCATTAGGTAGATGAAACATTAACTTTGGGAATTCTATTTAGTTTACTCGGACGCTTGGACAGCGGTCAGTGACAGCAATGGCGGAGGCAGTAGAAACCAACTCTGGCTCGGATGTAAACACAGTTGTTAGCTCAACGGCTAATGTTATGGGATATTTACAAGACGAGGTATTTAACATTTGTATTTCTGTTATTTACTGTTAAGTGTCACTAACGATGTCATGCAATGAACATTTACTTTCGTTAAATGAAAATCGCTGTTGTCAAGTACGTCAGTTTCATATCTGTTCATTTAGGTGGTTTGTCAGTATTTACATCTTTTCTGCTTATCTGAAAAACCGGAACGGCATGTCTGTGTAATTTATGCAGTTTGTAGTTGATTTAATTGTTTTATTTAAGGAATAATTGGCCATTTTAGAGCATTTGCCATATAGTAAGAGCATGTACGCAAGACGTCGCAAATAATTTGTATGAAGTATCTGACAATATATTTCTGATTTTATGTAGATGAAATCTGAATATGAGGCGCTCCCAAATCTCAACCTGGGAGAATTAGATCTAACTACAGATGAATTTATCTTGGATGAAGTGGACAGTAAGTCTACGATATATTTCTCTGATAATTTGAAGTATGCTTGATCCATGTAGGTGACCAGTTTAGGTACTCAACGCATTTTTGCCGATGCTGAGTTCATGTTTTGTCTGCTTTCAGTTCATATTCAAGCCAATCTTGAAGATGATTTGGTGAAAGAAGCACTGAAAACTGTGAGTCAGAACCTCTTGTCTGCGCACATTTCCCAAATATGGCACTAAACTCTCGTGATACAATGCATATCTGCAAAAAGTTTCAATATAGTCATTCCGACTTTTGTAGGGTGTAGACCTCAGGCAGTACTCCAAGCAGGTGGAAACAGAACTGCAGCGCATTGAGCAGGCTTCAATCAAGGACTGTATCCTTAAAGTCTTTCCCACTAAAGGAAAGAGGATTGAGGGAATTTCACAGTTTTTGTTATGTGATCGAGTGATTGAAATACTATGCATTAGATGTCATGTAAGACGTACAATCTGTAACTCATCCTGTGCCAGACATTAAGGAAAGCCAGAATATTGCCTCTCTCCACAACCAGATCACAGCCTGTGATTCTATACTCGAGGTAGGAAAGTGTCTGAGATTTTCGTGTTATTCAGAAATGGTGTGTGTGTACAGTATATATGTGAGGTCCAGGTATACGTTACATTGTTCGGACCGAATGTCACCACAATGTGATTAAAAACCTGTTATTTTGACTTTGTGGGGACCATTTTTTGGATCCCCACAATGGGAAATGACTGCACAAATTTTTATACAAAAAAATATCATCATATTGATTACCATGTGCGCAGAACCGTTTCCTCTCTCCTCTTCTGGCCAGCGCATGGAAGAAATGCTCAGCGGGTTCCAGAGTGACCTTTCCTCCATCAGCAGTGAGATCCAGACGCTGCAGCAGCAGTCGGTCAGCATGAACGTGCGGCTGAAGAACCGCCAGGCTGTGCGGAGCCACCTCAGCCAGCTAGTGGACGAGCTGGTGGTGCCCAGCACCATGATCTCGTAAGGAGGACACTCTGTTCGTGTGCAAGCAGTAACCTTAGGATCGCGTGAAGTGGATATCTGTGTGTCTGTATGTACTACCAAAGTATCGCAAGGATTATATATAATATTACTTGCTTAGAAAATGTGTAGGCTTGTATGTTTTGTTTAAGTTGGTATATATGCTTTATGTGCATTGATTCATTTTGGTCCTTGAGTCTCAACTGCAGCTCAGCCTTCCTTGTCTTTTTAGTTTGGTTCCTGTGTAACTGCAGATCATGCAGTGCAGTGCAGTGCAGAAATAGCCAGCATTGCTTATCATACGTTTCTACGCCTCCCACTATCATGGTTCCCAGGGTCATCCTGGACAGCCCTGTGACGGAACAGGAGTTCCTGGAACAGCTCCACGAGCTCAACAACAAGATCAACTTCGCCAAGGAGCTCAGCTTCCGTGAGACGCTGGCCTGCTCTGACATCCAGGACATTGTGGATCGCCTCAAGATCAAGGTGCTGATTAGGGAGAGATAATGGGATGGGAAGTAGACTCCAGTTAGCACAGTTGGACATTTCAGATCCAGAAAGTAAAAATCCAGACCAAGATTTTGTTTTAACTAACCAGTTGAGTATTCTGTGACTGTGACACTTTCTGCTTAATTGGATGGTTGAAACAAAACTGTGGTCTGGATTTTTACTTTCTGGACCTGAATTGTCCACCTCTGCCAGTTAGAAGGATGAACTGCGATCAGCTGGATGCGGAGGGGGGGGGGGAGGAATGTAGCATATGGATGTTGTGGAACAGATATGTAGAATTAATTGTTTGATCATTTTTTTGTATATCAGGCTGTCACAAAAATCCGGGAATTCATCCTGCAAAAGATTTACTCCTTTAGAAAACCCATGACCAACTATCAGATTCCACAGAATACTCTCCTGAAGTATAGGTAACGGCCACCAACAAACATCTGTCTCAGCCAGGGTCAAAATATACCCTAAGCTTAACTCTAACTCTTATCCATTTCAAATGAAACTCGCCATCTGTACAGCGTGCAAGGCAGTGCATAACCCGCTAACTTCACAAAACTCCCGCGTCTTTTCCATGCAGGTTCTTCTACCAGTTTTTGCTGGCGAACGAGAGGCAGGTAGCTAAAGAAATCCGAGACGAATACGTGGGCACCATGAGCAGGATCTACTACAGTTATTTCAAGTCCTACAGTGGAAGGCTGATGAAAGTGCAGGTGAAGGGGGGGGACCAGGGCGAGGGGCGAAGAGGGAGAGCTAGGGCTGCACAGCACTGAAAAAAAATCTCGTCAAAATATATAACATTTTTGTGATTAATATTGCAACAGTAATAATAAAAATTGTGGTGGTATTTGGTGCTGCCAGTGCCAGCAAATCACCTGCTTTGGTTCAGTGTCGTCTCTATGGAATCCAAAATTCCTGTTCACTTTTCTCATCAGCCATTTTGTTGAATTTCTCACAAATGCACCGGAGTGAGTCCGACAACAAGGATGAAAATGATTTTGATTGGCTCTGAGAGCGTACGCAGAGCGTGTGCAAAAACAGCGGCTCTAAACTGGTATTGAGATACATACTAGATAATCATCAAAATTGCAAAGCTTGCAGTTCTTGTCTTTGACTGGGTAAAATGCATTAGCATAACTTATCGATGGTCTCACTCCAGCTGACTACTACAGTCTTTGTGATGTGTGTAACGTACAATGTCGATATTAACATCACACAACATGTAGCTCTAGCGAGAAGGAACACAAGGAAACTGGAACATTGAGGGGAAAGGAAGGGCGGAGGGGGAACTTGTAGATGTTTAGGGGGACATGATTTGGAGATGCATGGGGGAGCAGATGATGATACAGGTGTGTAACAACGCATTATATAATAAAATGTAACAAATTTTCATCACATACAGCGGTGTTATTACACAATGTGTTGTAACACCATGTTAGAACACATTATTTAATAACTGCATTACATAATCAAAAAAATCTATAGCCTACATTATAATTCTATATTGTAGCATTATCATATTATTATTAGTATTCGAGCATAAGTGTATTTCTTTAATCCATTTCGGGTGACTTTTGTGTCTCTGTGGCAGAATAACAGACAAAAGTTCAAATAAAGAACAACACAGAAAATCACGAGTGGGTTGGTTTACTTGTAAATTTACGAATGAGGTTACGAACTACTTTTATTTACGAAGGGTTTTGAGAAACACTCATTAATCAACGAATGATCTTAAATACAATGTAGTAAACGACTTGGCATCTCAAAGCTTTCTGGAAATGCATCCCTGAAAATTTACCTAAATATATCTAAATTTATATAATGATTTGTTACATTTTGTTGTGTTTTTACATAATGCATTGTCACAAGGTGCATAACAATTTATACTTAATTCCAGAAGTGTCATTTGTTAGTTTTTAAATATTGTTTTCAGTGAGTGTGAGTTAGGACGAGCGCCATCTGACTCTTTTTCGTTCTTCTGTATCTTGACAGTATGAGGAAGTGGCAGATAAAGACGACCTGATGGGTGTGGAGGACACGGCTAAGAAGGATATCCTTTACCCTGAGAGACTGCAGGACACACACACTCTGTTTTAGTGCTGGGTTCCCCCCTGTCTTTCATGTACCTGTGGTCTATAACCAAGTCATCGACCTTGACCTTGCTGCACGCTTCTTTTCCAAACCTTCCCTGAAGAGCAGGAACACCATTTTCACTCTGGGCCAGCGGGGGGCGATACTGAGCCCCACAGAGCTGGAGGGGCCTATCCTCATCCCCCACACGGCCCAGAGAGGAGACTGCAGGGTAAGAATACAGATCATCTCTCTTACCCTCGGCTATTTGCAAGAAATTGCTGTCATTCACAGGCCTGGTGGTGGCTATTTCCTTCAGGAACAGCCTTCAGATTTACTTCCACCACAGTGTTTTAAAATATTCCACAGACACACCGCTTTGCTGTGCACAAAGCCGTCAGTCATCATTTCCTAATGATATTTCTTTAGGAATGTTTAGGAATAGCTATGACATAAACACATGACATGAAGTCAAAATAGTAGCAAATGGATTTGGTAATTTTTCTCATTTGTCTGCTCTGTTCTTGCACATCAGTCACAGAAGAGTTTAAAGTTCCCATAGTTAACCCCTCTCACGTGCTTTCAGTACCCCTACGAGACGCTGTTCCGCAGCCAGCACTACGCGCTTCTGGACAATGGCTGCCGGGAGTTCCTCTTCCTGTCCGACTTCTTCATGGTGGCAGGCAACTCTGCACTGGACCTCTTCAACTGCATCATGGGAAAGACTCTCAGCATGTTCCTGGTAGGAGGATCCTGTTCCTTGTGGTCCTAAATTAATCCTTGATAAATACACCATATGATGGAGAGCAAAAGCAAGGAAGGCTTGCCTGTAAAAGCACGATCATTGTGATGATGGTGATGAGGTGGACAGCGATGGTGAAAGCTAAAAGCTTCCAGTGGTGGTTGGCATATTCTTAGCACCTTCCTCTCTCTTGGACCCCCCTTCCCCCAGAAAAGCATGTCCACTTACGTGTCGGATTGCTACGACAGCATCGCTATATTCCTGTGCATCCACATCATCCTTCGCTTCAAGGCCATCACAGCCAAGAGGAACATCCCCGCTCTGGACAAGTCAGTGCCTGAACACCGTGTGTTCGCGTGCGAGGCTGCTTCCTAGTGCAGCGATCCCTCATGGCTCTCTCCCGGAGTAGGTACTGGGAGGCCGTGCTGGAGCTTCTGTGGCCGAGGTTTGAGATGATCCTGGAGATGAATATCCAGAGCATCCGTGACACCGACCCACAGAAGCTGGGTGTTCTGGACACCAGGCCTCACTACGTCAGTATCAATACTCACTACATTTATTCATACTGTATTTATATATTCCTCAAGACATATCTGTTCCATGAATTCTTTTCCTAGCCTGATGCCCCTCTATGTTCCCTGAATGCTATATTACACTTCTGGTCCTTGAATAGTCTTACTAGGTTCTTGCTCTGTTAGAAGTTGTTTTGTAGCTTCTACTGTAATATTCAATTCAATTCTATTCAATTCAATTCTTTATTTATTGTCACGTGTACAAGTACGAGTACCATGTACAATGAAATTCTTGCTTGCATGTGCTCCTGCAGACAGTGAACATAGACGACAAGGCGGCTAGACAACAGGATGACAAGTGAATGTAATGATGAAGTGAATTATAAATAAAGAATCCCAGGAATAAATAGAGACAGTGACAGAAAGGTTACTGATTGTTCATGAGTCTGATTGCAGTTGAAACTGTTCCTAAACCTGGAGGTGTGGATCCAAATGGACTATAGTCGCTTCCCAGATAGAAGGAGGGTGAAAAGTGACAGTACAGGTTGGCTGGGGTCCCGCCTGATACGGTTCACTTTCCTGAGACAGGCTGTAGTGTGGATGTCATGGATGGCAGGGAGCTGTGTGCCGGTGATCTTCTGTGCTGAGTGCACCACCCGCTGCAGAGCTCTGTTGTCCTGAACAGAACAGTTGCTGTACCAGGATGTGATGCAACCTGTCAGGATGGATTCCACAGTACACCTGTAGAATCTGCACAGGGTTATGGGGGACATCCGGGCTTTCTTCAGTCTCCT
>JAABNX020000053.1:11051781-11062280 GCA_015163995.2 Mormyrus lacerda | reverse complement strand
GTCAGGATGGATTCCACAGTACACCTGTAGAATCTGCACAGGGTTATGGGGGACATCCGGGCTTTCTTCAGTCTCCTAAGGAAGTAGAGGCGTTGTTGTGCTCCCTTGACTGTTGCCGTAGTGTGACCATTTGAGGTCATCAGTGAGGGACTCCGAGGAACTTAAAGCTGCTGACCTGCTCCACAGCCTCACCTCCGACGTAGATGGGACTGTGCTCTGTTGCCTGTTTGGAAATCCACAATCATGTCCTCAGTTTTGTTGATGTTGATGTTGAGGGTGAGGTTGTTGTCCTGACACTATTCTTCCAGGAGTCTGACGTCCACCCTGTAGGCCGTCTCATCGTCCTCGCTGATCAGACCTATTACGGTGGTATCGTCAGCAAACCTGAGGATGGTGTTGGAGCTGTACTTAGCTACGCAGTCATGGGTGTAGAGAGAGCAAAGCAGGGGGCTCAGCACACTGCCCTGCGGGGTGCCAGTGCTGATGGTGATGATGGAGGAGGTTTTTCCGCCAATACGCACTTGCTGAGGTCTGTCGGTGAGGAAATCCAGTACCCAGTTGCACAGTGAAGCCCCAGATCCAGGAGTTTAGTGCTGAGCTGGGATGGGATGACGGTGTTAAATGCGGAGCTGTAGTCCACAAACAACAGTCTGGCATAACAGTTCATGTTTTCCAGATGGGACAGGGTAGTGTGAAGTGTTATGGAGATGGCATCCTCTGCGGACCGTTGGTACAATAGGCAAACTGGAGGGGATCCAGACTGTCAGGGATGATGTCCTTGATGTGGTCTAGCACCAGCCTCTTGAAGCACTTCATGGCTATGGGAGTAAGTGCTACTGGGCGGTAATCATTAAGGCAGTCTATTTTTTATTTTTTTTTTTGGGACAGGGATGATAGCAGTGCGCTTGAAGCAGGTGGGGACAGATGAGACTCATAGAGATGTATTAAACATAACCTAAAGACAGCAGCTAGCCAGTCGCAACATGTTTTTAAAACGCTACCTGAAACTCCGTCTGGGCCGGGTGTTTTACGGATGTTGTGTCGGGAAAAAGTCCTCCTCACGTCATCCTCGGAGAGCCTCAGGCTGGAGTCTTGCGGCGTTGTGGGGGGACCTGTGGGTTTTTCTGTGTTAGCGAGCTCAAAGCGAGCTCAAACGCTCATACCTGAGCATTCTTTGGAAGCTCAACCTTGCTCCATTTATGCCTAGTTGACTCTCTTGACGACATGCATGTTTGCAGTGCCTCGTTTTTAAATGTCACTTTGGACAAAAGTGCCTGCTAAATATGTAACTGTAAATGTATACAGCTCACTATGTACTTATATGCAAACACCAAACTTGATACGTTTCCCTGTCCTCCATAAATATAATACTTGAAATCAAGCCTCAGATGTCAGTGTTTATACTGCACGCACACTGCACACTGCACTCTGCATTTGTATTTGCTATGTCAGTATGTACTGCAGTGTGTACTACGCTCAGCATGGGCATACTACACTCCATCCCTCCACACATTTTTACACACTGCCACAGCGTTCTGCTAACACGCCGATCCACACTCTCTCTTCCAGATCACGCGCCGTTACGCTGAGTTCTCATCGGCCATCGTCAGCATCAACCAGACATTTCCCAACGAGAGGACCAACGCACTGCTTGGTCAGCTGCAGGTACGTCACTGTTGAGGGTGAAACCCGACACCCTTGACCTTTGTACGGCAGTGTGGTGTTACCGCTCTGACCTACGCAGCCTTCCTTTTAGTGAAACCCAAACCTCTGCCAGGCTGGTTGTAGATACAACCTCACCTAGCCATGCAAATTCATAGCCAATTTGTTCAGCATTACACACTGTCAAAGTTTCATTCATGAAATTCAAATAGGGAGTTTAGTTACAGTGTACTGGTAATTTGAGCATTATTATTTTTTTTTTTTTTATAGGTTGAAGTAGAGAACTTTGTCCTGAAGATGGCAGCAGAGTTCCCCTCCAGGCGGGACCAGCTCATCTTCCTCATCAACAACTACGACATGATGCTCAGCGTTCTCATGGTGACCTATGGCTTGTGAACCTCGTTCGTTTAAATTAATGAATTAGATCATCTGGAGTACTTGTTTTACATTACAGCTCATATAATGTTTTCTTTAAATCAAATGGATATCAGTGTAATTCATGCTTCTGTTATAGCTTGAGCTGTAACAGAAGAAATATGTAATTAATGGTGTATTACATTATTATAGATGGATAAGGCATTGAGTAAATGGTGTAGGGACTGTACTCCCAGTGATAATGCCGTATCCTCATGGTCTCTGCATATATTTGTATGTTGGCCTCTCTGTCCTCCTTGTCCATCAGGAGAGAGCAGCCGACGACAGTAAAGAGGTGGAGGGTTTCCAGCAGCTTCTTTTGGCCAGAACACAGGTAAGATGGGTGCGCACTGCAGGGTGGCGCCCCCTTCATCAGTACTGCAGATCTTGACAGTTGAATTGTAATGCATTTGTCCAGTAATGAAACTGTGAGATTTGATTATATGGGATGCTGCTGTAGCATAGGATATTATAACTGAATAATTTTACTGTCCACAGTTTAGAAGGTGATGCACTGAACAACAAAGGCTGTGAATGCAAACAAAAGTCTTGATCTTGTTGCTTCGTGTCTGTGATATTTTCTGGTAGGAGTTCATTGAGGAGATCCTGTCCCCTCCTTTCGGGGGAATGATTGCCTTTGTGAAGGAGAGTGAGGCTCTGATGGAGAAGGGACAGCTGGACAGGCTGAAGAATGATGAAGGTGAGGCCGGAAATGCTGGTGGCACATGGAGTAACTCGCTGTCTCTGGCATGAACTCCTACTCTGTGTTCATTAATGAATAAGATGATGATATCGACCCTCTCGCTCCTGTTCGCACGCCCTCTTCGGCTCTCCTGCGCGGCCCCTCCCTGCTCTGGCCCAGCCCGCATCACCCAGCTGATCAGGGGCTTTTCCAGCACCTGGAAACAGTCTGTGGAAGCTCTCAGCCAGGACGTCATGAGGTCCTTCACCAACTTCAAGAACGGCACCAGCATCATACAGGTCCTTCCCAAAGCCTCTGCTGAAATCTTATAGAAAATCATAAAAATATCGATAGGCACATATACCATGCTTTACATCTTACCAAAGTGCTTATCCATAACAGGGTTGTGTGTGCACAAAAAATACATTTAAAAAGTCTTTCTTTAAAGAAATTGGCAACATAAAACCGACCGCACAGCGATCAATGATACATGTACAGGGAGTTTCACCTCCTTATACTTATGGCCAGTTATATCTGGTGTGTGCTGCAAGTAGGGTTGCACAGGCGTGGAAAAATTCCTGTAAATTTCCGGAATCTTTTTAGAAACTTTCCATGGGAATTTAAGCTGGGGAATTTTGGAAATATTCAACTCGGTGGAAGTCTGCACGGGCTGTCAGATACTGCAAAGAAAGCAAACTGTATGAATAATACAACATGGAATGTGACTTTTAAACAGTGTCTTTTGATGCAGATGCTTATTTTGGGGTATTTTTACACACATAATTACTCACAAGTGCAGTACTTGGTCACACAATGGTATCACTATTAATGCCATCAAGATTTTTTTTCAATTACGTTTAAGTTCCCTGTTATAGGCTAACTTGCAATTTTGCAAATTTCCAGTTTATTCCTATTAATTCACATATATTCCTGTCAATTTTCATATATTCCATAGATTTCCCTTAAGTCCCATGGAAAGTTTCCAGCTTTGGAAATTCACAGAATTTTCCAACCCTAGTAACGCAAGCAGCCATTTTCATGAGGAATTGGTCAAAGGAGGCTCCTCCTGTTGTCACTGACTAGTCCATCATTCTTTTATTAAGATTATTCTGCAGGCTACTGCAATCCTGCGTTTTTAGTAACTATGTGTCTGTCCACCAGGGGGCGCTGACTCAGCTTATCCAGTACTACCATGGTTTCCACAAGGTCCTCTCGCAGCCCACTTTCCGCAGCCTGGCCGTTCGCTCAGAGCTCATCAATCTTCACCACCTCATGGTCGAGGTCAAGAAGCACAAGCCCAACTTCTGAATAGCATTTTACTGGGGTGAAGCATTATGAAAAAGAGATTAATGGAAAAGTGAATATGTGTATCTTAGTACCTGTGGGAGAACCAACAATCTACAGCTGTAATCTGCAAATGGACTTTAGCAGTGTGGATCTCCATTTCTCACCTACATATTGTCATGTTCTGTGTATTTACTGTCCATAAGAAAAATCAGTGCAGTGTAGTTCATGGACAAAGGAATTTAATGTCATTCCAAGAAGGGAATAACATTCATTGATGTGTTTGAATGATGTGTGGTTTAGAAGGAGTGGAGGAGTATGAGATGAGATAAAGAGGAAAACTGGATTTTTTTTGTATTTATGATTATAATGTAATTGGTCATTTACTCGCAGAAAGTATGTATTTGACTGTGCTTTAATCATTTTGTTTTGAAAGAAATCAGGGGATGCCGTCGGTCAGCTGTTGCATGGTCATACTTGCACATGTGCTGAGAGGTTTCCTGGAGCTGTGTGTCATGGGGGTGTGCTGGTTAAATTTCAGTATGTCATTGAAACAGTACATAATAAAGGCACTGCGATGGGCTGGTGCCCCATCCTGGGTTATTCCCTGCCAGGTGCTCTTTGCTTACAGGACAGGCTGTGGCCCCCCGGTATGCAGTATGGATGGATAATAAAGACATTCCATTTAGTGTTGTGTGTCGTCATTAACAATGCTGTCTAAAGCAGAGATTAATAAAACATAACTGATTAGTAGTCTCTTACTATTTGTTGTGGGGTGTCACTCATTCTGTTAATTGGAATGCTTGATTAAACCTTGTTAGAGAGAGAGACTTGTTTGGTGTACTTTTGTATTTTTTTATGGAAAATACTTTTTGATTCCATTAAAGCAAGCAGAGGTCTTCCCCATGAAAGTCAATGGTGTTGAAAATAGGCCAACTCAGAGCTTTTTCCATCCTGAGCAATTTGGAAATTTGGGGCCAGTGGTGACACTGTATTATCTTCAGGAGAGGGTCATGGGCGGTGGGGGTCATGGGCGGTGTGGGGCATTCACGGAGAAAAAGAAGGCTGTCATCAAGTCCTTATGGATACGGAAGCACATCGTATTCAAAAAAGAAAAACGCATAACAGACACATAATTTTGTAATTATGACTCACTATCTCGTATACGAATTAGGTATTTTCTTGTCTGCCACAGTACCCTCCAAACAGGACACAGCACACCAGCCTTGTCGTCTGATACTTTACTTCAGAATTGAGCAAATATTTCAGTGTCTGACTTGCATTCTGCTTCAACACTCATCTATTGAAGGATGAAGTCAGAGTGTGTCACCATAATCTCCATACTTAGCAGGTTCCTTACAATAAAGCATTATGTTTTGTATACTAACATGCAGAAATTTTCAGTCTACACAGCAGTTGTGGGGTGTAGTAGGGAAGGACAGGAGGGGGAGTACCGGAGCCTGGTGGAGGACTTTGTGAGATGATGCAGGTCAAACCATCTGGAACTGAACACCTCCAAGACTAAAGAGATGGTGGTGGACTTCAGGATGTCAAGGCTCCCTCTGTCACCAGTCGCTATCGAGGGGGTCAACATGGAAGTAGTCAGGCCCTACAAGTACCTGGGGCTACAGCTGGACTGGTCAGCAAACACAGAGGCACTCTATTTCCTGAGGAGGCTGGGGTCCTTCAGCACCTGCAGAAAACTGCTGCTGATGTTCTACCAGTTGGTCATTGCCAGCGTCCTCTTCTATGCTGTGATCTGCTTGGGACGCAGTAACAGGTAGAGGAACATCAAACAACTGGACAGGCTGGTGAGGAGAGCTGGCTGTGTGGTTGGTACAGAGCTGGAGAGAAGGACCCTTAACAAACTTCTGACCATCATGGACAATAACAGTCACCCCCTGCACAGCATAGTCTCCAGGCAGAGGAGTCTGTTTAGTGGCAGACTGCAGTCACTGTCCTGCTAAGACTGAGGAACTCTTTTGTCCCTCAGGTAAGTCTGTCTGGGTGAAATTCATCACTATCAGCGGGTGATCATTAGAACCGTTTTAGCTGTTTATCATAAGCTTCGATGACGCGCTTTCGACGCGCGAAGAGGAAAGGAAAAAATCTTCCTCAGGAAAATGACATAAGTGCATGTTTCATGTGCTTTTACATTGTTTCCTTTTCAGTTGGTCAGAACAAACAAATACACAGTACTTGCCAGATGGCTACGGTAAGATGCTGAAATGACATTTGCTATCGTACCAGCGGTTTGCTCGCTAATAGCCGGGACTTTCCTGAACTGTACTATCCAGCACTTTTAAACAACCTCTTTATAAAAATACCATAACAGCGGCCCCCCGCCTCCCGGCCCCAAACTCGATCAGTAATAGTATTACAGTATTTAACTTTTAGTAACATGGTTTTCCATCCCATTTATCTGAACAACGATAATAATTATGTTAAATTGATTAGTTGTAACAATAATGATAATATTACTATTAAAAAACAACATATTAATATATAGACACACACATAGCTTATGACATTCACCCCTGTGGTGTCACACTGGCAACCAGCTCATGTGCTACCAGGTTTGTATGCATCTGTTTCATTTAAAGTACTACAAAAAAAGCAAACTAACATCTTTATAACTAGTACAGCAAGTCACCGAAAAGAGGGGACACGCACAAATAAAAC
Organism: Mormyrus lacerda; assembly: GCA_015163995.2. Lineage (NCBI taxonomy): Eukaryota > Metazoa > Chordata > Actinopteri > Osteoglossiformes > Mormyridae > Mormyrus > Mormyrus lacerda. The sequence continues at coordinate 11,055,556 of JAABNX020000053.1, read as the reverse complement.
GCAAACTTCTGCAGAGACGTCACATAGGTACGGTTAGCTTAACCACAGCGAAAATGACATTTTTAGAGTGACATTTTTATAATGCTCTTTCAATTTCTCAGTTTTCCTAACATGAACAGGAATTCCACAATTCTAAACCATAGACATTTCCCATATTTTTCAGTAGGATTAATTGCTCACTTCTTTCAGAAGAAGACCGTAAGCACGGATGGCACTTTGCACTATTATCATCTCATCAGCCTGAGCTGTTCCTTCTGGAACTGGCACCAGCCAGTAGTCAGACCATTCGGTAATCTTTCTCTTCTGGGGGTTGATCCTATTCTGCAGAACGACTTTGTAGGTCTTCTTTGTTGTTTTTGAGGTGAAAGTCGAAGTATAAAAAATCGCCAATTCTATTTTTGGTGTTGAGTAGATTCCTCTTCCATAACGTTGACGTGAACCACTTTTGTAGTAACTCTGGATGATTTCCTTGGCTCCCTCGATGGAAGTGCCGTGGTAGGAGACGGGCCAGGCATCAGGTCCGGTTCCCAACCATCCGTTTCCATCCTTGTATTTGTCTAGCACTTTCAGCGCGATTCGGTTCCATCCACAGGGCCTCTTGTACAGCTCATTCCCTCGTTTAAACTCCATCATTTATATGGGTGAACTCAAAATCGTACCATGGATCGAAGAACTCTTCTTCATGTACGAACACCTCCTTGCGTATGGATGCATTCTCGGCAGATCGCTGACCAACAAAGAATTTAGCCAATCCTTCAAAGTCATCATGTCTACTTGAAAACAAGGCATGGTGGATGAATTCCTGATGGGTTAGAAGATCTGGTGCTGATGTTCCCGAACGAAAAGGACAAAATTCTTTAATTGGTTTTATGTCATGTCCTGTAAGGGCTGAAAGTGCCTCGTAGGCCAAATGGTGCGGCGGCATGATGCTGAGTTTCTGAAGTTACGGCTTCTAAAACTTCTGGCGATGGGTTCTGGCTGAGTGAGACAAATAAGTTTGGTACAGCAAAGTGTCTTCGTCTTCCAGCTCCTAAACCCGTCAGTGCTTATGCAGTTTCACAGAAAGGGGTTGGGATGTATCACAAATACTTTCTCTTTCTGTATGAATCAACCCTTTCTGACAGAGTAATGGGAGTCAGATGAAAAACCCGTATCCAATACACTTTTCCATATAAAGAAATATTATGCATCAGCATTTGCTGCATATTTGCTCCTTGTTTTGATTAGTTATAGCCGTATAGAATCATTCCCTCAATTTCAGTCTTATAGATTTATTCCCTCAGTATGTATACTTTTCATGTGTGCACCTGGATCTTGTTTTTCAGATACAGCAGCTGGTGCGATGATACAATGTCTAGTACTAAGATGCAGAAACTGACCTTTCGTTACTCTTTCCTTTTGCTCTACTTTTTCCTAAGTTGTCGTGTATTATTTTTCTCTCCTTGTTTTTCTCTATCTGACCCCCATTTTTTTCTTCTCTTCTCTCTTGTCTTTCTCTCTTTTTCCTTCTCCTGCTTCTCCCCCTCCTCTTTTCCTCTCTTTATCTCTCCTATTTCAGTTAACTTAACCGGTCGGCTCCGGCTTAATGGCGCAATAATCTAAAACGGTGAATAAATATATATATATATAGTATATCTCAAGTAATAAGAGGAGCTTAAGCTCCACTTGGCAAAATAAAAGTGTTGGCACAATAAAGCACCCAGACTAACATCCTGCTTGCTAAACTGCAGGACACAACAGATGAAATAAAAACTTCTGGCGATTGGTTCTGGCTGAGTGAGACAAATGCGTTTTGGACAGCAAAGAGTCTTCATCTTCCAGCTCCTAAACGCGTCAGTACTTATGCAGTTTCACAGAAAGGGGTTGGGTTGTATCACAAATACTTTAACTTTCTGTATTAATCATCCCTTTGTGACAGAGTATTAAGAGAGTCAGATGAATAACCCGTTTCCAATCCACGTTTCCATATAAAGAAGTATCATGCATCAACAGTGAATTGCTGCATAGGGAAAAAATACGTAACACACACTGTAGATGCTGGGAGGGGGACACCAGAGATTTTGTTTTGAAGGTGCTATGGGGTTGCCTGACTTGTCAGTGTGGCTACTCTGAAATTCGGAGTTTCCCCTTAATGTCGTCACAGTTTATTTTCTACTGCTACACTAACAGGCGCGTACATACGCAGTATACCCTCTATTTTTACAGCAGTGCGGATCGCGAAACCTGTCAATAATTCCGGGAAGTTGGATTCAGATAATATCAGCGCAGTAGAGTAGCAGCAGAATAGACTATTTGTGATGCACCTTTGAAGAGTAAGACGTTTTAAAAATTAGATCTCAGTATCACATTAACGTGCATTAAAGTATTTTAACGGATTATGCCCCACTAAATTGCTGTATTTAGGGAACGTTAACAGAGAAGGTTATAGACTGGATAAAGTTAGTGACACGTAACACGAAATTGTAAATTACGTTGTTTTAATGCTATTTCATCCAAAATTGTAACCTGTAAACGTGTTTTTTTCAGGCTGGCGGGATTTAAACATTAGTTACATATAATATTGGAGGGTGTGATCTCCGCTTCCAGCGTTTTACAAGCCTCGATCTTCCCCTTCATGGTTTCTACTGAACCAAACACAAAGCTTCCCGAATGTGGTCTTTGTAAAAATGTGTAAATGCAGTATTTGAATATAATAACCTCCCTTTTTGCAGTCTTTAGTTAGTTAGGCTACAGTTAAATTTCTCATGTTAACTTCAGACAACCATTTTTTTTTCTCTTCTTCCCAAAATCATACATTCTACTCCATCTTGTGAGCGACTGGATCATCCCCGTGCAGCACAGCAAACCATGGTGGTACTATATGCAAGGCCAGGTCAGGTACGGGAGCATGCGCTGACGCAGGAGGACATGGAGGAAAGGGCACAGACGAACTGCTTGGGATGCTGTTCATGTTTGAGTCTATTAGTGATTTTGTCATTAAGATTATTTAGGTCCTGAGTTAGCACGGGGTTACTGAATCCGCCATGAATTAAAGAAATGTCAGAATATTAATCTGAGCTGAATTTTGAAACGTTTCTTCTCTTCCCCTCAATCTAAAAATATCCATAAGCATCAGGATAGGATTGCTCTTGAGTACCATAGAAGTTTAAGAACATAATAATTAAAAAAATTCAAAGCAATGAGCAGCAAGCCCTGTAACCCAGGTAAGCCTAAAATATACAAGGCAGGTAACCCTAGCCGTTAATAACGGATAAAGTTGACATTTTTAATAACTACCTTAAATGTTGCAACCACAGTGCTTCAAAATATTTTACACTGACACTATATTTTGTTGTGTAGAGAGTATTTACCAATGATGTATGTTTGGGGACTTAAGCGATGCGTATGGCATTAACATATATGATATTAAGACGAAGCAGTAATAAATAAGTTCAGTCATATTTGTCATTGACATGTTATGTAGAGAATGCGATCAAAGTAGCCTGCTTTGATCTTGCACATCACACACACAAGAGTTTAAAGTCCTCATAGTTAACACATAGTTAATGCTTTCAGTGCGAGATCTACACTCACCTAAAGGATTATTAGGAACACCATACTAATATGGTGTTTGACCCCCTTTCGCATTCAGAACTGCCTTAATTCTACGTGGCATTGATTCAACAAGGTGCTGAAAGCATTCTTTAGAAATGTTGGCTCATATTGATAGGATAGCATCTTGCAGTTGATGGAGATTTGTGGGATGCACATCCAGGGCACGAAGCTCCCGTTCCAC
>JAABNX020000053.1:11030384-11049753 GCA_015163995.2 Mormyrus lacerda | reverse complement strand
ACCCCTAAATGCATTGAAGCAACTGCCATGTGATTGGTTGATTAGATAATTGCATTAATGAGAAATTGAACAGGTGTCCCTAATAATCCTTTAGGTGAGTGTAAATCCAGCTGACGATGGACATGTGAGCGAAGACCACGATGAATCGCGAGCTCTCTAGCGGCCTCTCGCGGAATCAGGCACAATAACAAGAACGCTCATTTAGATACGAAAACACTCATAAAAGTTCATTATTCTTACTTCTAAATTGCAATGTTAACCTTCTGACACAGGGGAGAAAAGCCAATAATGTGAAAAGCTTTTTCTATTGACATCATGTTTTTGGTTTACACAATTTTGGAAAATGTATGCTGAACAATTTATTTCTAGACATAAGTATGATTATTTTCCAGAATAAAATTAGTAAACATGAGCATAGAAAACTACAAAAAATTTTTTGTATATATGTATATATATATATATATATACACCTTTATAATATACATATGCTCAAAGTGGGCGTCACATGGGCGTGAGTTTCAGGCATTCACCCAGTCAGTATGGGATTACAAGCTCAATGTGTACAAAAGGCACGATGCTATAAAACAAGACGAAGAAATACAGAGCTGGAGGCGAGCAGAGACACCAGAGAGGCGCTGACAGTCACCATGATGCCTTTAGAAAAAACATCCCCGTCAGCATCTGGGAAGAGAAACAGACTATATTGGGAAACCTGGGCTAACTTTAAGAACGTTTGTGGCTCTGTGCACTTGGCTACAAAGCAGGGCCTGTCGATTAGCATTAGCACTATGCAACACGAACACAAAATGCACTCGATTTGTCTACAGCCAGAAGCCAAGACTACATGAACCATGTAGAGAATCTGCATCGATTATAATAATCATTTTAGATATGTGTAATATGCAAAAATTGGAAATAGGGAATAGGGAAAATTAAAAACACACACAATGACTGTCACAATGATGTGTTCTTTTTATCTTTGTAGATTTTTTTTCTATCCAATGGACTGTGATTTATAAATCACATGGTTAATTTCCATACTGTATGTATTAGCTGATAACTTTCACTCACCTTTCGTTCCATGTGCTTCAGCCTCATTGGGACCAGGCTCTACAGAACGAAGTAAAAACACAAAGTTTGGGGATGTTTTGAAGAGCAGTTTCCTGTTTATTTAGAAGTGTGTAGAATTTTGTTATTACAATAAAATATAGAACTATATTATTAACTACACTGTCAGAAAAATGGGTACAGGTACAGTTTTGTTCCTCAAGGTAGAAACAACACTGATATACTACCAATGGTACAAAAATGTCGCTCAGAGTCCATTTCTGTACCTTAAAATACACATATACCTACAGCTAATGTACAATTGGCAGACCCTTGCGGATACAGCCCCAGTGTCACGTAATTGTACTTCCAAACATAAATATATGAACATTTTTGACAGTATATAAATGTTGCATCCAGCCAACTTCAAGCAGCTTATCCAGTACAAAGCTGCAGTGAGTCTCAATGCTACTGAAGACAACATAAGGCCTCTACACACTCACGCATTCACTCTGTGGACAACTTGTAAGTGTGAGTTTCTTTGGGTATGAAAGCGGGGTCCAGCATTCCTTGAGTAATTAGAGTTAAGGGTCTTACCAAAGGACCCAATCATGTCAATCATGGGATTTGAACTCAAAAACTCTCAGGTATGGTCACTGATACCAAACCTGCTTAGGCACGTCCCTCCCATGCACATTGACAACGCATGAATAATCCGTATACTTCAGAATTTTCTATATCGGCTGAAAAATCTCACCTTGCACGATGAGCAGTGTGGTGCTAATGACCAAACCCTCAGCGTCGAGAACCTTGTACATTCCCGCGTCACTCCGCTTCAGTCGTGGGAGGATCAGCTCCCTGCCACCATCCTCCACGTGCCACTCGCTGCCCTGAGCATTGCCCCTCTTCCACTTGGTGGCTTCCTCTTGATCCTGGGATGCCTGGAAAATCACGGTGGATGCCTGTGAGGTGTAGAGGCTGAGGGAGAAGTCCTGTCCAGCTAGCAGAGTCAGACTGGACTTATGGTCTGTAGGGAGTTGGAGAGAGAGTGAAAGATGTTATTGTGCTGTGACGCACATTAGCAATGTCATCAAAACGTGGGACAGGCAGACTAGGTAATGATTTTTCATTGTACTCCTTTGATTTTATAAATGTATAAATTCATATGTTCAGCCAGGAAAGCTATTTCAAATCTTTGACAGTAATGACCAATCATCTGCAGGATATGCATGTGACATCATAAAGGGATACACAGAACAGAGGGGTATTACTCTGTGTTAATGAGTTAATGCTCTGTGTACCTGTGACTGTCAGCTGCACACTTTTTACGAAACTCCTCGTCAGCCTCCTCTTGTTCCTGATTATAAGGAAGCTCTCGTACAGTCCAGCATCAGAGAACCTCGCCTCCCTCAGCTTCAGGGAGCAGTCCCCTTCAAACAGCCTGTCCTGGGGCAGCGCCACTCTGCCTTCATACCCGATGCCTTCGAAAGTGACTCTCCCTTTCAGCTCGAAGACCGTCTCCTCGGGCGTCTGCCACTGAAGATGTGGGTTGTTTACAAAGAGTGACTGGACCGTCCCTCTCTGGGTTGTCCAATTACAGGGGAGGGTGGCAATGTCGCCCACTGGAACTAACACTGACATCGGGATAGACCAGGAGGCTGAAAGCATAGCGTGACAGTGGTAAAGTGGAGTGGGATTTTGTACGACTTTATATGACTTAACAAATTCAAGTATATCCCCCTGGGATCAAAAAGTATCTTATCTTATCTTATCTTATCTTATCTGATCTTATCTTATCTTTTTTAAAGATAAATTTGTGTGGGCCCCCCTAAGGTTTGAGGGTCCTCTGTTGGCCACAATCACCACACTAAATATTAAAAAAACACGTTCCTTATATTAAGACATGCTGGAGCAGCATGTTCTGCTAATCAGCAAGCTACGATATGAGAACAGAGAAACAAACAGGATCGCAAGGGGTCAAAACAGTCAAACTAACTCAGGGAAGGGCACAGGCAACAGGAGGAGAAACTGGACTAAGGAGCACAGGACTGGGAAGCAGGTATATATGGGACTAATGATATACATATGAGGGTTAGGAATGAGAGGTAAGACAAACAAGTAAGAGGTGTGGCTTGTTAGAGCCATGACGGGGGTGACGGGTCGCCCCCCCGCCGAGGCACGCACCCCAGGCATGGGGGTATGGACAGGGTACTCAGGGATCAAGACACCAGACGCACAACATGCACATCTTGTTGTTCCTGTTCCCCTCCCCCCTCCCCGATTTGTTAATTGGTTTTGATTTACACCTGTCCCTTGTTTTCCATGGTTTCTGTGTGTATTTAAGATCCTGCCTTGATTTCCCCAGTGGGTCATTGTGTTACAATATGTGTGTGAGGTGCTGCATTTGTCCGGTTCAGTTTGTAGTCCTGTTCCTGTTCCTGGTCTTGCTTCATTCCCTTACCTGTTCTTTACACTTCTTGTTACTTCAGTGTCCTAATTAAGTTCTATGTAGTTATTTGACTCGGTGTTTCCCCGTTTGTTTATGACCCCTTGTGGTCCTTTGTTTCTGTATTATTGTTTCTGTGTTTTTTTTTTGTGTTTTTTTTTTTTAAATAGATCCCGTGTTTTTTGGAGCCCTTAGTGGATTGTTGCCTTCATCTCATGCACGCGCTGCTATGACGCGTCTATTCATTCATCCATTTTCCATAATCGCTTTGCAGGGATCCCAGAAAGCACAGGCCACACGGCAGGGGTGCCTCCACAGGGGAGGGAAAACATTCATACACACACTCACATATTAATTGCAGTTTAGAGTAGATAAATAACCTAAATCACATACAATTGCAGTGCAAGGGGAAAGTGGTGAACCTTGAAGAAAAACATGCAGAGGAGAGGAGAATTTGAGGGGCTTAGGAGAACAGGGGAGAACACAGAACCTCCACACAAGCACTACGGTGCCACCTAAACGTATTAACGATACCATTAAAACATTAGCTGTATACATGCGAAAGCCCAATCTTTCATATAGCATTTTGTTAAAAGTGTATTGCTCACCAATCATCGCAGAAAAGTCCAGGAACAGAATGTGGTGAACCAAAAACCTAAAAAGGTTGTGGGAAATATATATATATATATTAGTATGTATAACATTTTAAGTTTTAATATTGCAAAAATAAAATTTTATTCACTAAATGTGCTAACAGTTTCAAAAAACGATAACGACAAAAACGATAGTGTTCGAGGTACGAGTTTCGTTTTAGTGGAAAGATTCAATTCCCTAAGTTTCGATTAGCGGAAGAACTGGAACTGAAAGTAGTCATGGAGCGGAACACCAGCTGTCAGGGGCAGAAGCGTAGAAATGAATCACGAATTTCTACAGCATGTAGAACATTTACTTGTAATATTTTGTATATTTTGCACATAAAGCATCGCCACTGGCATGGGCGTAAATTACGAGGGATGGGGGGGGGGGGGGGGGTGTAGCCCCCCCAATAAATCAAAACCAGTTAATACAACCCCCCCAAAAATCATGTTTCCCCCGTAATGGTTGGAGATCTCAACCCCCGCAATGTTCCAGCCAAAGTTACGTCTTTGGCCACTGATATTTTTAAATTGTATTCTAACAATATCGAAGTGCATCATAGATAAAAATCAATGTAAAATAATTGTTTCACTTAAGTAAATTCATGTAAATATTTTGGAATTATAAAATGTACATTTGATATTTAATTCGTTACGGTTTATTAAATTAAATGTCATCGTATGAAAAAAAGTATACATAAATACATTTTTTTTGTGAAATTTGTACGATTAAAGACACGTAATAAAAAAAAACTTGTATGTTCAGTTTCATAGCTTGGTTACTCAAATTATTTATTTTCATGTCAAAACGACGAGCATTAAAAATAATAGCGATTCTACCTGGACATCATGCCCTCCCGCGCGTCGTCTCTCTTCCATGCAGAGGATCGAGGCTGCTATACGTAATAGTGCCCGTGTTATAAAGGGAAGCGTATCAGGTCATACAGAGGAAACGAAACCTATATCTAAATCTATTTGAAGAATCCGTCTATCGTTTTCCGTTCTAATTAACTAGAACTGCATTGTCAAGTCAATAATGGGGTTTGGACTGGGGGTCCTAAACTATAGTATATGCGTATACGCGCAAAACCACTTCCGTGATCTATAGAAAAAACACAAAAGTTCATTAACTGGGAGCTCAGCAGCTTCACCACAATCGCGGCTGTGGTCCTGAAAAAGACATGACTTACATGCGTTTTAATCTTACCTTTCTTATTTGGTGTAAGTAAATAATTTATATAATCAGCTTCTGTGATTGGATAGGTATATGGATATTTGAATGTTTATTCTCTATTTCTGTCTGCTCAGGGGTCTCCACTGGGGTCATGCCCTCAGCACTGTATGCCCTGCGCCAGGTTCTGCCTGGAAATAACGTGGCTCTGCCCTGCAACATCAAAAACCGCTCTGAGATCACATGGATTCGACAGCACTCAGAGGAAATCACTACGCTGGGGATCTCAAAAACAGATATGAACAAAGAAATAGTGGTCGAGCTCAATGAGGGAGAAGACCGCTTCACAGTCATTAAAGACAATCTGACAGGGCTTATGAATCTATGGATCGAGGAAGTCGGTGAAGCAGACCTGGGGATCTATTTCTGCTGTGTACGACTCGATGGGACGCTGGTCTTTGGTTCAGGGGAGCTCCTAACTTTTGCAGGTAAGCTCCTTTTCAGAAGGTGATATGTTTGTACCATTTATTTATCAGACGCTTTTATCCGAAGTGGCACAAAACTGAGAAAGCAAGGTCAGCCAGTCCCTGGAGCGATTAGGGATAGCGGCTGTGCTCCAAGCGAAATCCCACTGCAAGACATGGAATTTGAACCAGCAGCTTACAGGAACAGCGTCCTAACTGGCTGAGCCACATACACCAGATGTTCAAGTTTCTCCCCACAGCCAAAAAACATTCGGAGGTCAATTGAAGTTGGCAGATTGTCTGTAGGTGAGAATGGTGTGCGTTCTGCAATTGGTTAGCACCCCATCTTTGGGCTATTTCCTGTCTTGCACCCATTGATAGGCTCCAGACCCCCAGGACCCGGCATTATAGTGGGTTTTGAAAATAGATCGATGGACATAGACATGATTTCATCCAGCTCAATCCTTTAAAAAACTCAGAACTCTGTGTTTTACTGCAGTACTCTTTGTATTATAGTGAATAGAGCATCAGTTTGCAAATGTCACAGCTTCTCACTGGGTGGCGCTGTGGTCCAAGGGTTGGGGGTTTGAATCTGGCCTGTTGATATACAGGTGCACATCATCTCCCTGTACTATTATGGGTTTCCTCCCACATCAGCCTTATAAAGTCTACATAACCATCCTTCTTCCGACCACTTGCCCAGTACATGGTGAGCCTGGAGCCTGTTCCCAGCTGGGGCGGCATGTTCCAGATGGGCTGCCAGACACACTATGGGCAATGTCTGTTGTTCACAAATTAGCGGCTCCCCAGTTTGCGGTTTTTGCTGCAGGTCCGACGTCACAGACCTCATTTCCTGTGTGCTGGACTCTCTTGGCTGCCGTGACCCCAGCAGGTTCCCTGTTGATTGCTCTGCTGGTCTACAAGCGCTGCCACCCTGCAGGTAAGTGGCGTGTCTCCAAACATGTTGGCCACATATTGATAATGCCACACATCCTAGGGGTTTTAACTACTCACTGGGGGGCCTCAGTGTGGTGGGTGACCTTAGATCATTGTATGTGGAGTTTTATTGTTCTCTCTGTGTCTGTGAGCAATTCCTCTGGGTACTCCAGTTTCCTCCCAAGGTCTAAAATAATAACAACGATAACAACAAAAACAACAATAGTACTATTGCTATTACTAATAATACCAATAGCAACAACAACAATATCAACAACAATTTATTTGCCATTTGTACAAGAACAGGTACAGACATTCATTCTTTGGTGTTTGGTTGTCTTTGGTGACCTTACTCTCTCAGCTAGAGCGTAGAACCCAGGGGGGATGGGGGTGTCTTGTACCCCCCAATATTTAATTTGTCCCCATTTGTCAACCCCTCCCCCCCCGCCACAAAAAATAGATTTTTGCATTTAAATTATTAATTATTAAAGTTATGAATAATTAACTTGCATCCCCTCCCAGAATCAGTCTTTCTCCTACCCTCCTTCTCTGAAATAAGACCCACATAAAGAGGTGAGACTTGGGGTCGGTCATGCATGTGACACCCCTGAAGCAACTTTCCGGGTTAAGGGCCGTGCTCAAAAACCCAACAGGCTCAAGGACTCCACAGACCTCACAGCAATTAGTAATTAGTCTTTCAGTGGTGACCAATCCCGGTCATGGCTGCAGCGGAGTGAGAAGGAGCTTCCTGGCCTCATGCCTCTTTGTTCTGGAATGTTCTATCATATGCTGTTTCAACAGTTCAGCAGTTAGAAGCAATCAAAATAAGTCTTTTTATTACTATTATACTACAACTACTGCTAGTGCTACTATTGCTGAACAAACTTTATAGCTTTTTGTATTCTTCCCTATTTATTTCACCTCTGATTTAATATACAGCGCTCACAGAAAGTCTTGGGACACTTGCTTAATTCTCTGAAAATGTTGCAAATACATTAGTTTCATATAAGAAAATCTACTGACATGCAATGTTTAACATCAGCTCATAACTTCTGCACAGACATCATCTTTGTATTAAATGTCAGAATGACTCATTCTCACCATTTTGTTATTAATTGCAATTGCACTCGCTGGATCATAAAGGGACACTAAACACAAGCCTTTGGTGCTTTATGATATTGCAAAGGTGTTACTACTTAAAAAGCATCTATTGATGTTGCTTGTCAATGAACTTTTTTACTCAGAACTGCTCTTTAAGAACCCTAATTTTGCTTTCAATTTATTACTACTTGAAACAAATGTTTTACTTAAAACTATTATTTGTTTCTAATGTGATATATGTTTTTTGTAAATTAATGAATGAAGTAATGATTGTTGTTATAAAACCACACTTCAATTAAGCAAGCATCCCATGGCTTTCTGTGAGCACCACAGGTTGAGATTCTGTTATAAGTACATTATTATTATTATTATTATTATTATTATTATTATTATTATTATTATTATTATTGTTGTTGTTGTTGTTGTTCTTGTTGTTGTCTTTATGTGAGCACATACAAAGCAAACTTGTCAAACAAAGCTTTGTCTGGGTTGCAGAGACAACAGGTGATTATTCAGTTTCATTTAAGTATTGAACAGAAAGTCCTTTCTTCAGCTGCAATATTTTAAGAAACAGAAAGTGTGCTTTCTCATTTTCAAGGACAAGGAACCTTAAAAACTTTGATGCCACTCTCAGTTCCACTGTCAGTGCAGTTACTGTGTTTTGCCTTTGTGGGGCAGTACAGTACTACAATTTGAAATCCTTATCTTTGAAAATTCTTTAATAGAATGACTCATGGTTCTCATACATGTATATTATCAAGTTTGATGTTGCACTTCTCTGAGTAGAAGTCCATATGGACGAATGGCACTCTCCACTATTTTTCTCTGTTCATCAGATGATGTTCCTGCAGGAACTGGCACCAACCACTCAGTTTTGAAGGGGATTTGTCTTCTCTGTGGGTTAATCCTGTTTTGTATGATCACATTGTAGGTTTTCCCAGTTGTTTTCGATGTAAATGTGTTTGAATACCTTAAAGCTGTAGAAATGTCTGGTGTCGAGTAGACTCCCGTTCCATAACCCATCCCAGTGCCGGGTTTGTAGTGACTTTGGATGATTCCCTTGGCGCCCTCTACTGAGGTGCCGTGGTAGGAGACGGGCCAGGAGTCAGGTCCCGTTCCCAGCCATCTGTTGCCATCTGGGTATTTGTCACGGACCTTTAGGGCAATTCGATTCCATCCACAGGGCCTTGCGTAGGGCTCACTGCCCCGTTTAAACTGTTCAGTCCCATCGTCTATATGAGTGAAGTCATAATCATATCGTGGATCGAAGAAGTCTTCCTCATTTACGAAAAGTTCTGTGCAGATCAAGTCATTGTCAGCGGGAGTTTCGCTCATATACAAACAGTTCATATCTGCCAGCTGCATTATACTTTTGTGAAATGTCTGCTGTCCGAGTGACACCAAGTTGACAAAATCCTGAGGGCTGAAAGGTTCCGGCATTGGCTTGCCTGGGTTCATCGTCTGGTACTCCTGGATTGACTGGACCTCGCATTCTGTGATGGCTGAAAGTGCCTCGTATTTCAGGCTGGGTGGCAGCATGGTGTTTCTTCTTGCCATGAACATGCATTAGATGCTCCTATAGAACCTCAGGGTGTAGTGATTTGAAGTCCGCAGCTGTTGGGTAACTGGGTTTCCACCTGTGCTTCTGGCTCAGTGCTGAGCTGTCAGCTGTGAAGCCTTTATGAAGGCTGAGGACACGTTCAAATGTCTTTCACTTTCTATATGAAAGCATTGCAACATACTGGTGATGGCAATTATCATGCGGGTGTTCAAAGGTACATAATTTCCAAGAAAGTGAAGGAAGCTCAAGGTGTCAATTATTTCAGTTCAACTGTAATCTCCCTTGGAATGAATAAAGTTTTTTCTTATCTTAATTCCTGCTGAGGGCGATTGCTGTTCAGACAAAACCTTTGCAAAAAAACATTAGCTAGCCTTGGGTGTTCTGGCTCACAAACATTTCAGTAGCATGGGGTATCTGGCTGCTAACTAGGTAGCTGGTGTCTGTTTCGGCAAGAAACACAGTGAAATGTTAAATGTGAAAATGTGAAACTCGCGTAAATAAATGTAATGTCACGGAATGTAACCAGAGGCATTTTTAAAAATTAAAATTTTTTATCACGTGATCTTTTGCGCCCCTCCACCCCGAAACACAGGGCGCCCTAAGTACAAACTGGCTAGAAGGTTGCAGTTCGATAATACTAACGCTGGCTGCCTGCTGTGGGATTCCACTTTGGGTTGGTCACTAAATACATTGGAAGACAATTGTAAAAAGGTGCGGGGAATTTTGCCTGCAATAACTTAGGAAAGTACCACAAATATGAATGCTACTCTGTTATACACCATTGATCAATTCTTTAAACCAGTGAGACCATAACAGCAATGGATTGCTGGTTCTTACAATGAATTAAAAGTACATCTTCCACAGCCTTATTTAGTATGGAGCAGGGGTGGGCGATCTTATCCACAAAGGACCGGTGTGTATGCAGGTTTTTGGGATAACCTTTAGGGCAGCTGTTCAAACCCGGGTATGAGGATTCTTCAGCCAATCCGTCCTCTAATTAGTAATCTACAGCAAAAGCCTGCATACACGTCAGCTCTTTGCAGAGAAGACTGCTGACCCCTGATATAGAGTCCTGCAGAGCGTGAGGCCTGTCCAGGAAATATGCTGAGAATACACAAATGTAAATTGGGTGCTACTCGTATGCGTGGACTCACAGACAGCCCGCATTTTTGTTCTCTCCCAGCTCACAACATGTTTGCTTGGCTGAAAGGTGAGAAGGAAGCGAAAATGTGGACCACCTGGAGGTTCCTGAGGACTGGGTTGGGAAACACTGGATAATGCTGCCCATATTGTTATGCCCTGTGTTTCCTGAATACAGTCTTTTTACTGGTAGGGACAATAGCATGACTTGAGGGACTTTTCTGTGCTGAATGTTTTTAGCATTGTGACAGCATTACGCCACATGCTGACAGTAGTGTTTATAGCCGATTGTCCCTCATATCCCATGATGCATCTGGAGGCGTGATTAAAGGCACAGCTCAAGGGCAATGTGACAACTTTCCACAGGGGTTGCTGTTTCGGGAACATGGGTCAGTTAGTGTTGCAATTGCTCTCGTGTGAGTTGTTATCATTGATTTTTATGATGAAGAAAAGCCTCATTAAAAGGTTGATGAGAACATCCTCTCATGCCAGGACCATAAACCGACTGAACTGTGCCTTATTGCTTTTGGGATTGTAATAAACTGCATAGAAATTTCTGTGCCCGGAAGAAGTAGGACGACTGCCGAAAAGTAAGAAACACACAGTAAAAAGCCCAGATGCTTCATGCAGGCCCAGTGACCAGCTTTCCCTGAGGCACTGAGATCCCTTCTTCTAGCCACAGGGGGCCAAGATATATTCCTTTCAAACATTATACCTTTTTCTGCCTGTTCCTTCACAAGTTTTCTCATTACTTTTTGTGTGCTAAGTCAACACTCAGGTGTGTCAGACCAGATGAGTTCCCAGTGATCATCTGCTATGACTGCATATTTTATTTAGGGAAATAAAAACTGTGATTGGGCTAATTAGGTTGTTAAGTGGAGGGGCCAGGCACCTTTTGACAAGGACTTGTCTTTAACAAGAACAAGACAGTTATCAAGTCCTGCACACCTGATCCTCCTCTCTTCTCCCTAATGTGGCCCTGATGAGTCAATCCTGTTGCGCGTTACCCCTTATTACTCCTTGTATTTAAGTACCTGTTTACGTCATCAGCCCTAGTCTGGTCAATAGTGTCAAACACTCCTGTTGCCTCCCCTATTGTGCACGTCCTCCTGTTTTGGATCCCTTACAGTCCTGTTTGTTTAGTTCAATAAACCCCTTTGGTTTAGCCGCAATGCCTGTCCTCGAGTCCTTGGTCCCACAAGTCATGACAGCTGAGAATTATTTTTTAAAAGACTTATCAAGGAATCTTTGTAGAAACTTAAAGATGAAAAATGAGTGACCCACATTTTATAATTGGCTCAACATGTGTTTTGTAGTTCTAATAAAATGGCTGCAGATGATCGTATTTCAGTCCTTAGTCAGTTGCTGGCGTATGGTGAGTTACTGAGCTGCAGGCTGCTGACAGAGAGCCAGCTCAGACCCATTTCCTGGTACTGCTGAGTGATAATGATGGTCGAGCATACAGTTCCCAGCACTTAACTCGATATGGTGTTTCCCTCATGCAGATCGTAAGACCTCAGCTTGTGCCAGCTGTCTGGGAAGGAGTGACGAGCTGAAGGTACAGTAACACTGCATGTGAAATAAAATATGGCCCAAACCCCATTCTTAACATTCCTGCAAGCATGAGTAAGCCTCAAGACTCAAGAGATCTGCATTGTAAGCATATTTGTGTACAAGTACACAGTGCATCGACATTCTATTTCAATGTGGTGCTACACATAGACATAAATACAATCAATAAATATACAATGTCCACAATACAATAAATGCAATTTTAATATAAAAAGTGTACAGAGCTATGCTGATGTACCAGCATTATGTTTTAACATTATAGTAATATTATCCGTTTTGAATGCTGTTTCTTCATTCAGACAGTGGATCTACACTATGCCAGACTTGGCCTACCTAACAAGGGCTGCCCTCCTGTTCAGAGAAGCCCCACCTCCAATGGCGTGATCTATGCCACTGTAGCCAGACATAACTAAAGCTCATTTTCTGCAGTAACACCTACAAAGAGTGCTGGCTGCAGCTGAAAGGACATGCATGTATGTGTTCATGACTATAGCCTTTAACCACATAAGTGAAATGGAACTTTATTTGCTATTTGCACAAGTATATCAGAATGCTTTGTTTTTGTATGTCACATCTTGCTCTTCCTTGAAACATACACACACATTTTCAGTTGAGTGTGAAGCTGGATTCAACAACCTTTTGAAAGTAGTAAATTTTATGTAGCGTGTCATTACAAAACTCTATTATTTTGAATGCCGAGGAGATTGTTATTAAATGGTGTACTGTGAAACATACCTTTGATGTATAGCTTGCCCTGTATCTGCTGTTTGAGCAAGTTATTACGAAAAATTTAAGTAACACTACGAATGCGTTTTGGTGTTGGAGGAACGGCAAATACAGCAAAACGAAAAGTAGCCTTCTTATCGGCACTGACTTAACCAGTAGGACTTGAAGGCAGCAACAGTTTCATCGCCAACTCTAAGAAAGAGGCTAAAAACACCAAAACATATGACTTATAGATGTAATTTTATCATACAGTATACTATTCATATACCATACTATACATATTGTCAATTTTGCATATAAAATATAGGGCCGACTTACGACCAAATCAGCTTACGGTCAGACGGAACCAATCACAGTCGTAAGTCGGCGACGACCGGTGTATGGTACAGTCATGCTGGGAGCGTGAAGGGAGCAAAAATGTGAACCGTCTGAAAGTCCCGGAGGATTGGGCTGAGAAACACTGCTGCAGGCTATGCACACGGCTTTCCACTAGATGTCAGTGGAGGAACGCAATCTTTAACAGCCTAAAAATACACACTTGGGTGGCATGGGGGTGCAGTGGTTAGCGCTGTTGCCTCACACCTCTAGGAGCAGGGTTTGAGTCTCTGCCTGTGTTTCATGTGTGTGGAGTTTGCATGTTCTCCCCGTGTCGTTGTGGGGTTTCCTCCAGGTACTCCTGTTTCTCCCCTCAGTCCAAAGACATGCCAAGGCTAATTGGAGTTCCTAAATTGCCCATAGGTGTGTGAGTGTGCCCTGGATGGGCTGGACCCCCGTCCTGGCTTCCTTGTGCCCGTAGCTTCTGGGATCGGCTCCGGACCCCCCACGACCCAGAAGGATAAGCCGATTGGTAAATGAATGAAAATACACTCTCCTCATGCATTTTTTTGCTGCGGTTTAATCGTCTTTTCAGCTTATTTGACAACCCTGCAAAAACAGGCATTCTCTCCAAACTCTAGGGCCATGGGTCCAAATATCATTGCATGGGAACTTATAGAAAGACAAGCTTAATCAGTATTTAATCATACAATCGTGCTGTATGAACAGACACTAGCAATAAAAACACAAAATTCTCATCATAGACTGCTAAACAGAAAAAGAAACAGGAAAAATTAAGCATCTTTCCTTGCAACAATGAGATGAGGAAATGACAATGAAAAGATTTAAATGTAAAAATCTTTATATTCCGTTTTGAGCATCTGAAATCATAGAGTATGATTTACTGGTAATCAGCTAACAATGGAGCATGTTGTTTCCTGATGTTATACTAAAACCTACCCTAGAAAATCAGACAATCCGACGGCTTTCATCTCCACACCGACTTCAATACTGCACATCAATAAGACTCATTTATTTTTCCCAGCTGCTGTTTTTAGCACAGGATTTTTATTAAGTTCTTTGATGCAATTATGTTACCGAGGGCGCAAAATGAAAAAGAAATGAATAATGAAGACATATATTTGCATATTTATTAAGTTTCAGTAATAGCATATTCTGGAATATGTAACAGTCAACAACATTAAGGTTATAATAAATACAAAAAGCTTTAAAATTATATTAAAAACAATTATACCACTATATATTAATACACGATTCATACAATTCTACATCATTTAATGATGGACCTTTGATACATAGTTCTACTTTATAAATTTCTAAAATCTTCTAAGCCATATACTGTCCTTAGTAATAGATTCCTACTCAAATCTTTATCAAGCACATGCAGATGTAAAATTGTACGCATGACTGTCTTGAAATTTATGTAAAGGAATCTTTACTTCAGGCTATATTAATAAACTGAACACTTAGGAGGTCAACTAAAGAACCAGCACAACTACTGTACATTGTATGCATATATATGGATATTTCTGAGCCTCAATTATAGCTTCATACAAGCCCACCAAGGACTGACACAAAATAAATGTATTCTTCAGTCAAACTTCCAGCACTTGTCAAAGAAACATACTCACCAGGCAAAGAAAATTCTAAACTTCTGAATGTTCTGACATAACAGAAGCTTCTTTAGCATCCCACATGTTCATGTAACCCTTCATTTTATGAGACTGAAGGATTATAGTTACGCTGATGAAAGCCACACTTATCTTCCATATTATATTCATGTTCAATAGTCTATTGCAGTGGCACAATTCGCTACAGAGACAGGCTGCGTGATTGGTGGTTATGTGTTTCGGATTATATGGTATATACTGTATGGAGCAGATAAGTCACCTGACGTCATAAATGGCTGTTCATTGGTCGTTCCCATGCACATCACAGAACTCCTACCCCCCTGCACTCCTAGAAAGCCGAGAGCACTGAAGGGCACAGTCATGCACGCAGACACAAGTTGGCTTCTTGTCCACGATACTGTGCCGTGCCAAATCTTCGAACTGGCAGTGAGTCAGTGGGACCAGCACAGGACCAGAAAGGGCGGCCCATTGCTGCTGGCATCAGATAAACAACTGGTCGACTGACCCCCCCCCCCACCTGCGATTCAGTCATGGGTCTGGCCTTCCATCAGCCACAAGAGAGTAGATGACAATAATGTGACTGTCTTCATCTTGCATGTGCGGCCTCTCCCTCCAGCTCCGATGACCCCAGCAGGTATAGTGCATATCAATGTCTTCATCAAGACAGCACTTGTGGGCATCTACCTCGTTCTTCAAGAAGCAACACTATAACACACAAGGGACGATCAGGACACCGCCATGGAAGACCAGACACGAAGCACAAACAACACATTGGAACTCGACAGCAGAACATTATGTTCCGTAAAGTCCCTGCTCCTTCATGCTTGCCTTAATCTGAGGTCTTCCGTTCCTTCTACACATTTTCATTAAAATGAAAAAGTTTTAAAAATGAAAAGAAAAAAAAAACATAGAACGGCCTTGATCTATTAAGATCCTGGAAAAGTACTCTGACATTTGCAGCAATGGCGACATACCTTACTCCTAACAATTACTATGTTATTACGGGTAAATTACTGTGCATTTGTAAAGCACATAAATTTTCTAAGTTCTAATTTCCACTTTTCACAATCCATCCATCCATTTCCAGTAAACGCTTGTCCTATTCAGGGTAGGAGTTCACACAGTTCATTTTCTCATATCCATTGAGACACACTTACTTCCTCATGGCCGCTCTCCCAATCTGGAAAATAATATATGAAAGTCTGTGTGAAAGCATCATACTACATTTAAACAATAACGAAAATACAGATGACCACTGATCAGAGAGGTTTTCCTGGAAAATCACCTTCTGGATGCAATTGCCTTCTGGAGAAAATCTGTGATACTATTGATTTTTATTGGCCATAATTTTGTGCACAGGCTCAGATAGCATAAAGTTTGCTGTTGGTTATCACATGTTGCCTAGAAACCAGTATGATCACAGTAAAATTAATTTCTGGCTCCCAGGATATCAGTGGGCAGATCAGTTACCTCAAATCAGTCAACACAGCTTGCATAAAATCTACCTCATATGAAACTGTGGGAATATAACTGGGCTGATATAAAAGCAGAACCTTACCCAAATCAAGTCGTTTCTGATGTTTCTTTGCTCCTTCTGTTTCCAGTTCGTTTCCTGAATAAAGATAACATCTGACTGTAATGTTTAACTCCCGGTAAAGACTGTCACTATCACATTGGATAGACACCAAATCGAGATCCTGTACTGGTGCAATAAATGCCTAAAATAATGAAAATAATATTTAACTAGAACAAACACACTGTTTTCTCTAATATTAATGGGCTCAGTTTGCAGCCTCTACTGATTAAGATGTGATGGTTGTTACTGGCAATTATGCCATCAGTGGGGTTTAATTCAGTCATTTGAAAGTTAATAATAATCGCTTAATAACATAATAATTAGACACGGCCGTCTTTCTCGACACTTACTACTGAATATTATATTCCCTTTGCGTCTGCTTCTCCTTTTGGTCCATAAGAAAAGGCAGATAAGAGCAGCAAACAGAATCAGAACACAGAGTCCCATCACTACCGTGGCCATTACTGTAGGAAAACAGTAAAATACATTTGATGTTCAAGGCAGCTAGGGTAGGTAAAAGATACTAACGTTCAAATCCAAAGCACGTTTCTCAAAACGTTCCTGCAAAAATCTATCGATAAGTTTTAATGTTATTTAAACAGATTCCACAATGCTACTATTGGAATGCTTTTAACTCTACTGTGACCTATTTGTTAAATACACAGCGTACAAATAATATTATTTAATTATTGCATATAAAACGTGCTTTTTGTTCAAAAGCATTCAAGTGTCATAGATAATTAGCTTACGTTAATTTTTGAAAATATGCTTTATGTGCCTCACCGCGTTCTGTGTCTGTCTCTTTGTTCTCGGTCTCATAAACTTCTACAAAACTATCTAGAAAGAAGAAAAATAATTCATACAATAAATATCTGCGATTTTATTTTTCCTTTAAATAAATCCAGAACAGTGACTTAAACCTCATTCCTAAAATTTCTTATTTCACATTTTACATTAAGTTTCTGCCGCGACTGAAACGGTAACTGCAATCACAGCATAGCGGCATGACATTCGATGTATAGTAATCCTAAACATACCACCCCACCATTTTTCTACCGAAAAAGTACAACAGCTCAATCCCATTATGCATGTAAAATGTACTTTTTCGCTACAATATTTTTAGGTGACACAAATTAAATGCATGTACGGATATATTTGCGGTACAGATTTTGACAGTGAACAATAGATTCGCCTGTGTCGCTAATACTTTAACATGTCTTAAAATACACCCTTGTGGCCATTTATAGAACTGCAAACTGGTAATCCTGCCTCCAGGAGCGATAGTAAAACATGTAAGTGCGACAGTTGTGACCGTCGTTGCTAATGATACATACCTGCACCAGTCTTCTTAGTGGTGACCTGCGTGATGTGGTCTCCAGTATCTTCGATTACAAAACATAAACAGATCAAGAGATATACCAACAAGGCCAAAAATAAACATACATGCGCATGAAACATGGACATAAGGTATAATTATTAATAAACATCTGCGTTATCAACACTTACAGTTACTATGTGGATAAATTATATTAAACAGCATAAACACACACTTAGTCACAAGCGAATATGAGTTTACCTAAGGACACAGTTAAGACTGCAACCTGTATACCATTACAGAAATATTCTCCAGCAACCGTGGGTTGTAGATCATTCATCTTTAACTCCTTATCGTTATCGCTGTGGGGGAATCGATACTGCTGGTCATCCATCTCTCTCTTCAAAATTCCGTTCTTGTATTTGTGCGATATGAGCTTGCGTTTGGAAAGCCTGTCCTTTTTGTCCATCCAATATCGCATCAGTTTGTTTAACACTTTACAGTGATGATCCACCACAGTAATGTCCCACAGAAAGCACGTGTAATAAGGATTACTACATCCCACAAAGACAGTGGCGTGTTCGGAGACGCCTGTCACCTTTCGTTTTCGTGGACTGCGATTCGTAAATTACTGCAAATTTGCAAACATAAAATAAAATACAGCTGCAAACAGGTATTTAAAAAATGCAAAAATCGTCTCGTGGATGTAGTACACATATTGCAAATATTTCCATTATTTTTTTAAGTATATTTTTGCACTTTGCCTTCAACTCCCGCTTTGCACACACGCTGATCTCGTCATGCGAGTTCATGCATATGTTTTCTACGTACATACTTTTGGTGGTTTCGTGGCACTTCAGATCGGTCGCATATATAAGATGGTTGAATCTAGCGTCATGATAGAACCACTAGAAATTAGACAGCTATTTTTTTTTAAAAAAATCCTTGGTGTCGCAAACCATTTCTAAGTTTACCAGCTGAAGTACAGTACAGGTGTAGTGCCTGATTCTGCACGCCTGGAATCCCGCATCTCATGTTGTTATTATGGTTATTGTGCGCATGCGCCATGCGATCACTACAATGTTTCTAAGCGTGTTTCTGAGTCCAGTCTACGTGCGCGTCTTTTGGGGAGAGGTACGATGTTCAAAAGAAAAGAATCCGTCTGTCATCAATCTATCGATCTTTAGCCCGAAAAGGCTTTAAAATATTCAAAATGTTTATAAAACAGCAAAACATATTTTGGTATTTTCACGCCTTCTAAGATGCCATGAACCGATTTTTTTCTCGTTATGTCAGAGATCGAATGCGTCTGGTGTGCGGTTTCATTTGTTCATTAATAATACTGACACATCCAGGGCATTATGAACGATTCAAAATGAACAAAGGAATTGTGACATTTTGGCCATGTATGTTATTTAATGTTATTTCTATGTAGTGTGAAACACCATGCCCACTCAGTTTTCGGGGCTGTTCATGTAGTATTAAGTTGCAGTGAGGCTAGAGCATATTCCAGGAAGCAGAGGGCATGTGACACTCTGAAACAGATGCCAGTCAGTCACCGGGCACACTACAGGAACCAGCCTATCTAAACCACACATCTGTGGGACAAAACAGGAAGAAGATGCATCGCCCCAATGATGCTCATGGTAGTCCATATCCACAATGTCACCCCCTTCTTGGGACTGGACTAGTACTCCAGCTCAGAAGGTGCC
>JAABNX020000053.1:11007235-11018393 GCA_015163995.2 Mormyrus lacerda | reverse complement strand
AGTGAGGTTAGTAATCGGACTCACCCTGGAGTTGATCGCATACTCGGTCTACACTAGCTGATCGGACCACTTGATGGGATCGGAGCGAACTAGGAGTCGCAGAGCCTGCGACACCTCGCGGTTGGTCCGCTCGGCGAGTCTGTTAGACTGGGGGTGGTAAGCAGAGGTTAGACTGAGTGTGACGTTGAGCTTTTTACAGAATTTGCGGAACACTCGGGAAGCGAACTGAGGGCCCCGATCAGAGACAATGTGTTCGGGGATGCCAGTGAAACAGAAGAGCTCGTGGACTAACACGTCAGACAGCTCTAGGGCTGATGGCAACTTAGGGAGCGCTACCAGGCGACACATCTTCGAGAGGCGATCCACAATGGTAAGGACCACAGTTGTTCCAGAGGAACGGGGCAAATCAGTGATAAAGTCCATGGCAATGTGGGACCAGGGTCGGGCCGGTACCGGTAATCGTTGGAGCAATCCCGCCGGACTGAGGGTCGAGGATTTACATCGGGCGCACTCGGGGCAGCTCTCCACGAATTCTTGTACCTCCCTCCTCCAGTTTAGCCACCAGTATCGGCGAGACACTAGGCGTTGTGTCGGGGCGATCCCCGGGTGGTTAGTCCCTGGCTGGGCATGTATCCAATGCAGAAGGGGCGCTCGCAGAGATCGAGACACGTACCAGTGATTAGGGGGACACCCGGCTGGGCGAGCTCGATTCTCGTTGTCCGAGCGAATGGTGTCCTCCAAGCCCCAGGTTATGGACGAGATGAAACACTGGGGACTAAGGATTGGCAGGGCACGGTCATCACTTTCCGGTGGATCGAACTGCCGAGATAGGGCGTCCGCCTTCTGATTCTTCTTCCCTGGTTACTTGAAAGGTGAAACGGGAGAACCACTGTGCCCAGTGGGCTTGGCGTGCTGAGAGGCGTTTAGCGGACTGGATATATTCCAGGTTCCGATGGTCTGTTAGCACCACGAAGGGATGCCGAGCCCCTTCTAACCAGTGTCACCACTCCTCTAGGGCTAACTTGATGGCTAAAAGCTCTCGGTCACCCATCTCGTAATTGCGCTCCGCAGCGGACAGCTTGCGCGAATAGTAGGCACACGGGTGACGCCTTCCCGTCTCGGGATTACGTTGAACAAGCACAGCCTCCACGCCAGCCTCTGACACGTCTACCTCCACTTCAAACGGGAGTTCTGGCCGGGGCTGAGTGAGCACCGGTGCAGTGCAGAACGCCTCCTTCAGGAGGGCGAAGGCACGTTCTTCTGTTGGTGTCCAGGCGAGCTTGGTGGGTTTTCCCCGGGTGAGGGAAAGAGGGGCTGCCTTCTGACTAAAGTTCCGGATGAAGCGGCGATAGAAGTTAGCGAATCCAAAGAAGCACTGCAGTTCGTGCAATGTACGAGGAAGGGGCCATTCTTAGATGGCGGTTATTTTCTTGCAGTCCATTGCGACTTTCCCCAGCTGGATGACATACCCCAGGAACTTAACCGTTGTTTGGTGGAACTCACATTTCTCACCTTTGGCGTAGAGCTGATGTTCTCAGAGTCTCTGGAGAACCTGCCGTACATGCTGTACATGCACCTGCTTGGAAGGGGAATAGATTAGGATGTCGTCAAACTATACCACCACGAACTTATCGAGCATGTCATAAAACACCCGATTCATGAAGGATTGAAAGATGGACGGGCTGTTAGCTAATCCGTAGGGCATCACGCGATATTCATACTGCCCCCTACTGGTGATAAAGGAGGTTTTCCACTCGTCTCCTTCCTTTATTCTAACCAGGTTGTATGCACTGCGCAAGTCCAATTTGGTGAAAATGATCGCTTCTCGCAGCTGTTCTAAGGCGGAGGGGATCAGGGGAAGTGGTTCTCTCCTCTTGACGATGATGGAATTCAGGGCACGGTAGTCCACCACCGGACAGAGACCTCCATCTTTCTTCTTGAAGAAGAACCCCGCCGTAACCGGTGAGGTGGAGGGTTGGATGATACCTTAGTGCAATCCCTCGTGGATGTAGGTGTCCAGTGACTCCTGTTCCTGCAGAGAGATGGGATACAATCTGCCTCTAGGCAGACAAGCCCCCTCCAGTAAGTCAATAGAGCAATTGCACTCTCGATGGGGAGGAAGGCTGAAAGCTCTCTGCTTGCTAAACACATCCCTGTAATCCCAGTACTCCGGGAATGTGGTCCAAGTTCTCGGGTTCCGGACGATAGACAGAGAAACGCTTGTTATGGCACGGTAACATTGGCTCAATACTTCGCACCGGCCGCTAGTATGACTCTCCTATATAAGGAGGTCGAATCAGGATCACATGACTAACACCTGCCCTGCTCCCGCCCTCGTGGGCGTAACAGTCAACACCTGTCAACTTTTTAAAATAATAACAGCAAATGCTAAACTTATTCTATTTTAAACTTATTTTACTAATAACTGAATCAGGATCTTACTTTTCTCAAATTTGGAGATGTAACAGCTGACGAAGAGGCTGGTGAAGGGCAAGGTGTGCTTGATGTTGTTTATGGAGGAGAGTGAGAGATCTGAAGTACTGGAGATGGTGAAAGTGGGCGTGATGCTGTCTTTGTAGGAGTGGGAGGGCTCCAAGGGACTGGAGATGGTGAAGAGACTCCATCACTTTGCTTGGCAATAAAGAATTTTTGAGGTTTGTGAGGAATCTGTGGAACATCTTCCACATAGGGAACAAGATGATCCACATTTATTTTCAGGAACTTCACCTAATAAGTCTGCATTTTTCCCCTCTATTGCAAGAATCTTAAATGGCCCTAAAAGGCCTTCCTCCAGTTTTCCCCCTTTTCGCTGTTGACTCCTAACATTTCTTTGGAGAACCAAATCTTCAATTTTGAACTGATACGGCTTGGCACCAGAACTCTTGTCCTTTCTTTGCCTAATTTTGTCTCTGGTTGTCTTCATGTTCCCTTTGACATAATTGAACACCTGATCCTGCATTTGCAGAGCGGGACTTATTATTTCTTTCAATAGCCCTTCCTCCACTGATTCATTTATCTAAACAACAAAAAGACAATTAAGGGTTTTGACTTTAACAGAAACAAAATGCTGTTTTTAAATAAGACATAAAAATAACAACTGCCTTTTTTAAGTTCTAATTTGATTACTTGCGTCAAAAGACTCCGGGACCTTGGACAGATAACGTGCTTCTCGTCCAAATAGGAGGAAGTAAGGGGACCACTTTGTTAGGTGTGTTTTTGTTCGTATGGTAAAAAGGACTGCATCCAGATAAAGGTCCCATTTATCCAGTCTTTTCACAAAGTTTTGCTAGGGCCCTAGACATAAAATAGAAGAGATCACATACCAAGTACATGATAACTGTCATTGTGAAGCTGAAATAAACGTTTAAATGAGACCTCCCTCTGTATGGTTCCATTCATTTTCTCCACAAAACCATTTGTCTGAGGGTGGTATGGGGAACACAGACTCCGTGAAATCCCAAAGAGTTTACATACTTCCTTGTTTAACTTGTAAAACAAAAATAAACAGAATGAAAACACAGATTTTAGATACATCATAACTGCCTGTTGTTACAGCAAGTGTCTGATATTAATTAATACTCTAGGTTAGTACATTTGTTATATTTTATGGTGTTATGGTCATAAAAAAGCACAATTTAGTTAACAAAACAGTGTACAACATGAAAATATGGTTAAAGTGTACTAAGTTATCAAAGACATATAGCAAACCTGATTGACAAACTCTCACACTTGATCTGTTAAAATCCTCTTAGGTGCTCCAAAACGGTAAACAAAATCCACAATACACCTTGTGACCTCCTCTGCTGTTTTAGATGCTAAAGGAAATGCCTCAACCCACTTTGTGAAGTAGTCTATCAGTACACAAATGTACCGATTTCCTTTCTCAGTCATCGTCAGCTTCCCTATGAGGACCATGCCAACTAACTCCCACGGCTCATTTACCTTTAAAATAAAATATATTAGACATTAGCAGAGTTTTGAAGAGTTACATGTACATGTACAAATATAATATTTAACATGATATAGTGTGCTGCTTGAAATTATAGGAATGTATGTTTATGTCTGCTTGACAGCTCTCCTGCCCTGACATGCTGAACACTGTTTGATCTGTACTTAGACAAAAACATCATTTCATTAATGAATACAGTTCTACAAACAATTTTTTGTTATACATCATATGAATTTGCAGTATTTCTCATGAATTAACCTTGAATCCCAGGACTTGCTGTGACCACTGTATAGGCACATACACAAACATAGCCAGTTCTGAATATCAATAGTAGTAACGCCTGGAAATGGCATCTTGGGTTTTCTCCTTGCCACTGCGTCCACCTGCAGGGTTTGCATGGAATTCCTTAAAAACAGCATCGGCTTCATCAGCACTTCGAAGAACCTTCACTAGGAGCTCTTTATTTTTGCTCTTATTGCGGACATAATGTAGCACGTCATCTGAAATATGAAGTGTAAAATAATATTATTATCTTTATAAAACTATATTATATACTATCGATATAAACACTTATAATACCAATCCCTACATTATAATTAATAGCGTTATGACATAATTATTTAATACTACGCCATTTACATTATTTACCATTTATAGTCTCTTACGGTAAAACATACATTGTTCACAGCACTTGTATTTTAAAACTATCCATCCATACATCCACTCAGGCCTTATAATCAGTGCTATATTGTTATAACAATATTTTTTATCATGCTAGCGGCCGCGTGTGGCCTACAGCCACTCCAAGACAGCCTAGGGCGCAAGGGGACAATCTGATCAGCGTGCTAAACAATTGCAATAAAAATATACTTTTAATGATTATTAATGTAATATTATGTATATTATTTTTTAGAAATTAAAAATATGCAGAAAATATAGGTTTTATATGTACTTACCTTTAACAGCATACTCATGTGCACATCGTCAGATGACATATCTTTCCGACTTTCTCAGATTTTCTGGATATTTTCCAGAAGTCAAATATATCAGAACCTCATTGTACAAAGTTGGGTCCATTTTGCAACCTATACACTTTTCAGGTTAACACAACACCCAATTTATGACCTTTTCTTAGGTAGTAATGCTTTGCTATTCAACTTCCACTGAACATGACAATGCTCAGAATGCGCATAAATCGTTGATTGGCAAAATTGAAACATTTAGTTTCGTCATATTTGCATAGTGAAGTAGTTTACAGCAACACTAATTACTTATTAGTTTTAAATTATTTGGCCGTGATTATTACATCAATTAAAATATTAGACATATTAGATATTTTCATATTACAGAGATTTATTGGTAATGATACATTTACATTTATTTATTTAATAGTATTTATTATATATCTGTTTTGTCGTTCTTTTATTTTATCATTTGTTATGTTTTCTTTTATTTATTTTTTGCCTGCTTGCTTGCAGTTTCATTATTGACTATGTAATGGAGTTTATTAGCCTTTGGTTCTCCTGAATCAAATGATATGCAGCATATGTTAAGTTCTTGACAGGTTTTTCACAAATTGCTTTAAAAATGTAAACTGTTTAAAATGTTCTAAATGTTTCTTTATCAGTGATATTGTAAAATGTCTGGATATGTAAGTTTTATCTAGTCTTCCTTAAACAGATACATTTTTATTAGGACAGTTTTAGTCACAACAGAGACTTTTTATTAGGCACATGTATGGATACCAAATACACACATACATACACAAAGATACTGCATTACTTATTACTTTAATGAACTGCATGAAGCACAGCTGTAAACATTCATACAAAATTAATTCATAGGATCTATAGAGTTAAGGCTTTCTTAATGAGATAGCTATAAATTTGTAATCCTAATTTTGCTTAACAAATGGATTTCTGTAACCACTGTGTCCAGTGCTTTCAATTATGTTGTTCACCTGAGGGTGATCCGGCTCACACGATCCTCAGTGCTGAGGACCCAAGTGGCTGGACCAGGCCAAGGGCCATTTCCTGAGGGTGGGACTGGACCATGTATCTGCCTGGGGGATCGTCGGCTGGGATCCTGAGGAACACAGGGGAACTGAATTTCCTGTAACAGGTCTTTCAAACTTGGGAGGGGATTCTCCCGATAAACAGGCCAGAACAATTCCACAGCCTCGAAGGCGCTCGCGCACTGCTGATTTAGGGACCGTCAACGAATTACTGTCAGAATAATAAAATACTGATTGCTTGCAATAACTTAAATGCAATGGGATCCAGTAACTCCAAAATGGGTGCATATCCTACAACTACCTGACATACACAGGACACAGTGAATTTTACTCATTTATAACACTTTATTGTATTTTAAATGATCATTTTAAAAGAAAAAAGTGGGGAAATAGATTTCTTTCAATAGCTTCTAGGCAATGGAAGCTTATGACACCAAAATGGGTGCAAATTATGCTACCACCTAAGCACTATAGGACACAGCAACTTTAATTCAATTTTAACCCTTTGTTTAATTTATATGATTTTTTTTTCTCTAAAATTAGGCCTTTTTTTTCAATAGTTCCTAGGCTGTGGGAACCTGTGACCCAAAACCTAGTTCCATTTGTAGTACTTCCCGTGGCCTATAGGACACAGCACCTTTCATTCAATTTTAACCTTTTTTTAAATTTACACTATTTTTTTTCTCTAAAATTAGGCCTTTTTTTCAATAGTTCCTAGGCCATGGGAACCTGCGACCCAAAACCTAGTACCAATTGTTCCACCATTAACAAAGCCCTAAATTAATTGTATATTTTATGTTCTTTCATATGAATGACTGACTTAATAATTATGAATTGTTTACCGTACCACAAGCTGTAATCACCCATTATAATCCATGTTATCCTTCATCTGCAGAAATTCACTGAGATGTTAAACAGTTTGATGACTAGGGAAAGGAAGGATTTCCTGGCGTAAAATAAAGGGATTTAATAGGTAAACAAAGGGGCATAAAAGGAACAAACAGTATAACAATACAATGACAGATCTAGGGAAACAAATTCTGACGTGGACTTAAATACATGAGGCTAATGAAAACAACTCGAAACAGCTGATGATACGGGGAATCCACACGAGGTTAACGAGTGGGGCATGGCCAATAGAGGTTTGGAAGGGCAGGTCATAACACTGTGATTGGTAATGCCGCATTCTCAAAACAGTCTATGATGGACCATAGTTGCCAAAAGGACTGCATTGTATGCGGTCTGCCAAAGGTCCAGTTAACAAGGAGAAGCCCCTTTGCCAGGAAATATTCTGGAAGACTTGTAGCTGGGCAACCATACGATCCTCCTGTGTGTCACCCCCACCTCATTACCTAGTGTTTATCCCTGATTGTAATCACCTATTTCTTGTTACTGCTGCTTGTCTCGTGTATTTAGTCCGTGTCTTGATCAGTCTGCCCCAGATCTGTCATTGTCGTCAATCCCGGTTCGTGCCTGCCGTGAGTGTTTGTCCTGCATATCCCGTCCTGTCGACATTAAACCCCTGTGTTCTCTATTGGACTGGCTGCTTTCTCTCCTCCTTTGCCTGCTCACCACCTGCGAAGCCTGACAACAGCTCTGGAGACAGGCGAAAGTACAAGTTCTGCCACCAAAGACATCAATAATCTCTATGGCTTGTGAGGTGCTGTTCTGTTTTGTCATATAATATGACTGTTACAATGTCTGAAATAAACAATTTAACCTTTAAATATAAAAAGAAAATAATCAGTTAATTGAATAATGAGTTATACAGGGTGGGCCATTTATATGAATACCTTAATAAAATGGGAATGGTTGGTGATATTAACTTCCTGTTTGTGGCACATTAGCATGTGTGATGGGGATAACTTTTCAAGATGGTGGTCATTTTGAAGTCGGCCATTTTGGATCCAACTTTTGTTTTTTCAATCGGAAGAGGGTCATGTGACACATCAAACTTATTGGGAATTTCACAAGAAAAACAATGGTGTGCTTGGTTTTAACATAACTTTATTCTTTCATGAGTCATTTACAAGTTTCTCTTTGTTTACAGCCATTGACATGTCCCAGAGGTTAACACGTGAGGAGCGGATAGAAATTGTGTTGATGTCTGGTGAATGCAGTAACCGGGTCATTGCAGCAGTTTTGAATGCAAGACACCCTACGAGACCACCCATCTCCCATGCTACAGTTAGCAAACTGCTTGCTAAGTGTCAGTGTTGGATTTGCCAAAATGTGGACGCATGAAAACTGTCACTAATGAAGAAACATCAGTGGCAGTGGCTGAAGTAGCTTCATTCAGCAAGAGCCCACAGGGTAGCACTTGCCGCATGTCACTGGAGAGTGGCATTAGTCGAACATCCCTTTGGTGGATATTAGCTACTCACAAATGGCACCCTTACAAACTCCAGCTACTGCAGCATCTCAACGAGGATGACCCAGATCAGCGCACTGAATTTGCAGAATGGGCAAAACAAAAATTGGAACAGGACCCTCAGTTTACGCAGAAGATTTTGTTCAGTGATGAGGCAAACTTTTATGTGAATGGTGAACAAACAAAACCACCGCTATTTGTCTGACACTAACCCACATTGGACAGATCCCTCCAAGACTGTTGGAACAAAAAAATTGATGGTATGGTGTGGTATATGGGGTACAAAGATAGTGGGGCCATTCTTCATCAATGGAAACCTCAAGGCCACTGGAAATGCGAAATTGCTACATGATGATGTGTTTCCCTCTTTATGCACTGAAGCTGGCACATTCCCTGAGTTTTTCCAGCAAGATGGTGCACCACCACATTATGGGTGTCAGGTCCGAGCATTCCTAGATGAACAGTTTCCTGGAAAGTGGATTGGTCGTTGTGGGCCAGTTGAATGGCCCCCAAGGTCTCCCGATCTGACCCCCTTAGACTTTTATCTTTGAGCTCATCTGAAGGCAATTGTCTATGCGGTGAAGATACAAGATGTGCAGCACCTGAAACTACGGATACTGGAAGCCTGTGCTAGTGTAACAGAGAAGAAAAGGACAGGCAATTTTGTTTTTTATTTAATTTATTTCTTCTTTTATATGACTGGTGTGGTATGTTTTTTATTTCACCAAAATCCTTTTGTTTTATTTTAAATCGCTGGCTCTGATATAGAGTGTTTTACGGTTGGCATAATAGCGCCCCCTGAAAGTCAACAAGGTTTTCACCGCAATATTTACGTACTCCCGCCAGTCTGCATTTTACCTGACGGGAAGAGGTACGTGTTTCAGGCAGCTCAATTGTAAAATAAATAAATATTATCAGATTCTCATTTATAAATGTAATTTAAGTTGTATATGTTGATTATTACATGGGTACTAAGAGGATTTTGTGTAAATATTTTATTTTGAACGTGAAATTTGAGAGCACGAGTCAGCTAACCAGCTAGCTGCATTGGAGCCCTGGCGGGGACGCGGGCGTATCTGGCACTGGAGCCCCGGGCGGAGCAGCTGCAGGCTGAGCAGCAGGGGGCGCTGCAGCGGCGGGTGCCAGCGGGACAGGCAGGACAGGAATGGTGGGTGCTGGCGGTGCAGCGGGCATAGCGGCTGGAGCCTGCAGGAGGGCAGCGGGCGTAATGGCTGGGACCGGAAGGAGGGCTATGGGCAGCTCAGGAACATCACTTAAAGCCGGTAGGGTTGCCCCTTTAAGGGCCCTGGTCGCGTCCCAGATGGCCCTGGCTCCCCTATTACACAGGTGCGCCACGCGGTGTTGGTAGGCGGCCAGCGGTGGGCGCTCTGAGGCTGTAATGCCAGCTTTAAGTACCGGGGGGAGTGAAGCAGCGATGATGTCCTGGCGATCTGGGATTCCCCCGGATCACCGGCAGGGAGAGGAGCGAGAGAGGCAGCTCCCAGGAAGATCACCGGCATGTCCTCTGGGCTTCTCTCTTTCTGCTTCCTCTTCTTTTTTCTCCAGCTTTGGCAGGTTGGTTGAGGCGGGGTGGCTTTGTAGAGGGTGAGTGGCTGGAGCCGCCTCTCGGTTACCCTCTCAACCAGCTGCGGGAGGTTTTTGCGCACTTCCGCAAGGACATGTGTGTCCGTGAGCGGTGCCATCTCCTAGAGGAGTGAACCACTCCGGCTGGCTAGGTCCAGTGTTCCGGGGTCCTCCTGAACCTCCGGCTGGTGAAGCAAGTAAACCACCTCCTGCAGCAGACCGCAACGCAAGTCCCATATCGTTCAGCCCAGATTTAACCCATATGGGTTTGCCCAGATTCTGCCCATATGAGCCACACATGGGTAAAATGTGAGCTGAGCCAGCCCACATGACCCATGTTTTTCCCATATGGGAATGCTACCTGGGTATGTATTCAAGTATTGGAGGGATAGGAATGGAGACATTGTCAGTTAGATCATCAGTGGTGGTGGGGTCATGTGGAACGTCGGGTACATTATGCAACGTTGTCCCTGTTTTTATATAAAATTGGATTAAATTTATATTACATCAGAGATATATTTTTGCTGTGGTTATCATGCTAATTCCCTTGCAAACATGGGGAGATAGTGAGGGAAAATAGAAATCATATACCTGTAAACCAAGATTGATATGCCATTCTTGACATGGACTTTTTATGGATATAAATATAAATATGTGTATATATAATATATCAGCAT
This sequence comes from Mormyrus lacerda, assembly GCA_015163995.2. Classification (NCBI taxonomy): domain Eukaryota; kingdom Metazoa; phylum Chordata; class Actinopteri; order Osteoglossiformes; family Mormyridae; genus Mormyrus; species Mormyrus lacerda. Next base: position 11,007,798 of record JAABNX020000053.1, on the reverse strand, counting down.
TTATATCAGTATAAATACAGTATATAACATGTAGTATAAATAAAGTATTTGTTTCAATTTCAGAATTGCAAGGGCAAAGTTCAGGCCAAAGCTAACCCCTCTAAAGAGTAAAATGTTAATTAGTCTGCAAAGATGGCCGAAATCCAAAATGGCGTGTTGAAGGCACTCATATTGTTGAAGGCATCTCGATAGTGATGGAAAAATAGCCATGCAGGACTCTTTCGAGGCCTTTCGATTATGTTAAATTATGATCTTCCATATTAATCTAGAGATTAAAATATAATTACAGCTCATATCCATCTAGCGAGTCTCCAGCAGATATCACTGCAAGAATAATAGACATATCCATATTTTCACCTCACTTTCAGTGCATTCTTGTCCCCCAACAGACTAGGAAGGCACTTAATAGACAGCTCCAGCAGAAGTGTTAATCGGGCACTCAGTCAAACAATAGAGATGGCCAGGCCTGCCACAGAGCCATGGCTGACAGGAATCATGCAAAGAGATATAAATTTAATATAACTTTTTAGTTTAATACTTTTCCTAAACAGGTTTAATATATA
>JAABNX020000053.1:10995131-11007135 GCA_015163995.2 Mormyrus lacerda | reverse complement strand
CAGGCACTTGATTGGTCAATTGGGTGAGCAGGAGCAAACTAACTTGGACAAAATGGATATCAGAAAATGGTTGGGGAAAAACGAACAATAGAGGATAGTGGATCAGTCGGCACTGACAAAACAGCCAGGCAGGACAACATAGGAATGCCGACAGAGAAAACTACTTTGGTTGAGCAAACACTATCACTTACTGACAGTCCTTCTCAGCCTGCTAAAGGTAACGTTAGCATTCAGCCAGGAGACCTTGGCAACGACAGGCCAGCGCAGCCATTTCTTAAGCAATTCCCAAAAAAACAGCAGTTCAAAAATGATTGTCTTAGGTCATTTTTATCCACTTGGTACAAAGGGCGAGATTGGCTGGAATATTCTGTTGAAGCAGATTCTGCGTTTTGTTTTCCATGTCAAAAATATGGAGGGAGCGACTTTGCGTTCACGACTTTGGGTTTTAGCAACTGGAAACATGCTACAGACACGGCAAAAGGGTTTAACAGACATGCCAATAGTAAAGAACATCAAACATGCGTGGCTTTTTGGAAAGAGACAGTTGCGATGTTCTACAGGCAGTGAGATTTCAACTCTGGTTAATTCTGATCAGCTCTCTCGAAACCGCCTGTATGTCTCTGCCATTGTAGACGTTATTGAATTCCTTGTCTCAAACGAATTACCATTGAGGGGATCCATCGATTCGGTGGATAACCGAGATCAAGCGGGAAGTGGACTTTTTCTGTCTTTGTTTGATTACACTTTGAGACAGAATGAAGAGCTTGCTCGGGCTTATAGTACAGTTCCGAAAAACGCTAGGTACACTTCACATGACATACGAAACCAAATGATTGAACTAATGAGTATGATCGTAACAGAGGAAATTGTAAAAGATGTCGGCGAGTCATGGTTTACAATTAAAGTAGATGGAACAAAGGATCCTACTGGCCACGAGAATATCTCAATTGTAATCCGTTATGTGGACCAGAAATGCAATGTAAAAGAGCGACTATTGTCATTGTTGACCACTGACAAGTGTGATGCCATGTCACTCACTGATTTAGTGCTTGAAGAACTGTCAAATGTCGGTCTCCACACAAGCAAAATACTAAGTCAGTGTTATGATGGTGCCAGTGTGATGTCTGGGAAGGACGGAGGTGTACAGAAACTTATTCAGAATAAATTAGACAGACAGATCCCGTATATTCATTGTTTTAATCATCAGCTTCACCTAGTGGTCGTACACGCCATTTCATCAGAAAGCGCCGTTGAAGACTTTTTTGACGTCTGCAATACACTATATAAATTCCTAAGAAAGCCTACTGTATTCAACTGCGGTGTGCGAGAATTCTTTCTCTACGTTAAAGAATGTATTTTCTGAGCACAGGCGTAGTATGCTGCACAAGCGAAAATCTAATCTGATCAAGCTGGCCTTTGAGAGTGACCTGTGCAAAAAGTTTAAAGGCGAATGGAAGGATAATCTTCTGAGGAGATTTAACTCATCCGCAAATCGAAGACTTCAACTGTATTGAGGTATGGTTTAATTTTTAAATGTTTTGGTGTGTTGGCTTGATCGAGAAATATGCGCCCACTTGCTTTATGTTTAATGTTAAACCATGCTGTTGTGTCATGGTGTTTGGAACGTACGTTTCGGGTTTGTTAAACAATAGCGTGTTTTGTGCGTGATCAAAAAGTTAGTATTATGTAGAACTAACAGTCATACAGTGTGCATATTTTGGGAGTTAAATCGCCGCCCCCTCTCTGCATTTCAATTGCCCCCCAACTTGTTTTTCGCTGGCGCCGGGCCTGAAATCAAGTATGGAGAGGTTATAGTGTTGTGCTGGTATAACAGACAGTCTTTCTTTAATTGGTGCTCAGAGGTGTGTGTGCAAGAGCCCAGTGACGATCCTTCTAAACCCCCATCAGACAGGAAGACAGAAGAACTTATAGCACAAAGTCAGCACTGATCTCGTTACTGATTTTCCAAGCAACCTCGAATCCTCCCCTGTCATTTCATAAAACCTTGCACCCGATATGGACGGTAAAAGTATAAACACGGCCATGGAAGTTCGTGAGTGGAACAAACTGATTTTTAAGCACTGGAATCATGCATCTGTAAATAAATCACCACTGAGTTCATTCACTGACTTGATGTGCATTGCCTGCCACAGACCACACAGGAATGTTACAGGAGCATCCAATTAGAAGATGGGACTCTGGGGCCACATTCACTTGCTAACATGTGTGTGTCTGAGTGACACAGCTGGATGAGCACAGGTCCCGATAACGCAGAGTGCTCTGTCATTCACAACAATGTCAAAGCATACAATAGACCACAGGTCAGATTAGCTGAAAAGAAGCATTTGGAATTGAAAAGCATACTCGCTGGCCTTAAAGAGCTATTCAACACTTCATCTACTGGCTGCACAGCCCTTCTGCAGCATGGAACAGTATGAAAAGCTATGAAGAGGTACAGGTATTGTTACCCAGCTCAAATCAGAATGAGTCAGGCTGTTATGCTGTGAAATCAAAGCCTGCTTCTGGAAGCTCAATGGTTCCTGAGCTCTGACTCCTCCACTTGGTCACTAGTATAAATAATGTTGGTGGAAAGACCCTTTCTGAAGAATTTTCTCTCTCTGTGCCAAGCCCTTGCCTAACCCAGCATCCTCCTCCTTAGCTGCTAAGACTTCATGATATTATTACTGCTTAGTTTAACATGTTAGAGCAGTGTTTCTCAACCTGGTCCTTGGGGACCTGCAGACAGACCACATCTTTGCTCCCCCCCAGCTGGCAGCAAAAACATCAACTTTCTGGCAGGGATCTGGGAGGGAACAAAAACATGGACTGGGGGTCCCTGAAGACTGGGTTCCTGAGTCTTACTGTAATATCTGCATTCCATACCCTGTGCACAGATTGTTTCTCTGTTGTTATTTCCCCAACTGTTGTGTATTCTCCAGTGTCGTATTCTCCTATGTTAATTTTGGGAGATCAACATTTTTTCATAGGTTAAAACTCTTCTTTAACATTCACCTCTTTAAATTTCACCAATGCGCCTCTTTCACTTTCGTGTAACCTTGACCACTCAAATTGACAGCAATGGGGGAGGCTTTGTGAAAATTCACAGGGGTGTGGACAGTATGGAGGATAGACTAGTACCATTGTTGCCTTGTGCCTGCAGGGTTTGGCTTTTGAATTTGCACCCTTTTTTTTGGGTTGGAACTGCAACACCTAGTTTGGATACTCATATGGTGTTGTTTTGGTATGTGTCTTCCCCTTAAGATTCATGCTAAATAGCCATTTAGCAGCAATTTGTATTTTGTTTGGTTACTTATGGTTAAGGTTAGAGCTGGGTTGGGATTAAGGCCCTCATGTTGGGATTAGAGTTTTCCCCTTAGAAATTAATGGAGAGTCACCACAAACATATAATTACAAACCTGTGTTTGTGTGTCCATGTGTGTCTTTCTGTGTGTGTGTGTGTGTGTGTGTGCCTGTATATGTGCGCTGTGATGGGGGGACCCCAGCCTTGCTTCTTGGGCTACCCGAGACTGACAAGTCATTTTATTGTTATTGTACATGTATGAAATGAAATTGTAATTCTTCAGTGCAGCAAACAGCTAGAACAAAGAGCTGCTGGACACTGAACTATAAATGTTGTTAGGGGGATAAATAATAAAAGGAACTGAACAGAACACAACAATGTAAGTGCAAAGAGTACAAGTAAGCAGTGGTGAAGGAAAGTGCATATAGAGAGGAGACTGTAAATAACACAAATAACTGGGTAAGCACTGGGTAACTTACAGTAAGATCATAAGATTTTAACATGAAAAATCTTACAGTAATATACACAGTAATATCCATAAGTGTAACGTGAATTTATTACAACTTTGCTCTAAATTTGAGTTGGTTTGGGGCATTGATAGATACACACATATCAGAGCCACATGGAATAAATTTCCAATTCAGATCACATTTTCATTGCACCTATACAAATTAAGCACTTCCAAAATAAATCAAATTGGATAACTGAACTGAATATCAAGTGCTTTCCTCTACGGAGCAACATGTTAAAAGTTATACAGACATCTTCCCCGATTTACCTATCACATATTAGTGGAACTAATTCAACAACATTAGCAAAAGTGAAAATTCAGGGCAAGGCTGTACTGGGTACAGATTAGTGACAATTAACTCTTAATTTCTGAAAATGGATTCATAATGACATTTCAAATCATGTTCCAGAACAGATAATAAAAATAGAGGTTTATGTTCCAATTATTACAGTGCAGAAGGAAATGTTCTAGCCCGTTTTGGAAGGATTATAATTGTAAATGTCCTCCCTGTTGAATTCATAGAAGCAGCCGACTATAGTGTGTCTAATTTGGCAGTCATGACACTTGTTAAATTGATGTAAAATTTAGGAGTCTGGAATCCAGTAAATAACTTCTGATTTAAAGACAGCTGACAAGGGAGGTGGGATTTTCATTAATCAGGCCAGGAGTCACAGATAGTAATATGTCCTGATTATTATTAAGCCATCCATCCATCCATCCACCCATCCATCCAGCTATTGATCCATGACAACATTACAGGGTATGGCATGTCATACATGTTGTATGGCATGTCATACAGATCTCACCTATTGAAAATGAAATAATATTGCGGACACATTTATACTTCAAACTTTAAATGACTTCTTGTACAAACAGGTCTTTCTTGGAAAATGCCACTTTTGATATTTTTATTTATCACTTCAGGTTAGTACTGTATATAGCATAAGACCAGCACAAACATGTTCTGTCATGGATGGCTCACTGGCTAGTGTTGCGGATCCAGACTTTGATTTCTGCAGATGGCTCTGTTTGTGGAGTGTAACTGTTCATTGTGGATTTCCTCTGTCTCCTCTGACTTAGAGGAAAAACAGTGATTACAGTATATACTATTTTGCATTAGGCTTGAAAGTAGCATGAACGATAGATAGATAGATATTCTATCATAGTTTGATTATTTGCATTTGTGTTCTGGTGTACTTGAGTTTGATTTCAGCTAAACACAGCCCTTACAACTGAGATTGTTAGCTTTTGAAGTAAGATGAAATAATTGTGTATGTTTGCATTGCAGTAAGACTAGGCAAACAAAGCCGAACCAAGATGGAGAACAATGAGAATGCGATAACTTTAACAGGAGCATCATCTATCTTTTTTTTTCATGACAAATTCAGAATGCAAGATGCTTCATAATTATAGCAGCAAATTTTCATTTTTTCATTTTACTACATATAAAGACTACTCTGTCGTTTTTAATGACATATAATCCTGGTAGGTAACTCATAATTACAATTTTAATAAAGTAACTATGATGAAGTATAATCCCGTCACCGCAATGGTCAACTGTCACGATTTTCATCATCAGCCATGACTGCGTGGTCAACCAAACCCCATAAATGCGGTACCCGATTTTTTTTGTCTGCGCTGACCTGTGTTTATCACCCATGTACAGCAGAGACGACGGAGTCTTGCGATGAAAAGTAATGTGGAAAGATGTGTGACTACCTAGATTTACGCAGTTTGTCTCTGAGATAGCAGAAGGACACCCAAATGCGTGTAAATGTATGGTATGAAATTGCCCAAACTCTAGGAAAAGAAAAAACCTTCTGCAAATAGAGATGAAAATCCCTGGTAGCACACATAATAATTGTAACCGTTTTCTCAACTGTAAGTCACTTCAGATAAAAGTGTCAGAAAAATTAATAAAATGTAAATGTAAACAGAGGTATTTGAGGGACCTCATTCACTCACCTCCATTTGTAGTATAAACAGGACTGGATGCACGTCTGTTGTCCTTGACCACATCAGCAATCCATTTCATTTTGAAATACAGTATAAACGAGTGTAAATGAATATAAATGAACCTTAAGTGTGTGAAGCTGTCATTAATCACCATCACCAGAATACTAAGTGGACAATTTGGGTTCCCGATTATGCACACCTGTGAAGTACTGCAAAGCACATACTTAAACTTTTGAGACTCTTACCATAGTGCAAAGTTTTGTTTCTATTCCTCCACTTATTGACTGAGTGTCTGATATGCTTTTAAATTCCCTGAAGTATGACTTTTGGCTATATTTCCCATCTTACTTGGAGCAACTGGTGTTTTGAGATGTTAGCACTGAGGGTTATTATTTGCGGACATTTTTTCTTGGGAGTGCAGCTCCCCATTGAGGGAGATGGTCCTGAGTCCTGGATCCTGGAAGAGATTCTGCAAAAATTCCTTTTTGCTGGAAATAGTGATTAACTTTCCCTGGCAGACAAAATTTTTAATAGACAGCTATTTCAAACCTTCTCAGATCGTTGAATCAGAAATCAATTTAGTCTCTTCCTCACCTTTTAAATATTCAGTATTTTTGACTTTGATGTCTCTCCTGGTTGCCTTAGTTCATTGTGGCCTGAAGGGCAATTGGAACAACAGTCAGATGACTTGGAAATTCAGCTCATTTAAATAAGTTGCTCTTTTGGGGAAATCTATAACTGTCAAGATTTATAACTGATCGGATCAACCTCCGTGTAGATATTTCGCAATATAGTCATCATTGATTCAGAGTGTAATCTTTAAAACATTTCAGATGTAGATCAAACACTTGACAAATGGGCGACTTCTCCCGCACAGCTGACAGTGTGATGAATGTTGTGATGCTGCATGATTCTGAGAAGTTTCCCTCTGCCCACAGTCAATAAAGCTTCAGAGCCTCTGCCAGCTCATTGGCATTCAGGGTCTGTGAGCGACATTGTCCCACCTGATTCCACCTCCTCCTGAAGATAACAAACGACAGGCTTATTCCCGTTACCGTGCTGACCGGGTTGCTTGTCAATTACCCATGGCTCACTGTAATTACATTCCGTTAAGATGTGCCGAAGGGTTAGGCTTCATGGACAGCTAGCAAATGATTTGTCCATATAAAAATAGCTAGCAAAAAAAGTTTTACAATAAATCAGCTTTTTTAACCACTGCTTTTTGTTTGGTCAGATAATAGTCATTTCACATGTAAAACACTTAAGACACTGAATGTGGCCAAAGCACAAATCTTTTTACGCAGTGTCTGAATATGAGTCCACGATCAGTCTATTTACTCTTTACATGCAATCTGCTCTAGGTGTTTCTTACTGCACATACTGCCCTGCGTTTGAAGAATGTCAATTCTGTTGGTATGTGATTAAACAGTCAATAAAGATTTTGATTAATTGAAAGCGAGATATTTAAATATACATATGCTGTCAGTGCTGTTACCATTATTCATTTATATAATTGTCGAATGCTGGGTTTTGAATAATGACAAAAAAATATATATCATTATCTGAAGGCTTTCACACTGCAATCAGATGACAGCTATTTACATGCAAATAACAATGGATATTACTAAAATAGTAAATGTAAAAATGAATGGGACAACAGAAGAACTCAATATTTCCACATAGTTTATGCTAAAATTCAGAAAAATAATAGTTTGGGGTATGAATCAAAGTGTCAGCCCTGGAAGGTGATAAAGAATGTAAAAAGGTACTATAGACTTAGGGGACCCTGAGTCGAGTGAGTGCCCCTTCTTTCTGCACAGAAATGGCTTCAGACCTGTGGGGGCATGGAAGTGAAGGGAAAGGCCTGACTGGGCCAAGAAACAAGCCTCATTCTCAAGTCATTGAAACTTCCCAATTGCCACAAGATTTTCAGGGTCTGACTGAAAGTAAACCAAAGACTGTTTTATTTCTGAAAACACCCCTTGTCTTCAATGATAAGAAGTTGGCTTCCGTGGCAGGTGTGCATTAGGTCTTTGACCTTTCCTTCTGAGGGCTGTACATGGTCTTCATATGTCAGTGTTCTTCACTTCCAATCTCTCTCCCCAAGGTACAAATTGAAAATATATCATTGTGTTGTGTTCTTTTTCCACATAAAATTAAGGATTGAGAAGAAAATTCGCTTAAACCGTAGTGATTGTACGACTGATTGCTACTGTATATGCAGTTTAAAATGTGGAGCCTCTAACTCTGTAAATCTGGCTCAGTGACACTCATTAAAGCAGAAACTCTGTTCTTTTGTTGGCTTTCCTTCTACAGTCTAATTTACTGCTTTTGTGAATCAGAAGCTTCGTTTTTCCTATTCTTCACTGATGGTTTCATAGTGACAACCAGTCACATTTGTGAATTCGTATCCAGAAGGTTTCCAGATTGTGTGCCAAAAGGAACATCGTACTCTGCTGCTGAAACTCTCTGTCCTTGTCAAGTAAACTCCATGAATCCTTGCTATATTATTTTCTAAAGAAGAAAAATCTGGAAAAAATATTAAATTTCTTTATTTTCTAAGAAACATTAATACTTTGGGGAGGCACGGAACAGGGGACACAGGAGCAGGAGTCACAAAATTGGGGAACGAGGGATTTATTAGGGAAGTAATACCGAACACGAAGGAAAAAATATGCAGTAATGTCAATGACAGTACTAAGAAAACATACTCGAACATGGACTTGAATACACAGGACAATGAGAAACAGTTGGCAATATGGGGATTCCACAGGTAGCAAGGGGGCATGGCGCATGGGAGGATCCAGGGAGCAGGGCATGACACATTATATCTATATTGTATCTTGTGTCATAAGTATTCAAAGGCTGTCCCCCTCCTCCAGCCATCAATATGAATTCCACTAACATGTCAATATGGATTCTTCCATGAAGAGGGCATTTTAACCAGTGATTATTATTTTGTTTTAATTGTCAATGGCTCCCTTAGTACTTTTGCAAAATGTATTTGAATTGCAAAAGCATTTATATTTTTTCTGTGAGCCACATTATGTTAAACTATAAGTTAATACAATAATATTTGAATTAATATTAACATTAATATTGTTCTTGAATTTAATAAATGAATATTTGAAGAATTTATTTCCAAAATGCATCACACTTCATTTTACTAATTTCAGTTAAAATATGCCCATAAAGTAGTTGTGGCATCCAGCATCAGAAAATCCTGAAATCTCACTATATCCCCCACTAAACAGACTGCAAGTACTCTTTATTCACGAAATGATCCAGAGCCCATGCAGTTCCAAAAATTTATGTTTGTTAACATGTTGTGCGCACAAGGTATGTATGTTGTGCATTGTCTCCATTTCTTGCTATATTAGAGTTATTATAACAGTTATTGTGCTATGAATGGACACTAACTGTAAGTTAATGTGAAGTGTACAGGCCTACATAAAAAAAATAATTAAAATTTTCCAGTAAAGAAATCTGGAAACACAAGGGATGTGCAAGAGTCATCATTGCTGACTCTGTTGAACCAATATCTCATTATAGCTGAAATAGGCTGTTTTCATAGCAATTAATAGCATTAAGCACAAATAATGAAAGACCTTGAATCACAAAAAATATTGGTGTACATCAGCATCTCCATAGTGGACATCAACAGTTTGTGATTAAAAACCATTTGGCCTGCTTTTAAGACATATTACAACTGGAAAAAACAACACTGAATATTAGGCAAACTATTTCAGATATTTCAAGACTGAAGTAGAATTTTAGGAGGTGTGTTCACTGCTTCATGTTCACATATCTGTTCAATACCCTGATTATCTATTATTGCTGCATTTGGATATGTTACACTTTGTTAAAAATGGATATGATGGATTAGATATTTTGGGGGAAAATGTTATAATTATAATAAATTTAATAAATAGTTAAAAGAAAATGTTAGTGTCTATGTATTTATTTTTAATTTTGATAGTTTTAATAATTATGTGAAGTTGATATCTTTCAGTTCATTTGCTAATTTGCATCAAAAAATGCATCGTTTTTCAATTTGACAAAATGGATATAATTCACTTCGGAAATTCACTCATTTGTAAAACATTTGTTAAACAAACACACACGCACACACAAACACAGGTATGTAATTATATGTTTGTGGGGATTCTCAATTCATTTCTAGACGGGAAACTTTAATCCCAATATGACAACCTTAAGCCTTACCCAGCCCTAACCTCAGCAACTTAACTAAATACAAGACCTTTGGTGTGTTTTTAGATTTTTTAATTTTTAATTTTTTTGATTGCATTCATAGATCTTTGTGTGGACCTGAAAAAAATGGTCCCCACAGCATCAAGAAACAGGTTTTTTAATCAAATTGTGGAGTACATTTGGTCCCCAGAATGTACTATAAACATAATCCACACACACAAACACACGCACACACACACACACACACAGACACATACATAAATATATAATGACATAGTGAATATACTGAGATTTCCTGAATTCTCAAACTGAAGGCTTGTAAGAGTGACAAAAGATTTCATTATGTCAGAAAGTAATATATAGTGAGAAAAATGTGTGTATTTGTCTCATTAGTATTCAGAAGGCCAAACTAAGTATTTGGTGGAAGCACATTTACTAGTAATTAGAGGTAATGAGAAAACTGAGGCTTCAAACCCTAGGTAGGATTAAGATGTGCTGTCAGTCAATGTCTTGATTAACTCCATGGAAATTGTAATGCATCAATATGTGAATGACAGTGCACAGTAATCCCACCCACTATGAGCACTGAAGGCATATTGCTTGAATCACTAATGGAACTCTTCTTGTGGAAGTCTTATAAGCTTCACATGCTAACTGGCAACAGGTTTTGTGGTTTGTGCTTCTCAGATTTGCTCTGGGTTGCTCAGGTAGCATTGCGATTGCTACACAGACCATATTTTAGTTCTTACCCCAGATACTGCAAAACAAGACCATAACTGGGCCTCTAACCTAACTGGAAACTATATTTACTTGTATTATTAAAGTCTTTACAGTTCATATTTTTGTCTGTTCTTAAAATCGAATCTTCTAATATTGAATTTGCACTCCACTTTGAATGATGCGATGCCGTTGCCCAAGCAATGCTGCATACTGCATTTGTAGAAAACATTGCAATGTTTAGACTAAAATATTCCTTTTTTAAAATAAACATACAAACTTCTGCAATGAAAATGCTTAACGAAAATTACGTTCTCATAGATACATGCTGGAAATGAATCTATGCACAATAACACAATTCTTCTAAAATTTACTCATTAAAAAATCTTTCTCACTTATAAAATTACGTTTCTATTACTTCTAGGACAGCTTTTCTGTCCTAGCATCTGTGGCACATTTTGAGAGAATTGCTGAGGAGATTTATTCATTCTCTAAACTGCATCCTTATTAGCCAGGCACACATTTTGCTGTAGCTGTGCTGATTCTCACTGATGCCCATTCTCCTATCTTAGCCACTGAGATATCCACAGGCTTCCATGTCAGTTTTCCAGGTCTGGCTAATGGCAGTGTGATTTAAGACTATGAAGTGTCTTCAGAAACCAACAAATTTTCTGCACTTTGCACGTTATGTGGATTTTGGTGGCTTGACAACAAACAAAATTCAACATGACTCATGATGGATTTACAAAGAAATAATGCAAACAACTGGGTTGGTTTCAATATTAATACCCTGTTTTTTCAGTTTTTTTTGCAGTTTTGATTTTAATGGGCTCTCATTACTGCATCTTTGCATTATCTGTGTAACAGCAGCCCCATGAAACTTTCCGTTTTTATTGCTCTCTAGACAGACCTGCCGTATGCTGAGTGTCCCTCAGGTCAAAACTTTAATCAACTCGGACAATGAAAATAAAACATGACAGTCATTTCCAACAGCTACAATAAATACAAGAACATATTTCATATAAATATATGAAATAGTGTGGGTGTATATAGACACACACACACACTCACAGGTTTGTAATTATATCTTTGTGGGGATTCTCCATTCAATTCTATGGGGAAAATTCTAATCCCAACATGACGACCTTAATCCCTACCCAGCCCTAACCTTAACCATAAGTAACCAAACAAAATACGAGATACAAACACAAGTTATTTTGTTATATATGTTCTTACCGTGTTTCCCCGATGATAAGACACTGTCTTATATTTTTTGAAATGCCAAAATATGCCCAGGTCTTATTTTC
>JAABNX020000053.1:10955446-10966476 GCA_015163995.2 Mormyrus lacerda | reverse complement strand
GCTTCGGCCTCCCTGGAGAGGGGCCCTGGGTGAAAGAGGTACGGAGGGAGATCTTAGCATGGCCGACTCACTCCCTCCGCGGCCATAAAATACTGGCTGTGGGGCCTGCGTGATCCTACAGACTTCTGTGCTAGTAATGGATTGTCCACAATGAACACCATGTTCAGGCAGTCCTTATGTGTACTTGGCACCAGGACACCCTAGGCCGCAGTTCGATGATTGACTTTGTAGCTGTGTCATCGGACTTGCGGCCACATGTCTTGGACACTCGCGTTTAGAGACGGGGCGGAGCTGTCAACTGATCACTATAGTGAGGATCTGCTGGGAACGTCTGGCGGAATCCCTTGTCAGGAGGAGTTTCAACTCCTACCTCCGGCAGAACTTCTCCCATGTTCAGGGGGAGGCAGGGGACATTGAGTCCGAATGGGCTGTGTTCCGTGCCTCCATTTTGAATGATCGGAGCTGTAGCCGTAAGGTGGTCGGTGCTTGTCACAGCAGCAATCCCCAAACCCAGCAGTGAGGGATGCCATCAAGCTGGAGAAGGAGTCCTATCGGGCCTTTTTAGCCTGTGGAACCCCAGAGGCAGCTGACAGCTACCGGCAGGCTAAGCGGCCTGAGGAGTTTAGCGAGGCCATGGAAAACGACTTCCGGATGGCTTCAAGGTGATTCTGGTCCACCATCCAGTGGCTCCGGGGCGGAAAGAGGTGCAACATCAACACTGTTTATGGTGGGGATAGGGTGCTGTTGACCTTAACTCGGGACATTTTGGGTCGGTGGAGGGAGTACTTCGAAGACCTCCTCAATCCCACCAACGCGCTTTCCGATGTGGAGGCAGAGTATGGGGACATGGGTGTGGACTCCCCTATCTCTGGGGCAGAGGTCGCTGTGGTGGCTAAAAAGCTCCTCAGTGGCCGGGCCCCAGGGGTGGATGAGATCCGCCCAGAGTTCCTTAAGACTCTGGATGCTGTGGGGCTGTCCTGGTTGACGCGCATCAGCAGCATCGTGTGGACATCGGGGGCAGTGCGTCTGGATTGGCAGACCGGGGTGGTGGTCTCCCTTTTTAAGAAGGGGTACCGGAGGATGTGCTCCAACTATAGGGGGATCACACTCCTCAGCCTCCCTGGTAAGGTCTACAGTATTTAGGGGTTCTGGAGAAGAGGGTCCGCCAGATTGTCAAACCTCGGATTCAGGAGGTGCAGTGTGGTTTTTGCCCTGGCCGTGGAACAGTGGACCAGCTCTATACTCTCCCCAGGGTTTTGGAGGGTTCATGGGAGTTTGCTCAACCAGTCTACATGTTTTTTGTGGACTTAGAGAGGGCATTTGACCGTGTCCCTTGGGGAGACTGGGGGTGGGGGGGGGGTGCTCCGGGAGTATGGGGTGCCGGGTTTCCTTTTAAGGGCTGTTCCATCCCTATATCACCGGTGCTAGAATCTGGTCTGCATGGGCGCCAGTAAGTCGGACTCATTTCCGGTGAGGGTTGGACCTTGTCAGGGCTGCCCTTTGTCACCGATTCTGTTAATAGTTTTTATGGATAGAATTTCTAGACGCAGCCAGGGAGTTGAGGGTGTCCGGTTTGGTGACCTCAGGATTAGGTCTCTGCTTTTTGCAGATGATGCGGTTCTGTTGGCCTCATCAGACCGTGACCTTCGGCTCTCACTTGGACAGTTCACAGCCGAGTGTGAAGCAGCTGGGATGAGAATCAGCACCTCCAAATCCGTGACCGTGGTCCTCAGTTGGAAAATGGTAGAATGGTTCTCCGCCAAGTGGAGGAGTTTAAGTATCTCGGGGTCTTGTTCACGAGTGAGGGGACAATGGAGCGGGAGATCAACAGGCGGTTCGGTGTGGCATCCGCATTGATGTGGGTGCTGTATCGGTCTGTCATGGTGAAGAAAGAGCTGAACTAAAAGGCAAAGCTCTTGATTAACCAGTCGATCTACATTCCTACCCTCACCTACTGTATGGTCATGAGCTGTCGGTAGTGATTGAAAGAACGGTGCAAGCGACCAAAAATGAGTTTCCTCCGCAGGGTGGCTGGGCTCTCCCTTAGAGATAGGGTGAGGAGCTCGGCTATACGGGAGGGACTTAGAGTAAAGCCGCTGCTCCTCCGCATTGAGAGGAGTCAGATGAGGTGGCTTATGCTTCTGATTAGGATGCCTCCCTGGTGAGGTGTTCCGGGTATGTCCCACAGGGAAGGAGACCCCGGGGAAGACCCAGGACACGCTGGAGGGACTGTGTCTCTTGGCTGGCCTGGCCATGTGAAAGGTTGCAACAGTATCGGTGTGCATTGCAGTACCAGAAGAAGTTCCTGCAGGTTCTGGTTCTGGTGGCTGGATGTATGTTAGTGTGAATGGGTTCTGCTAGGCCTCCTGTAATCTTATGCTGGATGCACAATCTGCTGTGAGGCGTTTCACAGCAGCCTGACCATTAGATTAGCTACAGAAATCTGTAGTTTTATATCTTGGATCTAGCAGTGTGGCCAGTGTCATTATGCTCATGGTCTTGTAAGTAATTTGGAAAGAAAAAAAAAGAAATTAGTTATTAGTTTTTTTGGGTTCTGTCTGAGGATTTTAGTTTCCTTTGAGAGAAATTTTCGGTGAGTTTTGTGGGATTGAGTTAAGAAAAAGAAACATGTTATAGTGTTATGGTACCATTTTAACCACCTCGGTGCTAGAAGCAGCTTAGCCAGTCGGTTGCGTCATTCATTCTCATTGAGTGACCTGTTCATTGTGTTTGTCTGTCATGGTACTGTTTGTTGTGCATTGGTAAATGTAAGTAGGTGCAACTTATAGAAAAAGAGCCCAAAGGAAAAAAAATGTGAATTTGAGGCAGCTGCAGGGCAGGGTGTACCCACTGCAGTAGTTGACACACCAAGCTTTAACACCTCAAAGGCCCAAACCTTGGTTTTGTTTTAAAGTTGGAGAAGATGGCCATATAGCTAGTGGGAAGCTAGTGGCCATATAGCTTGTGGGAAGGCCCCAAACAAAGAATTAGTAAACAAAAAGTATCAACAATTAAGAAATAAACAAGAAGAATGGGGGCAAGATCTTTAAACTGGACGGGGTTTCAGTAGAGGGACGAACTGAGACCCGAACAAAGTACTGTCCCCAGTTAGTGTAGGACCCCAAATATTGGAAACCTAAGAGTCGGAACATTACTCAAATGTCAGATGAAGCTCTTTTGGGGACTAGTGGGGACAAAGCATAGCACTGCATTAATCGTGGATCGAATCCAGTGTGAATGCCTTCTCGACATGGGGTCCCAGGTGACAACTGTGTCCGAGTCTTTTCATAAGCTTCATTTACCTTCACGGCGTATTCTGCTATTACGTAATTTATTAGATGTGGAAGGGGCAGATGGTCAGGCAGTACCATATTTAGGGTATGTAGAGCTGTGTTTGTGCTTTCCAGAGGAAGTTACCGGGAAGCCAGAAGAGATGTGTACTCTGGCTCTTATTGTGCCTGATTGTGGGGTTAATGTAGACATTCCAGTGCTGGTTGGCACAAATGTTTTAGATATAATGTATGAAGCTCATTTAAATCAAAGTCGGATTAGTCTCAAGGATGAGCATGTCCAGTGCACACCCTTGATTACTGTAAGGCCATGTACAGAAGGCATAAAGTTGAACAAGACTGTGGCAGGGTGGGGAAGGTAAAACTTTAATGTAAACAAAGTGTTACTGTTCGAGGAGGGCAGAAGGTAGCTTAGAAAGGGTACACCAGGAACCTGGATATCTTTCCGGGCACGACTTTGGTAGTTGACCCCTTTTACCAGAGTCTGCCCGGTGGACTGATTTTCTGTAGCTATCTTACAACCAGCCCAGCTCAGACATCATTTAAAGTCCCTATCCTCGTGAAAAATGAAACATTAAAGTACCGGGGAATCACGATGTGGCAGAGCTTTACATTCCATTGTCAATATGCTTGACATCATCTGTGTGTAATTGCAGTTATACAAATCAACCACATAAGTCTACCTTGAACACTAGTACATGTAATAATTTGGACGCTTTGGCATTAAGTACGACTCTGCAATTTGACTTTTCTGATTCACCCTTGTCAGAGGAGTGGAAGAACCGAATCCCTCGGAGGTTAAACTCAATGTCTGATGTTTTTTGCCACACATGACCTAGATTATAGACATACTACAGCTATTAAGCATCGTATCCGACTTTCAGATCCTTCTCCTTTTAAGCAACGGCGAAAGCCCATCCATCCCTCTGATTTCGAGGCAGTCAGGTCACACCTGAAAGAACTTTGTGATGCCCATATTATTTGGGAATCTGAAAGCCCGTTTGCCTCGCCTGTTGTGGTAGTTAAAAAGAAAAACGGTGCAGTTCACCTATGTGTCAATTATTGATAATTGAGTAATCAGACTATCAAAGACGCATATGCCCTGCCTAATATTGAGGAAGCTTTTGTTGCCCTTACAGGCTCTAGGTGGTTTTCAGTTATGGAGTTGAAGTCTGGCTTCTACCCGGTGGAGGTTGAGGGGGAGGACAAGCATAGGACAGCATTTGGTCCCCAATGGGCTTCTGGGAATTTAACTGGATTCCCCAGGGGGTCACGGATGCACGTTCCATCGAGTAATGGAAAAATGTATGGGGAATTTAAATCTTAAGGAAGTTCTAGTTTTTTTGGATGACCTAATTGTTAGGAGCATGAGGAGCGTCTGATGATAGATTGAAAGAATTCAGCCTAAAACTGTCACCTGAAAAATGTAGTTTCTTCAAAACATCGGTAAAATACCTTGGTCATGTCGTGTCAGAGAAAGGAACTGAAACTGACCCAGAGAAAATATCTGCTTTGACAAATTGGCCTAAGCCCCAAAATATTAAAGAATTAAAATCTTTTCTCGGATTTGCGGGGTATTATAGAAGGTTCATCTGAGATTTTGCAAAGATTGCTAGGCCTTTAAATGATCTGGCATTTGGCTACATGCCCCAGAAAAAGTCTTGCAAAAGAAACCCCAAGAATTTTCCTGCTGTTTACCTGAAAAGTCCATTTGGTGAGAGTTGGAAAGTTGAGTGTGATAGTGCTTTTATCACACTCATCCAGAAGCTCACAACTGCTCCTGTTCTGGAGTTTGCTGATGCTAAAAAACCCTACATTTTACACACTGATGCCAGCCTACATGGCCTAGGCGCTGGTTTATATCAAGAGCAAGATGGTCAGTTGAAGGTGATTGCCTTTGCCAGCAGAGGGCTCTCTCACTGTTAGAAACGTTACCCCACTCATAAGTTAGAGTTTCTTGCACTTAAGTGGACCTTTGCCTCCTCCCAGTGCAGTGGATGGGAATTCAGGAGTAGCTGACATTCATCCAGCATCTGAGCCACAGCTCTGGATTTTACAGCCTCAAGCTTGTCATTTTTGATGTAGCGTTTCTTAAAACGAGGATCAACAAGGGATGCTATGCTCAAAAGGTCATCATTGCAGCATTGTCATATTTCTCATTCAGATAGCTGATGACAGAAGCCTTGATGGTCTTTGTGAGCTCTGAGTCATCAGCTACAGGTTTCAAGACCTCCTCATTGAAAAGATGCAGTACAGGTTTCAGGTACGACACACTCACATATTTTTCACCAGAAAGGGCATCAGTGAAATTAGCAAGTGGGTTTAGAGCCTTGCACACAGACTCCAGAACCTCAATATCCTGCCATGAGGGAGCCAAGTGCCTTGTTTTTTTATCAGCTGATAAAACTTTTGCAATGGCCTTCTCCTGCTCTAGCACTCGTGCTATCATTGCATGGCGTGACCCCCACCTGGTCGGTGATTCTGTAATCAGCTTGTGCTTTGGCAGCTTGAGTTCCTCTTGAGTGGCCGCTAAGTCGCGTTTCTTTTTCCACGAGAAGGAAAAAGCACTGACCACTTTTTTGCACACACCCATGGCTCTTTGGATTCTCTGGTCTCTCATACTCCCCTCTGATGATGAAGAAAACAGTATAGGCACATGCTCAGAATCTTTACAAGGCGAAGATTTTTATAAAAAAAATACTTGTTTGTGATGATAAGTATTTTGTGATGATAAATTACAATGTTTTGAGATTTTCAAACAATAATGAGAAACAACATTTACTGTAGACCACACACACTAGGGCTGTCTTTTTATCCCACAATTCGGAGTTAAATAAAGGCTATTTCACACTGCCCCAATAAACTGACATAATGGCTTAAGCATGCAATGACAACAAAAATGGAATGAATTATGAGAAATGTATTATTTATTATTTTTACGTTATTATTGTAGAACAGATGCATTACTCACTTTAAAACATTAGTGCCATGTAACATGCTTAATATATATGCATATTTATTAAATAGCGTCAAACAGGTCTAGACGATCATTTATTTATTTATATCTGCCTTTACACCGCACAACCACACGCAAGTTGGTGTTTCTTAGGGCAGTGTGAATACAACAGCATTTTCTAAATTATGCAGTCAAACGTGGTAGCCTTAAATGCTGTGAAATCGTAGGATATGTTATAAATCCTCATATGCTGTTTTAGCACTGAAAACTTTAACTTTAGTAGATGCTTAACTTACCGATGGCTAGATGCAGCCGGTGACCAAAACACTGCAGGCGAGTCCAGTTTTTAAGTGAGACAGCCTTAACGATGTTTGCGCCGTTGTCCGTTGTAATGCACACTTGGCGGTCCTCGCTAAGGCCCCAAGATACGAGTGCATCCTCCAGACCCGCAGAAAGTATTTCCGCAGTATGGTCGTCTGGAAAATATGCAGTCTGCAAGCATCTTGATTGCAGACCCCAGTCCTCGTCGATGTAATGAATGGTGAGGCTCAAATATGGGTCGGATGTGCGGCTGGACCATAGGTCGGTGGTAGTGGCAAAGTATCTCACGTTACTTAGATTATTTTCCAGCTTTCCGCTGCACTCTTCATACAGCTGAGGTAGTGCGGTTTTGGAAAAGTATTTTCCGCTAGGGAGTTCCTACCTGGAGTCAAGCACTTTCACTAATTTCATAAACCCGTCTGGTTCTACTGTGCTTAGGGGCATCATATCTTTCGCTAGAAAGTTAGAAACGGCCCTGGTTATATCCTTGCTCCTTTTGCAACACCTTTCATAAGGTGTAATGGCCACGAAAGACGACACGATCGATTTCTGCTTTGGTACAGCCCCACTGCTAGCCCTGCTAGTTGACGGAGTAGCATCGGCCCGCATTTTCATGCTTTCAGTGTGGTCGTTTGGGTGATGCTTTTTTAGGTGATGGAATAGGTTGGTTGTGTTGCCAGTTTTGGTTTTCACAAACCAACGACATATTTTACGTTTTAATCTGTGCCTCGTCATTTTTCAGATAGCCAAACCACTTCCATATAACGGAATTCGTGCTACCTTTTTTGTCAATGTAGCGGGTGGATGAGTTTAGGTCAGGGTTCGATGGGGGCAGCTATGTAGTTTATGGGAATTCGGGCAGGCACTGGGTGGGGTACCTAAGTCAGGTTTAAAGGCAGGTAGGGTCCCTGTAGCCAGAGCGAGCACAGTTGGTAGCGAGCCCTGTGTGGTGGGTTGTTTCCTCCTTCGGTAGGTGCCAGATGTTTTCATTGGGGTTTTTTTTTTTTTTTTTTTTTAAATAAAAAAAAAAATCTGTTGTTTTTAAGCTTAAAGTTTTGTTTGTATGAATAGTGACAGATGAAAGTACCGGTTCCCGAGCGGGCGTGTAGTCTGGCGGTGTATGGGGCTGGTTTTGTCCTTCGGTACGGTGAGTCCTCCTAGTAATTCGTTGTAAATCAGTGTTGATTTGTTTGGATGATGAATGGGAGGCCTGTGTTGGGAGTTACAGAGTGCCGAGTTTTGCCGTGTGATCGGCGCAGATGTCGATAGCTGTGATTGCGGACAACCCGTCCTGGTACAAGCTCAGCCTTTAGTTTATGCGGTGACGGTCGGGACAGGTATGTGTATTATATTTTAACTTAAGTGGGTATGTGTTGTGGGTTTTTTTTATTGGACTATGAGCGTTTGCCAGTTGCTCACAAGCCATTGGGCTGCTGAATTGTACTGTTAGCCAGGGACTTAATCATCAGCATTAATGTGTGTGTCTTGGTTTGCAGGTTTATGTGGTTGAGTTGCCTTAGTGTTCATAGTGTTGTTAGTGTATTAGTTGTGTAGTGGGTTTTTTTTTTTTACTCTAGCCTGCGTTGTATAACGTCACACAGTATAAAGACTGCTTGTGTATCGCAGGCTAGAGTTTCTTTTCATTTCTTTCACGTTTGCCTTTGTCGCCCCTTTTCCTTATTTCTTGTTCGCCTGGGCGCTGGGTGGGCAGAGAACCTGCTGGGCCGGGGAGAGGACAATGTGAAAGCCGGGTTTCCTAGTTTTGCTTCTTTGCGTGTATTAATATTGCATGCCTTGCTGTACTAGATAGGGTGAAGTCTGGGGTTCACCTGGTATGGTAGTGGAGTATTGTAAGGTGTGCAGTGGTGGGAATTGCAGTGGATAGGCAGGACCAATTGGTCCCGCCCGTCACGTGTGTTAACGTAACCCTGGCTTCTTGCGTGTCCTTCTCTGTGGAGTAGTGGGCTCCTGTTACAGCGACAGGGTGTTTTTTTGTTTTCATTTTGTTTCTGTTTTGTGGTTTGTTCTTTGTTTCTTTTTAATAATGAATTTTATTATTATTATCTAGGAATGATCTGGCTGTTAAAGTGTTCATTTGCTTAATGAATTCTCAAAGATTGTATATTTCTTTACGGACTCTGCGTTTGTACATTGTGTTGGAACCTGGTCCCTTTGCTGGGTATTAGGCCAGGCAAAGGGTGGCGTAGTGTACTTTAAGGGGGCGCCACAACAACAATTTCAACATCTTTGGATAATAACTCGAGTTTAGATTTACTTTCCTCGCTGCTTCCACTCATTTTTTTTTTTTTGTCGTCCTGGTGTCAAGTTTGTTTCGCAAAGTGCGGTAGGAAATTAACTTTGACGTGCACGGCACGAGCAATTTGCACGCTGATTGGCTGTTGTATTGTTCTGCTGTGTGATTGGCTCTTAGATTAATCCATATCGAGCAAAAAATGTCTAGAGATTATCATCGTTATTAAAATAAAATAAACGATATCATATCGAATTGCGATTTATCGGCCCAGCCCTAATTTGCAGTGTTTCAAATACTCCGTTAGAGGAGAGTGCCCAATGGCCAGTGTATACCGGGTGCAGTCCTTGCCTTTGGCTTTCACAGTCCCCCGCAGTACCTCTGTGAATGACTCGCACTTTTGTAGCATTCGGCAGCGTGCAAACTTGCAGTGGGTGTCCCACTCCTCTTGCCGGCTGCCACACAGAACACATTTCTACACACACTGTTCTAAAGAAACATCCTACCCATCGAAATGATCTACTCACTGATACTACGCATGCGCAGACCAAATTAACGCGACTTCAACTGTTCGTCAATCTGTCCTTAGCCTTACTACATTAATGCATTTACTGTATTACAGTTTACACCATAGGTATTTACTGTTAAAATTTTATAAGTTGTATATTTTGCATGTGTGACTTTTGATCTTGTACAGGGCATTATATCCATGCACGAGTAATGACTGTCTTGTCATATCTTTGCATCAGGCTGTTTCTCTTACGGGCATTAAATGATGCATATAGAATAAATTAAGAAATGTTAGCATTTCCATAAATTTGATAGATGACTTCTAAATACAACATGTTAAACTATGATATGGTATAACGTTTAAATTTAATGTTACACCCATCCGTTTATTGTACTGTAAGTTGTAACCTATACGGTGTGTATATTCCATTCAAGCGAAGTAATCTGTTGCTTTTGTTGACCATAGTGTGTAATAAATAAACTGTTAGTTTAATGTGGTAATTAGAGCTTGTTTATTTTGCTTTTTTAAGCTATGGAAAAACAGTGGGAAGGGAGCTGTTCAAGGAGTTCCACACCTCTCCTATTGGCGGTCACACAGGTGTATTGAAAACCCAAACTGCCATGTGCTCCAGATTTTACTGGCTTGGCATGTCTGTGGATGTTGACAACTGGGTATGTTTTTTCCATATTATTGTCTTTAGAAATAAAAGTAATATTTATTTTAAATAACTAAAATATTGTGTGTGGTTTTTACTTTTATTTTTATGTTAAAGGTTTTGGAGTGTGACAAATGCCAAAAGGTTGGCAAACCTTTGACTGTTGTTCAGCCACTCCAGTCTATTAAGGTAAATGTGTAATAGTAGACAAAAAAATCTCAATTTACTTTGGGACCCTCATTGACTCTTTTGTGCAGCAACATAAGTAATTAATTTTGCTATTGAGCAATGTTTGTTAGTTTGGATGATTTGTTTGTTTATATTTTGAAAATCGCTTGTCTAAAAGGTGTCTGCTGTCTGGGACCTTATTAGAATTGACCTGACTGGCCCATTGCCAAAAACATCAGAAGGCCGCCAATGCATTTTGACTGCCACTGATTACTTTTCGAAGCTCTGCTGGAGGGGTTGGACGGTATCTGTGCTCCCTAATGTATAGGCATGGATGTCCCAAACGAATCCTGTCTGACCAAGGTAGGGAATTTGTTAATGAAGTAAGCTTTTATTTTATATTTACAGTAATTATTAATACGCTCTATGTACTGTATCTGTTTATGTATCTGAATAAAATAATTATTGTTACTTTTCTTGCTATTCTTAAGCTAAACCAGAAGCTGTGTCAGGTGCTCGGGGTTGAGAGGAGTGTGACTGCAGCCTACAAACGGTCTGGATGAGAACCAATGATAAAATTAAACAGTAAGTATTATTTGAAGGTTCCCTAGGGTACATTTATTTACAATATTTAATTTTTTTTAGTAATCATGCTTGCGTTTTAGAGACCTAAGGAAATTAGTCAACGACCAGCAGAACAACTGGGACTTGTTTCTGGACGCCACACTTTTTTCACTGAGGTCCAAAATTCACACTACGACAAAGCACTCCCCATTTTTACTTATGTATGGGAGAGAAGCAGTGTTACCCTCAGAGGTTCCAGTTGACTTGCCGGTGAGTGTTTACTGGGCGTCTGGTCCCTTTGTGGTGCAGGTGGG